>CM053566.1:25425124-25760926 GCA_028646485.1 Cryptoprocta ferox | reverse complement strand
TCTCCTCCAGCCCCCGGCTCAGACCTCAGTCCTCAGCCCTGATGCCACACCTGCTTTCTTTGCTTTGCACGGCTGCACTGAAGTACCTGCACTTCTGGAGGCCAGGGTCAAGTCTGTCCCCTCAGTGGATGCGACACCAAGGCTACTGAGAAAAATGTATGCAGGAAGGTGGGGAGAGAGGGAGGGAGTGTGGGGCCCACAGACATGGCTGGAGGGTAAGGTGGTGCAAAAGGAAAAGAGCTGAAACCATTGAGAGGAACCAGAAGTAAGCAGGCAAATATTGACCAAATCTCCCATGGGAAAGAACTTTCTAAGAACAAAGGCAAAGATAAGTACACTTTGTGTGAAAGCTAAATTCTCAGGTGGCTCAGAAGAAACCATACAGTTAAAAGGCAACCAATGAATCGGGCAAACTTTTGACACTAACATGACAAAAAATTAATAATATTAACATAACACGAGCCTATCCAAGTCAAAACACCAAGGACTTCAGCAAACTGCAGATGAGGCAACACTCTGAAGATAAGCCCCATCGAATAACCCAGCCCTTCCGGCCAGGTATCACAGAAGCCCCTTGTCCACTGAAGGCGGCTTTAGTGGGCCAGGTTTTGGTGTCCTGAGTCATGAGATGTTGAACCCTTAGCTCAGGAAGCCCCCTTCCTGGAATCTGTGCTGATGGAGTCTGACTCAGAGGGGCAGACCCAGCTGTGTGGACCCGGTGTGTCACAGCATTTACTTGTCACTGCAGAAAAGGTAGAAACAGCTAGAATATCCAATAATGCAAAGTGAAAATGAAGACCTGACACAGAGTCACATATGAACTTATGAGAAAGTGTGTGCACACAGCAAAATCAGGAGGACATAAATAAACTACCATTAACCACAGGGTTCTCCATTATTTAGACTGAATATATAAAGCATACAGACATGAGGAGGAGATTCCCGGGGGGGTGAAGCTCAAGGCAAGAGGGTGTGGGGGCTCTGGCCAAGTCCAAAGCAATTGTGTCAGCAGCTATGTATGGTGATGTAGGTCCTCAAGGCTTTCCTAGGCTTGGGTCTTCTCTAGGGGGCAGTTCTATCCCCTGGTTGAAGGGCAGCTGTGGGGGGAGGGAAGGGCTAACAGACAGGTGGGTAGGTGGGTGGAGAGTGGATGAATGGGTGAACAGACAGATAAGTAGATGAGCATATAGGTGGATGGATGATGGGTGGGTGGACAGGGGAATGAATAAAAGGATGGATAGAGCGATGGATGGATGGATGGATGGACAGGTAGATGAATGGAGAGATAGAGGAATGGATGATTTGACAGATGGACAGATGGGTGTCTGGAGGGATGGTTGGGTGGATGAATGGGTGAGTAGACAAGTGGATGCATTGAAGGATGGATGGAGGGGTGGAAGAAATGATGGATGGATAGATACATGAATGGATGGATAGATACATGAATGGATGGATAGATGGATGAATAGATGGATGGATGGATGGACAGATGGATGGATGGATGGACAGATGGATGGATGGATGAATGGATGGATGAATGGATAGATGGATGGATTGATGGATGGGCGGGCAGGTGGATGATTATGTGGATAGATGGGTAGATGTACAGACAGATGTGTGGAGGGATGGTTGGGTAGATGATTGGATGAGTAGACAGGTAGATGAATGAAAGGATGGGGGGGGCCTCTGGTGTGTGGGGGCCCTCCCAGCCTGTCCCTTTGCCCCTCCCTGCCAGGAGCTCTACTGGGATCACTGCTTTTCAAGGAGCATACACTCCCTTGGTTGTGGCCTCTGCCTCAGCATCCCCAAACCAGCCCCTTGCCTGGGGGCTGTGGGCCAACCCTCTGCCATGAGCCTCAGATCCCTGGTGGCTGGCCCTCCCCTCTGCCTTTCCTCTGGGCTGTTCAATATGCAGAAGGACAGGACCCAGCATGGCCGCCATAAATCTTGCCCCCATCCTGCAGCCGATCAATCATCAATCGGCTCCAAAGCCCCTTGATGTCTCAGTGGCTCAGCCTGCGAGGCTGCCTGGTCCGTCCATGAGAGCCACAGCCGCAGCCGGCTCTGAATGCCGTTGGCTACATATATTGAACTTGAAGCATCGGATTACATGTTTGTTCAATAGCAATAAACTCCCAAAGTTTTATGGGGTCATAAAACCGCTGCCTCGGCTCCCACTTAGGCAGTGTGTAATGTACACAGGCCGGTTTCCCCGCTAATGGGGCGGCACGAGTGATTTGGGGCTATTAGCTGGAAACATCACATCTGCATTTCCCAAATTCTCATAAATAAAGCTGCCCGCCAGAGCGCACCAGACCTAGCCTTGAAGTTCTAGGCAAGCTAGAGAGGCAGAGTAGGCTGCAATCATGAGACATGATTAGTGGGGGGACGGGGGAGGGGCAGATGAGGGGGAGTGGTGAGAGGAAGGGAAGAAATATCAGTGAAACACATGGTGGGGGCAGGTGCCCACCCACCCAAATACTGTCTCTGGAGTTATCCTGCTCAGCCCCTCCCTCAAGAGAGACTCAAAGGGTGTCCTCCTAGGGTCCTGGGTCCCCAGCCTCACCTTCAGGGAAGGACAATTCCAGGCAGGTGGGAGCTCAGAAGAAGGATGGAGTGGGAGTTAATGATGGACAGAGAAAGGGAGGGCGAGAGCTCCAAGTAAAGGGAGCAGCAGGTGCAAAAGCAGGGAGGGGCAATGAGCTCCCCAGTTCCCCATGGGCCAGTCAGGGATCTGGACTGACTGAGAGCGTAAGTGATCAGAGAGATGGAGGGGTCAGTCAAGGTGGCAGTGGCAGAGTTGGGGGAAATGGCCAGAATGACCTTGAGCAGGTAGAGGCTGTCTCCTAGAGTGTGCATTTGGGGAGGGGTGTCACCTCTGTGGGCCTGGGGCCATCATGGTGAGGTGATTCTGGGAGTGGAGATGGAAGAGTCAGCTTAAGAGATTGTGAGGTCCCCATCTCGGGGGCATACCACAAGGGGAAGGAGAGCAAGGGCTGCAGAGAGAGCCCTGAGGAAGGGCCTCTGCTCTGGCCCGAATGCCAGCCACCACGCACATACATACCAGTGGGAGATACTCAGATGGGTTGGCAGGAGAAAGGCCCTGGCAGGCATAAGGACAGCCCCTCAGCCATGGCCAGGTGAGGACGAGGGGCTGGTGTCTGCCAAGCCCCTCCTGTCCCCTCCAATCCCTCAGGTGGACCCAGGCATTGGCACTCACTCCCTGGACATGTGGCCAATACTTTTTCAGTCCTGCCAGGCTCTTAGTGATGCTGGAATTGGGCGCGTGGATGACTTTGTCCTAATCCTTATAATTTTGCTATCGAGCTAGGTCCTCAGAAATACATCGATTTGCCAGAATCAATGTTTATTGCAGCTTCAAAGGCTGGGGGTAGGGGGGAGGCTTCAAGCTAATGAATGGAGGCTAAGCAGTCAGGGAGTAGCCGCCCTACCCCCATAGGCCTTGCCAACCTCAGCGCCTGCCTTGGCCCGACCCAACAGCCCGGCCCAGGCAGGTGCGGAGGACCAGGTGGTGCACCCTATGTCTTGGACATCCTAATGTCCTGTCCCCTGAGGGCTGTATGATTGTTTTGGTTTGAGCTTCCGAGGAACCAAGGCAATCCAGGGTTAATTCTCTCCAGCAGAAACCCCTCCCTCCAGGAATCAACTTTCCTCAAAAACCCTAGGAGGGGTGGGAGGTGGTATGGGTGGGCAGTAGAGGGACACCTTCACATCCACACAGGGCAGCTGTTCTGCCTCTGAGCCTGGGCCAGCAGCAGTTGTGCTGAACAAGGTAGCAGAGCATCCATCTCGAGAAGACCCCCCCCCCTTGCCCTGGTAGAGGGCTGCGCTTAGCCCATCTTCATGGATGACCCTGGTATGTGGCAAACCCCATGTCTGGCCAGTGTGAGGTGCTGGTCAATGCCTCACAACCTGAAGGAACCGGTCTCTGGTTTGGAGCATCTGCTGATTTCTGGGGTGTGAGTGCTCCCACAATGGCAGATTCCAGAGCTACCAATGGGCTGTCACTGTGGTCAGAGTTGGGGATAGCCAGATCTAGCATACCACTGCCTTGAGGAAACTCACTCCAGAACTGTTGCTCCCTCCCAGGAATGCCATAGCCCCGGGGCTCAGGCAAAGGACAGGACGAGGCCCCCAGTGGGCCCAGAGGCTGGGGCAGTGGCACAGGAGGGTAGGAGGCTCTGAACCATAGGGTGCTGGAGGGGTAGGCAGTCCCTGGCTCATAGGGCATCAAGAAACTCATTTCAGGAGATGTCCAGGCTCTGGCCCCACAGACAGCATGGAATCAAGTAATAAGTTCGCCAACTTATAAGTGTGGGGGCAGAAGTGAGGGCACCAGGACGTGGGACGACCATTCACAGAGGGAAATATGGGGGGCCTGGAACCGTGGCAGAGCTCAGCCAGCTGACAATGAGAGAGATCCCTGTGGGGGAGCAGCTGCAGGAGCGGGGAGTGAGCAAACAGAGAGCTTGAGTGGGGGTGCTCCCAGCCCACACAGTGTTGGCAGGAAAAGACCCCTACCAAGCCAAGCCCATGGCTGGGTACCATGGCCAAGGAGTAGGACAGATGGATCTGTTCCTCCTCAAGGTGACACAGGGCCATGGCCTGACTTTTCAGCAGCGCACTGGTCACAGGCCACCCTGAATGAGTCCACCCTTGGAGAGGGTCTGTGTTCACATCCATCCCTGCCCCATGGCTTCTCTGCTCTCCTTCCCAGGGTCAGGAAGGACCTAAAGGTCCACCACTTGGAGGTGCTATCCCTGGAAAAACCAGCTTCCTGGGAGACACAGATGCCAGTGTGGATTGGAAGGTGTCCCAGGATGGCCATGTGACCTGTGTGGGTGCCATTGCCTCTCACAGCCTCAGTCTCCTCATCTGCAAGATGCCTAGAGATGCTTGAGGAGGTGGTGTGCACCTAGCAGGAAGTGGGCTCTTACGAACTGATAACTTCCCTGCCCTCCAAAACTGGTGGCCCTGACAGGCTGGCCCACAGCAACTGGGCAAGGAGGCAGAGGAGACTGGCAGGGTGGGAGGGTAGGGCAAGGACTTGAAGGACCGACCTAGCCACAAAGGGAACCCCCAAGGAGCAGGGGCAAGATGGAGCTCCTGGTGCAAGCACAAATCCATCTAAGTCCTGACTGGGGCTCAGAGGGCTTCCTGACCAGGCCAGGGTCCATGGCAAGTGAGGGGCAGACCTGCATGGAGGTCCAGGTCTGGAGATGTCTCTGGAAGTCTTCTTGGAGGATGAGGCCCTGTCCCCAGCAGTCTCTGGGAACCATTAATGCTTCATGGTGGGCATGGCCACTGCTTGCACTTCCCTGAGCCCCAGTGATGTAGAATGAAAGTTGGGAGGAGGCCAGAGCCTGGCAGACGGCTGCCCTATAGCTGGGTTCAATCTCAAGCAAGGCCCGAGGTATTCCCCTCCCTTCTCCTTCCAGGCCTGTGCCAAATCTCTTCTTCTGTCCTGTCCTTGGAGGCAAATCGCTGGCTCCACTGACTGCTGGCCCACCATTATTAACACACTGTTGCTTGTGCCCCGAGCATCTCAGCCTTCCAGATTAAATACAACTGTTTAGGAAATCCTTCCAAGAAGCTGTGAATTCTGACACCTCTTTGGCAGGAGCTGAGAGCAAAGCTAGGATGGCCCAAAAGGTGGGACACCCCCCCCCCCACTCCAGGGCACGCTGGGAGGCCCTGGGACCCAACTGTGGGCAGAGGACAGGCGGAAGACAGGCCCATGTGGATGGAACAGCATCAGCCTCCAGAGCCCCACGAGGCAGCTCCATGAGGATGCCAGGAATTCTGGGAGGGGAAGAGCCCAGGTGGGTCTCGGGATGGGTTGGGGAGGGGCCTGGGCAGGATGGGAGCTTTAGAAGCCACTGGGAGTTGGCAGCATTCCAACCTGACCCGTTGAGCACTGGGCTGGGCAGGCAGCCCAGGCTGTAATCCCCACATTGCTGTGTGTCTGCAAGGAAACGTCTCTGCCACTGTTTCACAGACAGACACGGAAAGCAAGGCTGGAAGGGTTGGAGAGGTGAAAACCCCTGCCCAGTGTCTCAGTCCATCCAGGCTGCTATGACAAAAATATAAGACTGGGCAACCTATGAATAACCGAGCGGTATTTCTCACAGTTCTGGAGGCTCGGAAGTCTGAGATCAAGGCACAGTTAGATTGAGTATTTGGTGAGACATACTTCCTGGCTCATGATTGCCATCTTCTCACTGCGTCTGCGTGTGGTGGAAGGAGTAAGGCAGCTCTCTGGGGTCCCTTTTATGAGGGCTCCAATCCCATTCATAAAAGCTCCATTCTTATGACCTAATCACTTTCCAAAGGCCCCACTTCCAAATACCATCACCTGGGGGTTAGGATTTCAACATATGAATTCGGGGAGGGACTCAAACATTCCATCTATACCACCCAGCTTATACCCAGCTCACAGACTCACATGCGGGAGCCCAGTTTTCCTGCCCCTGCAGGGAAGGCTGCCCCTGTCTCCACTTTCTCCAGAAAGCTGCCACCTCCCTGGTTCCAATATGGGTGCGAGGTCCCAGGAAGCTGAATGTTCCAGGACAGACGAACCCGTCAGGACCTGCCCCACATCTGCCATCCCTTCTGAGCCAGGCACCAACTCCCCCAGCAGAGAGAGCGGTTGGGGGTTTGCTGAGGTGGGGGACCCCAGATGGAGAGTGGAGGCTACAGAGGCCCAGGGAGCCCAGGGGCTTCCTAGAAGCTGCAAGCAGGGCAAAAGCCCAGGACACCAGCAGGAGGCCCTCAGCAGGTGAGCAAGCAAGTACCGGGCACCTTCCGTTCAATTCCCAGCAGGTAGGGGCACTGCCTTCTCAACCTAGCAGGCAGGTGCATGCCCCGTGTATGCCCTGAGCTGGGGCGTCAGAAGGTACTGGGGGATCAGGGGATCCATTGCTGCCACTGGAAGGAGCTGAACCAACAGTTACTAAGTACTGGCAGGAGCCAAGCCCACAACCGAACTGCCAGCCCCTCCTCCTGATCGGGGAGCCTGAGATCAGGAAGGTCTGCACCCCTGGGGGGCAGGGCCACCACAGGACACATCCACCTGTCAAGAGTTTTGTTTACCTGCCAGCCCCTCCGGCCCGTAATCACCTCCTGCAGAGAGGCCACCACGCTAGGCCTATCTCAGCTCTGTCCTTCCTGCTTTGTGGGCATCGATTTCCGTGTTTCCAACAGAGCCTGGAATTCATATCTGGCATTTGGTTGTTTGGGTGGAAACAGCATCAATATTGTCTGCAGGGTGTCCCGGGCCCCTCTGAGAGGCCTATTCCCGCCCATGAGCCACGACAACAGGGCCTGTGCCTGATGAGGGAGGCTGCGTGTTCTACCCTGGGCCGCCCCAAAAAGCCAGTCACGTGAGGGTTCTGCCCTGCTGGAGGCTGCTGCCCCAGAAAGGATCATTACTCCAGTCCCCTTGCCCCATGCCTCGAGCAGCAGAAGCACTGTGCCCTGAGCGGGGATCCCCAAGTGCATGGGTTCAAATCCATCTACAGAGTCCATCAGAGCTGTGGGGTGGGTATGCGGCCAGGCCAGATGGGAGGGGGGCAGGTGCTGGGAGGCAGCTGCTGCTCCTGGAGGCCGCTGAGGTGAAGGGGCCGAGTTGGACATGCCCCACACCTCATTCCCCAGGGGCATCACTACCCCACTTACAGGGAGGTGTGCTGACAGGCCCAAGCAGTGACCAGGACCAGTCTTCTGACCCCTCTTTCTGTTTCTGGTTTTTCCTCATTCCTGGCTCTCATCCTCACATGATCAGACTGGAGGCCAGCATGAAGGAGGTGGCAATGACCCAGGAGAGGCTGATGCGGACTGTGGAGGAGACGAGACCTTGCCACTTTCAGGAGGCAGGGTGGAGCTGACAGAGGCCATTGGACAGCAGGGATGTGACACTCCACGAGGGCTTCTGGATGGCCTGCACACTCCACTGTCTGCTGCCCCAGGTGGTGTGAGGCATGTGCAGCAACGGGTTTGTAGAAGTTAAATAAGCAGCTGAGTTAGAGCGCTCTCTCCCCAAGGTCCCACGTGGGCCCACCCTCACTGGGCTGGCCCAGACTTAGGGAGGTGTGATGGTGACAGCAAGCACTATCATGCAGCCCCATGTGCCTGGGGATCCTGGGATGCAGACCCAAAGTGGCAGCTGGAGGTAGGGTCAGAGTGTCAGGCTGAGGACAGGAAGACTAGCAGGGGGTGTGAGTCACCTGGGTATGCAGCCCAGGCCTGGCAATAGGCTCTGCCCCTCCCCGCTGCTTCTCCATCAGGCCCTGTCCTGAGGTTTAAGTTGAAGTTGGACACGCAGTAGGTGCTTGCAGGCGTCTGGGAGAGGAAAGCTGTCCTGGAAACAGGCTGGAAAGGCAGGCAGTGGCCAGTGCTAAAGGTCAGCCCTTCAGCTCTGTCACCTCTAAGATTTCTGTGTGGCATGAAATGGGGCTGGGACATAGTTACCTAAAGTCCAGTTGACAGCCGGTGTGGGCCCCAACCCTCCCAAGAACCTCTTGGTAATTGGAGCTATTATGCCAGGACACACAGCCAGACCAAGGAGACCTCAGCACCACCACGGGCCACCATGAGATCCCTCTGTCCCCACATCTACCCTCACCCAGGATAACCAAACCTGCTTCACAGGGAGGCAAAGTGCTTGCAAGGGCCTGGCACACAGTGGGTACTCATGCACTGCATGGTCACATACACCCCTGAAGCCCCTTTCAGGTCCCAAGATGGGAGGGGCTGCCTTAGGATACAGGGCTGGATGGATCTTCAGGAGCTCAGGGCAGGGAGACCCCCAGGGCCCATCACAGCCTGGGCAGAGCACCTGTCGGGGGTCCAGGGATGCACCTGTCCCAGAAGCCATGTGCAGGTCTGACCTACAGGAAGGGAGTCAGATCAGCCTGACTGGGGGCCTCAAGGGGCCCCATGCTGGACTCCAGGCTGATCATGTGAGGATTAGAGCCAGGAATGCAAGTGGCTTCCTGCTGTGTATTACAATGCACCCCTCTGGTTTTTTGTGGGTTTTTTAAAATATTTATTTATTTTGAGAGACAGAGACAGACAGAGCATGATCAGGGGAGGGGCAGAGAGAGAGGGAGACACAGAATCCGAAGCAGGCTTCAGGCTCTGAGCTGTCAGCACAGAGCCTGACATGGGGCTCGAGCTCATGAACCATGAGACCATGACCTGAGCCGAAGTCAGATGCTCAACCGGCTGAGCCACGCAGGAGCCCCTACAATACACCCTTCTGTTAATCCTCACATCAGCCCATTTCCCAGGCTGGATGTCAGGGAGCCTCTGGGTGCCCCCATGGGGGGCTCCCCTGTTGCCTGGCTCCATCCCTACAACCGTGCACCTGCCCACAGCATCTCCAAGGCCTCCCAAGCAGGTGCAGGATTATAGCTTCTTCGAACAGCACTCCCAGCCCCAGTGAGAGAATCTACCATCTTCTAGAAAGATTCCTGCCTGCAGAGGGTAGGAAGGCAGATGGAATCCAAGGGCCATGACCCCATGAGCTTGCTGCCAGGGATTGACCTAAATCAGTCAGCAACATATGCTCAAGCTCCGTGTTTAAGGATCTGCCCTGGCGTCATTTATATCATGAAATCCCAGAACTGACCTGAACTTCCAGTGCCCAGTGTTTGTCTGGGGCAGGACAGAGCTGCCTCAGATCTGGAGGAGGTGGCCAGTGGATGTCTGTACGTGGGACGCCTCGGGGCTCAGTGACACCAGAGGCTGTGAGCTCAGGGCTCCCCGGTCCACTTTCTCAGAGCATCATGTGGGCTCTAACAGTCCTTGCTCACTGCCCCGCACCAGACCCATGGCAGAGGTGGCTGGGCCCACTGAAGCAAGAGCCCCTCACTGGAGAGCAGCTACCTTAGGACTCGAACTCAGGCCTGCATCCTCCAATGCCCAGGGGCCTGAGCTGCCCCTATGCAAGAGTCTATGCCCTTCTTTCCCACCTACCTTGAGGTGCCCATCCTCTGAGAGCGTCCATTCTGGACCCTGCCCATATGGGTTCATTAGTCAGATGATGTGACCTCCAGCCACAGGCAGAGTCCGTGCTGGGGCCCCTCACTCACTAAATTCCTCTGCTTTACTCTTTTGTCAGGAAAGGCACTGGGAGAATAGGTAACACACCAGCCTCAGATAAGGGGCCGTCAGGATGTCTGCCAACCGGACCCCCGCACACCTGCTCTGTGCACAGCCATGCCAGCCCTTGCTGTGGGGCAGAGAGGTCAGGGGCTATCCCCCATGCCTGTCCCCTATGCCATGCAAGCCTGGGCAAGGGGCCCCGGTTCACCCTCTGTGAAAGGAAAGTGCTGGGGAGGCAGCACAAGACAGCCGGCCTTTGCCACTGCCCATATGGGTCAGAGGACAGAAAGCCGTGGACTGTGGAGGGCTCAGGGAGCAGCTCCCTGCTGCCTCAAGGCACCCCAAGCTCCCCCCAAACACTCCACTCCTTCCACCTTTCCAATGAATCAATATGCTGACAGGCTAACAGGCAAATAAAAGGCAGTTGGACACAGATTCAAGGGCACAAGTGGGCATCAGATGAGGGTGGGGAGATCCTGGGAACCTAGGATTAGACAAGCATGACCACAGCCACATTGGTCCCCAGGACAGCAGCCAAGGGGGTCCAGCTGAGCCAAGCAACAACAGAGGGGACCCCAGCCCTGTCCTCTCCCTCTCCCCACCCCGATCCTCTGCCGGCTCGCCCCTGGCCCCCGCACCCACCCTGCTGAGCCCCATACTCCACTCAATCCTGCATTCGTCCGCCCACCTGCTTCACTATTGTTTACTGGAGGGTTTTCTTCAAAAGGCATTTTTTTCACTTAAGTGATTATATTTTGAAAGGAGATCTTACAGCACCACTGGAAATGGAAAACAAGCAGCGCAGGCGGCAAATAGAAGGTATCCGTACAAACAGAATGGCAACAAAACATGTTATAACGTCCCTCGAGGCCTGGGACCTGCAGAAGGCTGGACCCTCGCAGGGCAGCTCCAGCTCCAGCAGAGCCGGGAGGGACACTGGTCCTGGTCACTCCTCGATGATGTCCCCATCATGGGCTCTCCCACCTACAGGGAGAGCATCCCCACACAAGGATCAGAAAGCTCTTCTTTGATTCAGGGTATTAATTGGGTCCCACCTGTGAGTGCTATCTAGTTGAAACATGAAATAACTGGGTCTTGGCCCCAGTTCAGAGGTGGCCCCAATTCAGGACAGGGATTCCTGCTTCCTACTGTTTGCCTTTGGCCTTGGGGTGCTGGGCAGCCCTAGCCTCATCCCCAAGCCCCTGTACAAGGCCCTGGGCAGAGCGAGAAGACAGCAGCTCCAGCCTGGGGGGAGGGGGGAAGATTACCTGTGCATCTCTTAGAATCCCCTACCCCTGAGCTGTTCAAGGCACTGAGAAGTCCTGCAGGAGACCCCTTAACCTTGTTTAACCCAGGGTTTCCTGGGAGATCTTTCCTCCCTGGTTTACCCCTGCATCTGGAGGGTCTCCTGGGAGGATAGACAGAATGGGCAACCCTCCCAGACAGACTACATCCATTCTTGTTGATAAGAACACTTACGGGGGCACCTGGGTGGCTCAGTCCATTAAGTGTCTGACTCTTGATTTCGGCTCAGGTCATGATCTCCTGGTTTGTGCCATTAAGCCCCTCATAGGATTCTTTCTCTCCCTCTCTCTCTGCTCCTCTCCTGCTTGCACTCTCTCTCTCTCTCTCTCTCTCTCTCTCTCTCTCTCTCTCTCTCAAATCAATAAACAACAACAAAAAAAGAACATTCATGAATCCAGTTTTGCTCCAACAATGAAATGATTCCCACCCAGAAGACATGTGGCCGTTCTTCCTGTTGTGTCCAGCAAAGCCACAGGACACACAGGGCTGCCCATGGCAGGCCAACAGAGGTGGCTCTCATCCCAAGCTCAGTCCTTGGCTGTGTGCTCTCTGCAGTCCTTATCAGCACCTTGGCTGACATCCTTCTATTGGGATGTCTTGTACTGAGGAATAAAAGGAAAGTGAAGACGGCCCTCTCCTGCACACAGTGAATGCTGTGAGAAGGCTTCCTGGACTCTTGTCAACCCCACGCTGGGCCCCAAATCTGTTGGATCTGGCAGGAGGGGAGTGAGGGAGGCGAAACTCACACAGGGACCTACGGGGTGTTCTGAACCAGGAAGAGGGGTGGATCAGGTATATTGAAAGATCCCTAAGAAGAATCCTGACCTGCCCAGGAGGGTCCTGTGACTGCAGGACAGCTCTGGGGATCAAGCTGCCTGCCCCGTGAAACCAGTCTGTGCCTCACAGGCGGCCGAACACACACCCAGTTGCCTTCTGGAAGGGGCAGCAGTTGTAATGGGGCTTTCAAGACGGGGGAGCTGTTGGCCAGCAGAGGTTTGGGGAAGGAAATGTCCGGTGGATGGAAAGGCAGGGGCAGACATGACCCGTGGAAGTGCAGGAGGCGTTTGGAAACCAAGCTGGCCCAGAGGCCAGAGGCCAGGTCCTGAATGTCAGGAGGTGAGGAGAGGCTGGAAAAAATGGGAGCTGCCCTGGCACCCGCTGAGCCTAGGAGACCAAAGTCAGTATCACCAAGGGTCAGGGAGGGGTGGCCGCTCTAACCACCACATCATGCGCCGCTACACCTCTGTCCCTGTGCCCTGGTCCTTTGAGGCAGCATCCTATTCTGTGTGACAGGGAGCAAGCCAGCCTGGAGGGGTCTGCTCCTCGGGTCCCTCTGCCCAGAGAGGGTGGGTGGAAGGTTTGGAAGCTGCAAGGATCCACTTCCTGGGTGGCAGACTCTATTCTTGGGAGGGAGCAGCCTGAGCCCACGGCCAGGAGCATGGTGGGCGGAATGTCATCAGGGTGATCCCTCTCCAGCCCAACCCTAAGCCCGTGGGAGACCCGCTGCCTGAGAATCTTGGTTAATTGGCCCCAGCCACTGCGTGCTGCTCAAACACTTCGACATCACTGCATGATTGGCATTCTGTCACTCTGTTTTATGTGGCTTCTGAAGTGTTCCCAGGACTTGGTGATGTGGGGAGTTGGACCCAGGGTGCAATAGAGCTTTTGAGCTGGGCCTCCAACGTGTCCCCAAGCACCCCGAAGGGACTCATGCCCCCTTGGGTCTAGCTCCAGGCCTTGGTGTCCTGCAGGGCCTTCCAGCCTGTTAGGCCCCTGAGACTTCCCCCAGCCTGGCCTTGGGATGCCAGGGGGCATGAAATCAGACAAGCAGTGAGTCCCAAGGGCCACTCTAGTGAACCACGGAGAGCTCCACAGCTGAGGGAGGATGCCAGGCTCACCGCCAACCCCTCCTCCCCAAGGCCTCACCCACCACAAAAGCTTCCTGCTGCCACAGAGTCAGCTCCATCCCATAATGCATTGGACAGAAGCCTGCATCCATGTGTAGTGGCCATGGGGGCCCATGGGGGTTACAGAGGCCGTGGAGGATTGTAAGGGACTGTGTCCGTCCGTGGCGGGGGGCTGTCACGGGGAAGAAGACAAGATTTAGACAAATAAGATTGAGTCACCTGCTTAGAGATTCACATTGGGAATCTCTCCTGACAGCTTCTGGAGTGGAAGGGGCCAGGACTGGGACACACATGTTCCACCCAGCAGCTTACTCACCCCTCAAAGTGGCCCCAACGAGCCCCATGACAAGGGCCTGTGGAGTCTGACTTGTGCCAAGACAAAAGGACCAAACTCAGCCTCTTCAGCCCTAAATCATCCATGCCTGTCGACCCAAGGTGGTGAAGGGACAGCCTAGCCAGGCCCAGACCCCTTTAACCCAGTGACACTCATAGGCCAGGCCCTGAAGACTGTCTTCACACACCCCTGCCAGCGTGGCACTACCAGTCCCCGGCTAGAGAGAGCGATGAGGCCCAGCTAGTGGCAGAGCCAAGATTGGAGCCTCAGGCCTGTGACAGCATCTGCCACAGGGCGTCTGCTTGGGCCTCCTCCCTTCTGTGCCACTCAGTGAGGCTACATGATGGGTCCCATAGGAGATGATCAAGGTGAGGGGCCCGAAGGCTCAAGCCAGGCTGGCAAGGGCACGAGTGGGGCCAGGTCTGTGGTGGGCCCAGTGTTGGCACATGGCACAGAAGACAGTGAAGTTTTACTTCCCAGTAGCAGTGTTGGCAAAACTGTGGGGACAGCCAGGACCACTGTGGCCCCTGTGAGCCACTGCCAAGAATTGACCTGAAGGGAAAAACAGAGATACATGCATGTTCTGGGACCTTTTTCTGAGCCTTATTTATAACACAGAGAAGTCAGAAAGAACCCAAATGTCCAACCAGAGGAAGACAGCACCATAAATGATGGAGTCTCACCCTGGGAACACAGGTGGCCCTGTGAACCTGCATTTCTAGAAAATCTCTAAATGCAGGAGGTGTGAGTTTATGTTAATGGAAAAGCAAGACCCAAAATCAAGGGCAGCCCAGGCACGGGGGCTTGTGGGACCAGCTCAGCTGAGACGCACAGGAAATCCACCCCAAGCGGGTCAGGCAGTGGGACATAACATCTAGTTTGTCATTATCATGATCAGGTTTATTATATTCTAATTTCCACAGAAATGTGCTTCCTTTCATAATGACAAAAAACAGTGTAGAGTTAATGCTGGACAGGACAGTCGTCACTTGCACTCCTGGGACCCAACCCCATCATGCTTCTTGAGCCCCAACTATAGGCTCCAAAGAGTCCCTAGTGCCCCAGCCACACCAGACCTGGCCCTTCTGTGCTTGCCGGAAGATTTGCTCCTTGCCAGCTTGGGGCAGCTGGCCCCACAGGTGGGGGCACATGTCCTGCCAAGAACCATCTGTCCCCACTGTGCATCAGACACCCCAGGCAGGCGCCCCTGCCAGGGACTTCAAAACGGCCAGCTGTCACTGCCTTACCAACCCTGAGCACTCTTAGGGCCAGGGGCTTCCCAGAGGGGTCAGGCCCCAGCTGACCATGCTCAGCTCGGCTCTGAGCCAGTCACTGCCCTGGAGAACCCTCAAGTCTGACTTTGGGCAGAGCGTGGACCAGCGTAGAATGCAGGTGAGATGGGTGGATGTTGCCTGAAACTCTGTATGCACCTGTGTGTCTTCAGGGCCTGCAGGAGCAGCACAGGGAGGTACCTGCCAGAGGCTTCGAGTGTCCCCTTTGCAGACCAGGCTTGGTAGGGGAATGTGCCCAAGGTTGCATGGGACAGACATGGGGCATCACTGAGAGCATCTTGGAGTGGCCAGGTCCAAGGAAGCAGAGAAGATGCTTCTGTGGAACACCAGTAGGCTGAGTGCCACACACAAGGCAGATGCCCTTGGTCCATGAGGCAGGTTGGGTAGACTGAGGTACAGACAGGGCCAGGTACACAGGAATCATACTAAGCCAGGACTGGACCCAGATCAGCATGGTTGCAGTGTCCACGACACCACATGGCCCGAGGGCCTGGAAGAGGCAGATCCAGTTCTAGAACGGAGACGTTGAGTCCAGAGAAGAGGGGATATCGTCACCTGGGCTGGTGATAACACGAAACAAGGAGAAATGTAGACAAAGAGCAGGGAGAGATGGTGATGGAGAAGAAACCAGTGACAGGTGTGGGGAGCAGTGAAGCCCAGAGGAAGGGCTCAGGTGATGGGGCCGCACAGTCCCATCACACAGGGGAAGGGCCTCAGGTCACAGGCTGGGAGTCACCCTCTGGGTGGCAGCAGGCAGCAGAGGACTCACCTCCAGGGAACACAAACAAACTCGGGAGATTCTATTGACAGTGTGATGATGTCACTTGGATTAGGCTTTGTCACTAATCAGATCGCTAATCTGAAACCTATTTCAGAGCCACCAGCCAGGGAAGGGCCTCTCCCCAAGTAAAGCCAAAGCCTGGGATAGGCAGCTCAATGCCCTTCACCGATGTCAGGACCAGGGGGTCACCAGGAGGGACTTGGATATGAGTGGCCAGGATACAAGAAAGTGGTGGCCACAAGTGAGGCCATGGAGGCCTGAGCCAGGCAGGAGACAGCGAGGCTGGGTTGTAAAAGACAAGGAGAGGGGACCAAGTCCCAAACTGGAGGCCTCTCCTGGTGCCTCAGGTCCATGTCTGCTCCTGTCCCACCTGGATCTCTCCCCCTGGGTCCCTCAGATGTCCTGTCACTGTGTCACCTGGAACCCTCCATCCCATAGTCCCTCACCCTAGAAGTTTTTCTTCCTTCACTCTGACCCTTCTCCCCCAGCAACCTCACAGTCCCCACCATGCCCCCCCAATACCCATGACCCCGTCATCACGGCCCATGGTTTGCTCATTAGCCGATAGCTAGAGTCCCTCCATCAGGCCCAGCAGCCCTCCCCACCGCCCTGCCAACCTGCTACAGTTAGTTCTTGGGGAGCGTGGGGGCCGCTGCCAGCAAGGGGCCCCCAGGGAAATCAGCCAACACCAATAAACCTCTTTCAGACACCCACGGCCTCGAGTGCACCATCACTCTTCTGCATCGACCAGCCCTCTAGGGCTGCAAAGCCGGCCAGGACAAACCCTTGTCCATCAGCGTCCCCCCACCCCCCGGGGCTGCCCTCCTCTGCCCCTCCCCGAGCAGCCCAGGAGCCCCCAGTGAGCCCTCCCCCACTCAGCAGTGGGGCCCGCCGCCCCACCAGCCTGACATTTCCAAACAGGCCGGCAGCACTTCCTCAGCAGCAGAACAAGTGCTGTCAGCGGCTCCCCGGGCTCCAAATGCCAGCGTGGCTGCCCAAGCATGACAGGGAGAGGCCCAGCGGCCCCACCGGGGTCAGGCAGCCTGGCAAAAGCAGTGGCAGCAGGCGCTGCTGTGGGGATCCTAGAGCTGGTCTCCCTGATACCACCCCCGGGGGTGAGGGGTGAGCTCCAGTCTCTGCCAAGCACAAGGGTGCCAGCTTGCCTCCTGGCCAAGAGCTGCAAGGGGTCCCCACGGCCACCTCCACCTCCCCCTATTTAAAGCATCTGGCTGCAGCTGGGAACAGGGGTGGGAGCCTCGCAGCCGGGCCTGGCTCTGCCCCTCCCTGCCCCTGTGCATGGAGCCTAGAGCAGCCCCTCCAGGGCCCCACGTGGCCTGAGAATCAAAGCCACTTCCATCCCAGGAGGCTCCCGCAGCTGGTTTGGGAGAAGTTTTCCCAGTGCCAATGCTAAGCCTCAGCCCAGAAAGTCAGCCATCGGGGGCGCCCAGGGGCTGGACACAACTAGCCGCTGGTCGTCAGTGGAGGAAGAGGCCATGAGGGAAGGGCCCGAGTGCCATGCCCTGTGGTCAACACACCAACATCCAGCACTGGAAAGCAAATTCGCGAACTGGCAATGACCGGGGGACACCAGGCCTCTGAGTCCACCACGTTGCTGTCACAGCCAGCGAAGGGTCTGGGCCGCAGGCGCCACTCATCAGAACATACTTGCAACAGCACTCTGCCATGATAATAAGCCTGAGGAAGTATAAATGGGGCTTTTTCTTTACAGTTTGAAAGACTTCAATACAAAATATAGGAGATTCTATTGCTGAACAGATTCCTGCCTGTGACGGCACTGAGGTGAGTGACTCACTCCAGGCCCCAGAGAGGACTCCACCCCTGGAAGACTGGGACCCAAGTGGGCTGAGGTGCGCTAGGCTGTGAGGTGCTGCAGATCCAGGGGGAGGGATCCAGGTGGGACAGGAGGGGACATGGGCCTGGGGCACCAGGAGAGGCCTCTGGTCTGGGGCTTGGTCCACTCTCCTTGTCCAGGGACAGATGGCCAAGGGTCTCTCTAGGGCAGGGTCTCAAAACCCTAAGAAACCAGAGCCTGGGGAGGGCACTTGGTCCGTGTGGGAGGCACAGGCCTGGCAGGCCCCGGTGGGGAGACCAGGGTAAGGGCTGCCAGAGAAGCCAGCCAGGCACCTCAGCCCCCACCCACCGAGGGCAGGAAGCTGCACGCTGATCACCCAGCATGAAGGAAGGGGAGGTGAGGGCTTGGAGGAGCCGAGTTTGGGCCTACGGGGTGGACACCAGCCGGGGCTGCTGCCTGCCTGTCCATTGCCAGATGGAAGATGCAGGGGCCGGGGCCGGAAGAGAGTCAGGATGCAGAGGAACCGGGTGGGTGGAGGATGTGCAGAGACAGGTGTTTGCACTGACAGGCTGCAGGTCTGAGTGTGAGATAGCCCTGTCGGCCAGGAGCCCAGACGGCCAGGCCTAGGACAGACACCACAGGCCAGCTGAGGGTAGACACTGCTGCGGCGAGGGGCCATCTCATCAGGGGGAGAAGGTGGAGGCTGGCCAGCTCAGGACCAAGAGGAACCCACTCTCTTTGGGATCAGATCCCCCCCCCGACACCCTCCCTCCCTGCAAGACACCTGAGAGAAGGGAGCACTGGATGGCTCTCTGAGAGGAGGGAGCACAACACTCTGCCCCCCACATGGACTCCAAACCGCACTAAGATAAGGCTGGGACAGGATCTGCTCTGCTAGTCAGGTTCCCAGAGCCTGACCCCACTCTCTGGAGCTGTCTGCCTGGTCCTGCCTATCCTCCTCAACCCCATCTCCCCACCACCTCACTTCCACCTCACCTCTACATCACCCTACCTCACTCCTACTTCATGGCCCACTTCACCCCATACCTCCCCTCTACCTCACCCCTGCCTCACCACCTACCTCATCTTCACCTCATCCCTTACCCTATCCCTACTTCACCTCCACCTCACAGTCTACCTTGCCTCTACCTCACCCCACCTCAGCCCCACCACAGCCCACCTCTCATGTCTCCCTGCACCTCCAAGCTCCCAGGACACTACCCATCTCACTTCCCCAGGAAGAGCCCTCCAAGACTTGGCCTGGGCATCTGTAGAGCATATTCTCCACAGGAACACCGTGGTCTTCCTTCTCAACACTCTGAAGTCAGTACTTACAGGTCACCGAGACACAGAATCTCTGGCCAAGGCCATTGCCAGTCAGTAGACGAACTCACTGCAAGTACCTGTACACACAGATCTGGGCTGGCTGTCCCCTGTACTGGAGCACTGGGCACTCCCACAGAGGGCCAAAGCCACACTTCTCCTCCAGGGTGGGGTCCCTGAGTCAGAAGACCTTGATCATGGTTGGCCATGCCCTGCAGCACACAGGACATGGGGGGCCTACACTCTCTCTGAGTCTGCAGCACCTCACAGCATAGGGCACCCCAGCCCACGTGGGTCACACCCTCCCAGGGTCACAACATACACATGGGAGGACTCCAAGGGCAGACCCTGGGCTCCTCCCTTCCAGGGTCTGCCTTCCCCAAAAGCTGAGCCCTGACACAGGGACAGGGCCAAATGGGGTGGGACCCCTGCTCCACCTGCCCCTGCCCTGAAGGGAAGTCCCACCCGACAAGGGGTCCTGCTGAGGCCACGGCCACCCGCACCCGCTAACAGGGCTGCCAGCCCCGAGCATGAGCCAGTTGGTTCCTGATTGATGGGTAATTGTTTTACCTCTGAACAGCCCGAGCCCCATAATTTGGAGGCATAAATCCCAGCCTGTCGGGCTTGGCTGACATGGAATGACACCCAGAATTAAATGGAAGCATAACAATTAACAGCCCATAAAAATGTTCTGAGCTGAGTCCCGCCAACTGGGAAAGTGCATCTCCGTCTCCTGCCGATGGGATCCCATGCGTTCGCTGGGACTGCGGGGGGCAAGGCATGGGGCACAGCGTGATCCCAGGTCCCTGAGCCCCAGGGGGCCCGGCTCGCCTCCTGGAAGGGCTAGAACTCGTCTCTGTTCAAGGGCAGTGGCCCCCACGCAGGTCCGAAGATCTGCCTGCTTCCGTTCTGTTCCTGGGTGTGATGGACACTGTCAGGTCTCCCCAAACCCTGCATCCCTCAAGAAGCTGTGTGCCCCACAGGGTTCCCTGAAGCGTCCCAGGGGACCCAGCCCCAGAAGTCTGCAGCCCCCTACCTCTTGGATTTCCCCTCCCAAACAAGCCTCTACCCCGCACCACGAGTGGGACAGGGTCCACTTTGAGGATCCATGCCTAAGGCAGTTAGTGTGCCCTCCACATGTTTGGGGCTCACTTGTCTAGGTATCCCCACTGTGCTCACACTTCCCTTGGGTCTTCCATGGGCCCATACCTCACAGGCCGAGTACTGTCACTTTGTGCCCTCAACCTAAGGGGTTGAAGGCTCACCAGGAGGGGACCTGGCCTCCCCCGGGCTCAGCTCCCTCCACTGGGGCTGAAGGGCCCCCCAAGAGTCAAGGCACTCTTGGCCCTGGACAGCAAAGACTGCTTCACGGCTCTCTGCTACGTGTCCGGTGTCAGGGCCTAGGTGGAGAACGGGGTCCCTGAATTTGGGGATGCTGCCTCCAAGCCCCTGGGTCTGGAGGCCCAACAGCCAAGCTAGTCTTTGGGCCCAGGCCTCCCCCACGCCCTTATGCACAAGGATGGAGGCTGTGGTCTCAGTGGGAGGACCCTCTTCCGGCACATCATGGGGGAGAGCTGGCACTGAGACGCCAGACAGAGCTGGAAGCTCCCTTGGGAGACAGGCCAAGACTCCACCCTGCCTGGCATGAAGATGAGGTGGTGAGGAATCGGAGAGGCCCAGCCCGGCCAGCTCCAACGGCATGATGGCGGCCCAGAGGAGCCACGCTGGCCTCCAGGACACCTCTGTCCTGGGTGGGGACCCCAAAAGCCTGGCCAGAAGTCTCACACCAAAAACTCTTACTGACTTGATGCAGAGCCCATTTTAAAAATCAACTTAATAAAAAGCCACTCGCCTAGCATTGGGAACAGTCAAACGGCTGCTGTAACTTAATTGTCTCTGAGCTCTCTGTTTTGTAACTCGATAATTGTGATTTTGTTTTCTTATTAATGTCATTGTTTTAAACCTCCTCCACCACTTTCTCTGCTGGGCCTCGGGGTGCAGAGCAGAGGCAAGTCTCCCAGAGGCTTCCTCCAAAGAGGCCAGTAGTTCCAAAGAGACTGCTCTGCTAAAAGTGCCCATCCTGCCAGGCGCCCGTGGGGGGAACGTGGGAGCGGGATCTCGGGGACAGGAGAAACCCAGCTGGCGGATGAGGGTCGAAAGTACTCCTGCCAGGAGGGACAGCCTGGCTCAAGGCAGGGAGGCAGAGGGGTGGGTGCCAAGGGAGGTCTGGTGAAGGTTGGATGCTGAGGAGGCCGGGGGGAGGGGAGGTGGGGGCGGGGAGGAGTGGGAACTTCACCTTGGATGTGTTACTGTGAGTGTGGGGGAGTCCAGTGGCTCTGGCTGCAGCCCTGCAACAGGAGGGTTCCGGGGCAGGTGGGCATCCAGAGGAGAACCGCTGCTGCTTGGCTCGTTCCCGCACCCATCACACCTTCCGGAACAGGGGTTGGGGAGCCGCCCTTGAGGACATGAGTTCGGGGAGGCCACATGCAGCCCCAGGCTCTGGGCCCTGCAGACACCCCAGCCCTCTCCCCGGGCACCTGGGCAGGAGCCGCACCCGCATTGGGAATTCCGGGCAGGTCTAGCCTGCATGCTGTGTCGGAGAAATGCAACACAATTAATTAGCCCCTAAAAAAAGCGTTTGAAGTGTTTATTGCAGGACGGCGCTCCTGGTTTTATAAGCAGATGGGGAAATAAAGTGGTGGGGATGACAAGCCGGGAACAGCTGCACGGGGACCCGGAACCTAATTCATAATTCAGCAGACTAATCAGAGAACATCTTCTGCAGGCGCCGTAATGAAGGGACGTGAGGCCGCAAGTGATGAGCCGCTCCCCGCTGCGTCCCGCTACGCCGACCATGGCGGCTGCTCTCCTGTGTCTCCAGACCCTGGGCAGCCCTGCCGCCCGCCCTGGGCCTGGGGCACGGTGCCCGAGTGCCAAGCTCTTGACATGAATTTTCTCAGCAGCGGCCTTCGTCAGAAACCCATTTTCCAGGAGAGGAAACTGAGGCACAGGGACACTAAGTCTGAGTGACAGGCCCTGGCAGGCATACAGGCGCCCCCCCCCCCGGAACTCCAGGAGGCTAAGAGCCGCCCCCCACCTTGGCAGTAAGAGCAGAAGTCCCTCCAGCCTCAAGGGGTATCTTGTGTGAGAGGGCTTCACCCATGCAGCGAGCCTCTCTGGCAAGGCCTCTGGCAGACTGAGGAGTCCTCACATCCTCTACAGGTGGGAGGGGGTGCAAGACAGGGGCACAGCATTTAGAGCCTGGCCAAGGCCGCTGTGTCCCCAAGATGAAGTGGGTGGCTGTAGGGAACAGCACTTAAGAAGACGGGAGGAGGCCAGGCTTCTCCCTTGAGCTGGGCTGCGGTGGGGGCGGGGCCAATACAGGGCCGGGGTCTTGGGGCAGCTCATGGGCCCCTGAGCAGGGACCTGAGATAATGGAACATAAAAATTCACATGAATTTTATGAATCTCCCGACTCCAACAGGAGCCCAGTGTTCACAGCAGTCGTGGACTGTAAAATGTGCAGGATGAAATACCTGTGACAGCCGTAAAGTCCTTGTTTTCTCCTGGGCTGCTGTTGAAACAACGAAGACGAAGGGCGGCAGCCAGGCCTGCCCTTCTCTGGTCCCTGCCCCTCCTGGAGGGTTTGCTGCTCCTCCTCATCCCCAACTGGGAACTTGCCCCACAGGCTCTGCGTTCTTGTCTGTGTATCCCCCGTGTGCCTGGAGAGACACACAGACCCGGGGAAGAGCCCAACCCACCCTGCCCTGAGCAGCTCACGGCCTCCCGGGCAAACAGAGGGGGTCAACTAAACCTTGCGCGCGTCTTTTCTGAAATACACATAAAACCACAAATGATAAGTGGTTGATGGTGTCATAGAGAAAGGCACAGGAAGGCCCATGATGCCCCGACGGGAGAATGCAGCGACCTTGTAGAACTGGGCTTTGAGGCACAGGTAGGAGCTCACCAATGTGAGAATGGCCCATCATCATCCTCTGTGCCACTAGCACTCGATGGGATCCAGACTCTGGTTAGAAAGGGAGCCCTGGGGCGCCCCGGGGGGGGCTCAGTCAGTTAAGTGTTCGACTTCAGCTCAGGTCGTGATCTCACGGTTCATGAGTTTGAGCCCCACTTCAGGCTCTGTGCTGACAGCTTGGAGCCTGGAGCCTGCTTCAGAATCTGTGTCTCCTTCTCTCTCTGCTTCCCCCCGCTCATGTTCTGTCTCTCTCTGTCTCAAAAATAAATAAACACTAAAAAAATTTTTTTTTAATTAAAAAAAAAGAAAGAAAGAAAGAAAGAAAGAAAGGGATCCCTGACTCAGAACCTGATCCCAATCCCATTGGACACCCCAGGCCAACTTGGCTGGCTGGGGTACTTTTCAGGGATCCAAACCCCAGGGCACAAGCTTCCAGCCCTTGGACCAGTTACGTCCCCTCAGGCTGTAAGGGGAGGGCAGGGGAATGGGAGAGCTAGTGCCCTGTTCCCTGCCGCAGGTAACAAACCAGCCCAATGGCTTCTGTGTGCACAGTCTATGGGTGCACTCGGAATCTGGGCAGGGCTACCGGGGACGTGGTTCTGCTCTATGCGGTGCCCACAAGGGTCCCTCAGTGGTACTCAGTGCATGTCTGGCCTTAACGGGCCAGGTGCAGGGCCGGGCTCAGCGGGTTGCCCTCCTCTACGTGCCCTCTCCAGTGCTTAGACTCCTTTTGTGGGATCAGAGCCAAAAACAGGAGGTGAAACCTCCAGGCTGAGGGCCTGGGGCATGGTGATACAGCATCAAGTCCCCCCAGTGATAATGGTCAAGGCTGTCCCAGGCCACCTCAGAGCAGGGCAGGCCCAGTACAGAATGCTGAGGGAAGAAAAGGAGCAGAAGCCCACCAAGATCCCAGCCAGGAGCCCACAGGCACCAACATGATCCCTGGAAAATAAGATCAACTGGAGTGCCCGAAGCTCTCGATAGATCCCCTCGTGGGTGTTCTTTCCAGAAAAAAATGAACGGGGAGTGACCCCATGATTTTAGTTGGGGCCCGCCCTATCTGAATATTGATGGGAGATAAAATACAACTTGGGGCTCCCTCCAGTCCTAAGGAGAGAAGGTGTGAGGTAAACCCAGGATAGGCCTCCTGGAGGCAGAGCCGTGCCAAGGGATCTTGGCCAAGGCGGAGTCTCTGTGCTGCAGTGGGATTTGGGTTTTGCAGGCAGGGCTGGCTGCCTTCAGTGCCCCTCTCCAGCCCCACCTCCAGCATGACTCCCCCCACGGGCTCCCTGGCAGCTGTTTGCCAAAGACACAGTGGGGCTCGGCCCAAGCATAGCCAGCACATCGCTCATCTTTCATGGGACAGTCTTCCTTGTCCCCAGTCCACCCGTTTGAAAAGAGAGACCCACCTGCCCAGTGTCACCCAGCTTGCAAATGGTGGAGCAAGGATATGAACCCTGGTGTCCCTGGCTCCAGGGCCATGTGGCCACAGGCTGGCCCCACCCCGCCCCCCAGCCCGGCCCCCAGAGTGTCTACATCTGCTGTCCACTCTTGCCACTTCCTGCGTCTTTTCACGTGTCCCCTTCCCAAGTGAACAGGCTTCTCTGGTCTCCCTTCCTGATCTCAGGCACATGGCAGCTCAAAGCCCCTGGAGGTTGGCCAAAGGGCAGTGTGGCCCCTGACTGTGATGGGGCCACCGTGTGAGAACTCGATTTGTGTGGGTCCAGCACCCCGCAGTGGGTGGCTGCCTCATGACTGTGCCGTCCAGCCCTATGGACGGGCTGAAATACTACTACCTCCAGAGTGACCGGCAGTGGACAGAGCCACTCTTGGGCAGGGCTTGGTGTGCACACACATTCCCCTGCCTCACCTGGCCTGTCCCGTGGTGTGGCTCTGGCAGAGGCAATCTCACTGAACAAACACACCCCGGATTTGCTCTGTGCAAACAGCAGAAACTGCCGCACCACAAATGAGGGGCTCAGAGAATAAGTGAATGCACAATGGGCCGTGGAGGGCTGTGTCCTTCGGGGCAGGAATGTGGGAGGTGACCGCTAGGCATTCCTAGGGGGAAGCATGGGACCCTAGGCCATCTCCTAAGACATATGCTTGCCCAGCCACTCAGGGGCACTGACCTGGTCATTGGGGGACCATGGGGGGCAGGGTGGACACAGTCCCAGCTTCGAGTGGGGACTGGATAGCATATAAACTGTAGAGGAAGTGCTGGGTCAAGCAGCACCCGCAACCAGAGACCTGTCCTGGATCCTGCACCTGTGCCCGCTGCCAGCAGAGCCAGCCCCACCCTGACCCCCACCCTGGGGCCAGGGCTACTTCTGCCTCGGGGGTCCTCCAGGCCCCGCCCAGGAGCCAAGCCCAAGCCCAGTCAGCATCCACGTGGTAACCCCCATGAAGCTCCCCCAGATGGCTTTCCACCGGTCAACCCCACCCAGTTCCTCCAGGAACGAAACCAAGATGTTGGAGGACAGGCCAACCAGGCATGACCCCCTTGGCCACTGGAAGAGCCCCCCCCCCAGGGCTGCCCTGGACAGTGGGCCATCAAGGTAAGAGCCCCCCACCCTCTGAGGCTGGGTCCCAGCCTGGCTGCCCCCTGTGCCCCAAGGGTCCTCCTGGAACCGCCAGATCCTGAGGAACAGAGGGCTCCTCGCTGTGGCCTCTGTGCCCACAGCCTCCCAGCAATGCCACCCCCCCACCCCCACCACAGGCCTCTAGTCTCCCACTGAGCCCAAGGCAGGCCCACAGGCAGACAATGCAGGGAAAGGGACACCCATTGGGGGGGGGGCTCACATTCCTTTCTCTAATTTTTGTGCATTTTCCATTTCTAACACAGGCACAACTTTCTCACGTAGTTGGAACGGAGCGTCAGCAGGGAGAAACCAGGCTCCCCTCGGGCGTGTGGGGAAGAGGCCCAGGGCTTGGAGGAGGGTCGGGCTGTCTCCAGGCTGGGCCCCAAGCAAGTGGCCCAGTGAAGAGCCCCCTGCAAGGTGCAGACAGGGTACCCTCCCTGTGAGCAGCTGTGTGTCCTCCCAGGGGGTATGCTCTGTGCCCCTCCCCAGGGACAGGCCAGCCTCATTTCATTGCCACTGCTACAGTTACATTAACTTGTATCTAATGGGACACTCGGCTATTGGACATGGAGCAATTCCAGTTTAATTAGGCATCAGGAACCTGGGCATTAATTAAAGTAACAAAGACTCAGCACAAAGTGGGCCTGGCCTTTCTGGAAAGGCTGCAGTCCAGAGACGCAGGAAAGGCCAAGAATACGGCTGGCCTGGATGGGGCCCCCCTCACTCATCCCAAAGGCTCTCAATCCCCATTAGCCTGAGTGTCTCCAATGTGCCATCACCACCCACCCCTTAGGCACAAGCACTGAAGGCCACTTGGAGCCTTGCACCCTGAACTTCCTGGCCACGCATGGCACAGAGCTAGGCTTCTTTGGGCTTAATGTGCTGCTCTCGCAGGAAGAGAGGGCAGGGGATACCCTGGAATGCTGGCAGAGCCCCTACCAATGCTGTCCAGGCCCTGGAAGCCCTAGAGACTGTCACAGCCCATACCCAGCTCTGGCCAAAGCCCCCTCCCCACAGCCCTGTGGCCCCACCCAGAAGAAACCTGGCCCCCACTGTGTGCACAGACCACCCTCAGCACCCCTTTCTCCTGTTCCAGACAAGCAAAGCGGCTCGGGCCCAGGGGCAGCTGGGGACAGTGGCCAAGTGCAGAGGACACAAGAGATAAGACCTCGATGCTGCAGCCAACACATGCGAACGATAACCACCTCCTCCCTTTTCCCTCTGCCTGAGCCTCCCTCGTCTCCTGGCCTTCTCTTAGCCCTCCTGCGCCTTGGCCCCTCTACAGCCATTATGGAGAATCACACAAGGATTTCCAATCACACAAAATTTGCCACATTTCTGGGAGGTACTTTATGCAACTTTTTATTTTAATGACAGGAGGAGGGTTTTAGATTTCTTTCTCTAAAGAAAGAATACTAGATTAGGTGGCTTACAGTATGACCCCAGTTACTCCTCTCCCACTTTAACTGGCTCCCAGTGTTTCCCTCTGCCCTTGGCCTGCCCTTAGGGCCTCATAGGTGTGGCTACCCCCTGGGCCCAGGATAGGCTCCAGGTTCCAAGTTCAGACCAGATCCCAAGAATCTCTAGTTTAAGCCGCTTCTCCCAGCCCTGGTTTGGCATCACCTCCTTCTTCTCAGATGTTCTACCTCGGTCGATATGTCCTGTTCTCTATCTTTGCTCCCCTGGGAGCTCCCCAGGTCTAAACTGAGGGGCATAGTCGTCCAGGTGTCTGATGCTGCCCACCATACACTTGCTGTCTGATGGGCCCCTGGGCTGAGTCCAGGCCTTGAAAGCCACATGAGTGAGATGGATTTATGTCAAGGCCACAGGGCCCTTCCCTCCTGCACTGGATCACTGGATGGCTGACTAGGCAGGAGCTGTGGACCCCAGTGAGACTCAGCCAGGCTTCCCCACTGCAATAGCAAGAAGATCCCGGCCACAGAACGATATCGGGCTATCTCCACGGAGCATTTGCTTCAGACCCCTGAGACATACTCTTTTCGGAAACCTCTGAGCCTTACAGCCATCCCTGTTTCTGCGAGCACCTGGGCCTCAGCCAGGAGGTGACGATTCAGGGAGACCTGGACAGGAAGTGGCAGAGCCATCCCTCCCAGAAGGGTCTGGAAGTAGGTTCTGAGCAACAGCTGTGCAGACCCGGCCCGGAGCGCAGGCTTCTCGCCTTGGTAGGGTCCCAGCCTGCTCTATGAAGAGACAAATGCTCCGTGCTCTAATATTGACATTTCCCATAATGATGATCATATTTTCCCCATCAGTCGAGACCTGAATCAATGGCATTTGAGTAATTGGAGATTGATTTTAATTAAGTCTTAGAAGTTTTGTGACCATACCTTGAAGGACTCCTTTCTGCCAGCTGCAGGGGGAATGGTAGGAACAGTACTCTGGTCCACCCGACCCTAAGATGGGGCAGGACTGCCACCTGGGGTGTCTTCAGGCCCTGGCCTGACACTCCCCCACTGGCCCCCCAAGATCAACCCCATCCTTTGTCCCAGCCAGGCTCATGGGGCACGGCTGGCTGGGGCGTGCCCAGCTGGGCTAGGGCTGGATTCTGGGGAAAGAGCCTGGTGGGCAGGGGCAGGTCCCCCTCCTATGCCTCACTTCCACAGCTGGGTCTTGGACAGCGCCTGGTGCCGGCTGCTGAGTGCCAAGTCCCTCACCTCCCTGACCCCAGTTTCCTCAAATGTAAAGTGGAGCAAGAATGCCCCTCCGCCCGGCGCCCAGTGACCCAGGCCCCACCCCACAGGGAACATTGCCATGTTGCCCTCTTCTGTCACCTGATGGGATTCCCCAAACAGAACGTGTGATCCAACCCTCCTTCTGCCCAAATCTCATCTTCTAACATTTCCACCATCGCCAGGGCCGCACTGCCCTGATCACACTCACTGACCACAGGACACAGAGGGCTCATGTGGGTTCCTTACCCGGCCCCCCCCGCCCCCACCACCAGACCAGCTGTCTTCTGGGCCAGGCCACTGCCCCTGCCGAGCCTCCAGAGCTTCTCATGACAATGCCAGTACCTGGGGACCCAGCCCATGGCTCTCCACTCAGCCTCCCAACGGCCGTTTCACTGCTGGGGACCCTAGGCCTCCCCAGCTTCCCCAGCAGTCTCCCACCACCACCAGCCCCACTGGCAGGTTTAATGTCACAGAGGAGAGAAGGTCATTAGCAGGAATGTATTATTAATGAGGAGACCTAATTAAACAGACCACTAAATCACTCGGTCTCACCCTGAATCCCTGAGGACTGATGGGGAGTAGTCAAGCCCTCAGGAGCATTTAGCAAGCTGCAGGTGGGTGGGCTTCTGGGTGCCAAAGACTCCAGTGGTGCACTGGCGCCAGGCAGGAGCTCAACAATGATCAAGGCCATGGCCCTGGGGACCCTCGGCTCTGACCCCTGTCACTGGCTGAGCCCGGGTGCCCCCAGAGAACCTAATTGCTCCGGATCAATTCAGCTCGGCTGCGTTGCTGTTACTCGTTCAGAGGACAGGTACTGGTTCAGAGGACAGTCATGGCAGCACCTTCCCAGGCCTTGATCCTACTTGGGGAACTGAGTCGGGGTCAATGGGACAGTCACTGCCCATGCCAAGTGGGTCTGAGTAAGACCCTCAGGGGTCTGTCCTCTCTCTCTCTGTCCAGCCCCCCACTTCTGAGAAGGGAGAGTCAGCCCCCAGGAATAAAACTGACTTAGCACCTTTCTTCTCCGACCATGGGCCCCACAGTAGCACTCTGCTTTTTCACTGTAAGATGTGCCCACTTAGCCCCCCTATGCTGGGGCCACATGGGGGCTGCCATTGGGACTGGCTCAGGCCCTGAAGGCAGGGATAACAGGAACCTCAGCACCCAATGACAGTTACTCACCTTTCACCCAAACCCATTTTACAGATGAGGAAATCCACTTACAAGGCAGAGCCTAGGGCCAGGCCCCTCCCAGCTGCCCAGAAAGCCTGTGTTTCCATCCACCTCCTGGCTCCTGTGGTTAGTTAGGGTGCATCCTGGAAGCAACCCCCCAAAATCATCAGCCCCTCCCAGGCTAATGTAAGGAGGGGAGCAGTGGGCAGAGTTGCCCAGCCTGCTGCGTCGCCCATGGGGTCAGGGCCAAGGCCACTGGGTCCTCACGTGGGTGGGCAGCCAACTCCTGAGCTGGGAAGGACATTTGCCAGGCACAGAAGAGCGGGTGGGCCTGTGGAGGAACCTTAATGAACAATCAGGCTTGGAGGAGCCTCAATCCCGTTAATGGTCTCAGAGCCTCTGGCCTCGGAAGAAAGAAGTGTGACGAGCTAATGAAGGAGCGCTGGCCAAGGGCACTGCCAGAGCGGTGACCCGAGGCCAGAGGTCGAGAGGGGCTGGACCTAAGTGCCTGGGCTGGGGAGAGGCCTGGGAGAGCAGGGGCCAAGCCTCTGCCTTCAGGACCTTGGGCCTCAGTTTATCCATCCAGGTGCATCCTTGAAATGGGGGCAATGAAGGAGGTGGCACTTTTGGGCTTTCCAAAGTGGGAATGGGGAAACTGAGGCCAGGACCACACCTGCCTAGCCCTCCACTGTGATGACCATCTGTGCCAAGCCACAGAAAGTCCCCCGCCCAGCCCTCCCCACGGGGCTACCATCTTCGCCCCTTTGTTTCTCCAGCTGCTACCTTTTCTTAATCCTGTGCTTTTAAAAACTTTAAACTACCAAAAAAGCTGCAAGAGAAGCTTAAGCGGCCACTTGCCTGCCCCTGGCCCACCATCAGGCACCAGCCACCATTCTGTCCCATCCCATTATCTTGTGGCAGGCTGCTCAGGGACAGCGCTGGCCTCAGTAGGGGATAAAGTAGCATTGAGGGCTCTGGAAGCTGTAATGACTGGGGGGAGGGGCATAAATAGGATGGTCCTTCTTGGAGGCCCAGGTGAGGGAACTACGTGGCAATGTCCGCTAGGAGTCTGGCCAGGTGGGGCCTGGAACCAGGATCAGAAAAAAATGACTCATGGGGCACCTGGGTGGCTCAGTCAGCTAAGCATCCAACTTCAGCTCAGGTCATGATCACATGGATCGTGGGTTCGAGCCCCGCGTTGGGCTCTGTGCTGACAGCTAGCTCAGAGCCTGGAGCCTGTCTTCTGATTCTGTGTCTCCCTCTCTTTCTGACCCTCCCCTGCTCACACTGTCTCTCTCTCTCAAAAATAAATAAAACATTTAAAAAAATTTTTTTAAAAAGAAAAAAGTGACTCATGTAAAGGGAAGCAGGTCTCTAGATTCTTCCTCTACCAAGGCTCCTGGTATCCTCCAAGCTGCTGTCCGGAAGTGACAAAGAGTCCATAGTCTCACGAAAGCCAGTGCCAGGCCTCCTTTGCCTGGAATCACCCTCTTCCTCTTCCTGCAGTTGAAGGCTTCACACTGCTAAATGCATGAGGCTGTAGACCTGGAGAGTTAGAGCAGCACTGAGCAACCACTCACACTTTAGTGAGAACTGATGGATGGAGCAGCCCTGGGCCAGATCCCAGGAGCATGACAGGTTAAGTCTGATGGTGGGAGGGTATTCCCAAGGCCCAGCGGAGCTGTGGGCAGTGGGAGGATGAAGGACCAGCCCACAGGAGCAGGAGATCTCCCTGCCTACCGGACCTGAGACCTAGAATACTGCAGGAATGGGGCAGTGACTTCTGGGCCCAATGAGACAACCCTGCGGCCACTTCATGAGCCCCACCCAGGGAATGAGACAGGCACCACCCACCTGACCCAGTGATTGGGCAAGACCCTACCTCTGCATATGGGTATGGGAGTCCTCACCTGTGTATGGGTAACTCCCACCCCTGGTATGCAGGCCCCAGGAAGTGGGGGGGACCCAGGAATCCAATGGGGCCACATCGTGGCCCACATGATGCTTGGTGCCACCCCCAGCACCAAGGTGCACTGTGCAGGATATCAGCAATTTAACTTTATCACAATTACTTTGAAAACTATTAAGTGGAGTTCTTAATCATTAAGTAATTATATCTGCTCTTGTATTAATTATCTGGCCATTGGGAATGTCACCAAGATTTAAGATTTTTAATTGTTAATAATATTTCCCAAACACGAGGGAGAATTAATGCACCTTCATATATTCTCTCTCTGCCCAAGGTGAGACAGGGAGGGTCCCCCTGGGCCTCAGAATGCACCTCAACTTGGCTGCTGTAATGCAGGGAGAGGCCCGGCCCTCACTGGCACTGCCAGGCAGGCTGCTCCCCTATGAGTGCATCCTGGGCCCTGGGTATGAGCCAATCTTCTCTCCAGTGACCTATAAGGACCCCCAAACACCAGTCCAGAAGCATGGCCCACTCCCCAGCATCCACCCACTGCCCCACGACCATCAACCCACGAGGTTGGGATGAAGATTGCATCACAGATAGCGCAAGGCGCCCCCCAATGACCTTGATGTCCCCAGGTCAGTCCCCAACTGCCCATTCCAGGCCTGTGTGCCTCCATGGGCCTCACTGACCACTCACCCCACTGCACTCTCCAGTGTCCCCAGGAGCCCTGGCTTTGAGCCCATGGCCAGCAGACACTGGAGGAGCCAGCAAGAGCCACTTTCTTGGTGTGCCTGGGCCACACCAAGAAACGAAAGCCATGAAGATAGGAGAGCCACGCTGTGGCTGATAGAGGCTGGGATCCCCGGAGATGAGGGGACGCAGCTGGCACTATGGGATAACATGTGACCCCAGTGACCTAGCACCACAGTGGGCATAAGCTCCCCGCTCATTTCTTGCTATTCTCAGAGAGTTGACATGGGAAGCCCATCCTGCCATTACTGGTCCGCAGCCCCCTCTTATCTGGCAGGGCTCTATGGTCCCTCATGGGGATCGCTGCACTCTGCCCTCATGGCCTGCTTCATAGAAGGTGTTGCATCACCCCCAACTCACTGATAAGCAAACCAATGCTCAGAGGCAGCAGACTGGCACGACCAGCAGCCAGTTGACATTCACCTGGACACACTTTTGGAGCACCTGGTCCTGCCCCAAGGCACCCCCTTAGTTCCCTAAGCACTGGCTGAGGTCCATGGGGGAAAGGATGGCTGGGCCCCTCACCCAGGCACTTCCTGGCTCTGGGAAGGCCACAGAGGCTACACGTTGGCCTGGGTGATGTGGGGAGGGACTAAAGTTTCCTCTGCTCAATCTTCCAGCCATTGCAGCTTTCTCTGCCCCAGCATGGTCAAAGATAAAACTTGGGTCAGTGTTGAGACACGAGAGGTGGTGATGGTAGGGATGGTAGTGGAGGTAGAAGTGGTAGTGGTAGTCCTTGAGCTATGGACCATCAAGGGCCCAAGTCCTTCAAGACCTTCCTGAGCCTGCCCCTCTCCCCTTCCTGCAGTGTTAGCCATGTCTGACATCCCTTCAATGCAATCAGAAGTGCCAAGTGATTAGTGCCAAGTGATGGCGATCTTGAACCAGTGTGAGTTTGTTGACATGGCGCTGCAATTGTGGTGGTGATGGTAGAGGTGGTGGTGATGATGGTGGTGGAGGTGGTGGTGGTGATGGTGGTGGTGGTGGTAGAGATGGTGGTAGTGATGGTGGCGGTGGTGGTATGGTGATGGTGTGGTAATGGTGGTGGTGGTGATGGTGGTGAATGTGGTGGTGAATGTGGTGGTGAAGGAAGAGGTGGTGGTAGTGACCATGGTGGTGATGGTAGGGATGGTAGTGGAGGTAGAAGTGGTAGAGGTAGTGGTGGTGGTGGTGGTGGTGGTGGTGAATGTGGTGGTGGAGGTGGTGATGGTAATAGAGGTGGTAATCGTGGTGATAATTGTAGTGATGTTAGAGGTGGTGGTGGTGATGGTGGAGGTGGTGACAGTGGTGGTGGAGGTGGTGATGGTAGTGGAGATGGTAATGGTGATGGTGGTGAAGGTAGAGGTAGTGGTGATGATGGTGATGGTGGTGGTGGTGGAGGTGGTGATGGTGGTGATGATGGTAGTGATGGTGGAGGTGGTGATGGTGGTGGTGGTGGAGGTGGTGATGGTGGTGATGATGGTAGTGGTGGTGGAGGTGGTGATGGTAGCGGAGATGATAATGGTGATGGTGGTGAAGGTAGAGGTAGTGGTGATGGTGGAGGTGGAGGTGATGATGGTGGTGGTGGTGGAGGTGGTGATGGTGGTGGTGGTGGAGATGGTGATGGTAGCAGAGGTGGTAATGGTGATGGTGGTGAAGGTAGAGGTAGTGGTGATGGTGGAGGTGGTGATGGTGGTGGAGGTGGAGGTGGTGATGGTGGTGATGATGGTAGTGGTGGTAGAGGTGGTGGGTGGTGGTGGTGGAGGTAATGATATAGGTGAAGGTAATAAGGGTCATGTTCCTGGTGACAGCAGTGCTGATGAAAACTGATTCTCCAGGGTCCAGAACTTTTCCAACAAGCCATGTCTTTGCCCTCACCCTCTACCCCAGATGCTGGCACCTTTTCTTCCTAGTGGGCTGTCCCCAGGAGGAAGGAAGAAGAAGAGCTTTGACCAGGCCTGACAGGAGAGCGGTATATCTTGAGCTCACAGAGAACATTTAATCTTAGTTAAAAATAAATAAGTTCAATTATTGGAAAGGGAAAAAATAGCCTAGTATTTACTGCAAGTGAATCAAAGGTAATTACTCTGGGGAAGTCCCCTTTAAGGATTCTGGAAACCATCCCCCTTCTGTCAGGTTTATGAGTGGCAGGTGGGGGTCAGTTGGTGGACCTGGTGGGAGGGAGCAGGGAGGGATCATCTAAACCCTCCCCAGGGGTATATCTCCCCCTTCTGTCCCTGCAAGGCTAACAACACCCCCTCTTCCTTGGCCCCGCCATTGACTGTCAGCCAGGTCCTGGCCCATGCCCCCTGGATGCCTGGGTACAGTCACACTCCAGCCCCTGGCAGAAGCGAATGGCTCTGGACATCCCCAAGCCCTTGACTCACCCACTCTATTGCTGACCTGCTGTGTGACCCCAGACAAGCCCATCACCTCTCGGAGCCTGTGTCCTCACCTGGAAAATGGGTGATGAGGCAGCTGTCCCCCACAGTAGCTGGTCTATGTTAATGATCGGTGTCCCTGTGGCAGGAGGTGGGGAGCCGCTGGTCTGGGACAATGACCTGTCTACTGTGTAGACAGTGGAGCCTTGCCATCCCTCCCAAACTCCAACCCAGTATAAGAGGTTCACCATGCACACCTCCCCTCAGGTGCTCCCAGCGCCGTTCTAAGACAGAACCCTGAGCTTGAAGCCCCTCAAGCAGGGAAGTACCTACCTACCCTGGCTGTGCACTGGGCAGTCTGGAGCTGAGTAGAAAAGGGCTTTCAGGTAGAAAACCAGATCTATGGCCAGCTGCTCCAGGACAGGCTAGCCCCTGCCCCAAGTCTGCTTATTGGGAGCCTGTGGGTGCTGGTGCCAGGCAGAGCCCCCCTAACCCCTGCCTGGGGGCCTCTTTCCAGGTTCCTCCCTGGTGTGACCCAGCCAGGCCACCTCACCCTCCCTCAGGGTCTTCCTCTTCCCTCCATGGCCCCTGACTGGATGAGGCCGCCACCCCCAGAACCAGCACCAGAGTCTCCTGAGACCGGGGGCCCAGCAGTGACCCCAGGCCGCAAAGGCTGACCCCATGCCCCAGTGCGCATGCATGGACAGGGGTGATGAGCTGCAAAGAGCTGCCGCTGTAATTAGCGCGAAACGTTCTGCCTTTGCCAGGGAGGAAAATCCCATCTCAGAAATACACGTCCAATGCAAGTTCAATTTCACCCGCGGGGCCATAAAACCCTTTTCCAATCACCTGGTGCTGTTGGTTGCCAGCACCGTTAATCCCGGGAATGTTATTTAGAGCCAAGACATCACTCGGGGAAAAACAGGTCCGAACCCCACGAGGAGCCCCACTCTGTTCCCTGCAGAGGCCTCGGGAGGTAAACAATACCCAGTGGGGGGTGCTGGGCAGGAAAGTGGGTGTCCTTGTAAGCCATGGGATCACTTCATCTCCCTCCCCCACCAGCCGGCAGGGCCCCAGATGGGCCCATCTTGGGTGGGAAGACGAGGCCAGGCAGCTCAGCCCCACTCCACCCTGCCTGTTCCCTGCTGACCCTGTCCTCCCGGTCCCCAAATCACCGCTGGCCCTGATCCTCCTCCAGAGATTTCATCCCATAACCCTTTCTTTAAAATCGTTTCCTTGATTACCGAGGGTAACAATGAAAACACGTAATTGAATCTCCAAGAAATTACCATTTTTATAACTTGCTCCCAGTTTCTGAGATAAATTAAACGTCTCCCTTGTATGGTGAGCCTGCTCGCGGAGCATCATCGAGGGATGATACTGCCCTTTATCATCCATGTGGGGCCTTATTAAGAAGAATGCCTCACGCTACCTCCCGGGAGGTGCCTGCTGGTTCCACTGCACAGCCCTGAGTGGGCAGTTGTGAGCTTGAGAGGCGCTCGGCCAGCATGTAGTTGGGCAGGTGGGTGGGCGGCTGGCCCCTTTGCCGGATAGCTGGCTGATGGTGTGGGTGGTTGGTGGGGCCTGGCCACTGTCTCAGCCCGGGCTCCCCAGAAAGCCAGGCCTGAGTCCGCAAGGAAGGAAAGGCCAGGGAGGGGCAGCAGTGAGTCAGGAGGCCCCCTCCTGTTGGCCAGAGCTGACCCAGAGAGCCAACTGCCCACTGGGCTGGGCTGGGCACCCAAGGGTCTTGTGGTATCTCAAGGTCAGGCACTTGAGAGGCATGGGGGGGTGCAGAAGCAGTGCCAACAGGAAAGAGGGAGTAGGTGACCAGTCGTTTGAACGGTCAGTAAGTTTGTTAGCTAGCTTGTTGGTAGGGTTGATGGTCACAGTTAGACAGTGGGTGAGTTAACCTCTTGCTGCCTGGGTGGGTGGGTAGCCTTTGGGGTGGTGGGAAAGTTGAAGCCCCCAGACTGTGGATTGAGTTTGTTACAAGTGTTTGCAGGCTGCACCCAGCAGACTCATCTTCAAAGGACCCAACTGGAAGACTACTCACATGAGAAAGCCAAGTGGGGGTGGGGGAGAAAAGTGTGCTACTCTCTGCTCTCAGGGGACAGGAAAGGGAAGGCCAAAAGAGCAGCTTTCCACCCAAGACATCTGGGTGTACTTGGGTCAAGGGCAACAACCCAGGGTCACCAGGGGACTGGGATGCTGGTTCTGAAGGTCAAGTGGCCTTGGAGCTAAACCCTCTGGCAGAGCTACTGAGGGGACTGGAATGGGGCAGGCAGGGGAGGATGATGGAACTAATGCCCTACACCCCACGACTATGCACCCACCACCTCTCTATCCCCCATCCAGCCCTGCAGGCAGCCCTAAGGCCCAGGGCTTGTAGTGGGGCTCTGCTGGCATTGTTGGTCTTGAAACCCCATGGTCGGATGTCAGAGTATGACCTCGGTCCACTTTCCAGCCAAGTGTCCTGAGCCTGAGTGAGGGAAGCCCCAGCACTCCCTTGTCACAACTTCCCAGCCATGTGGGAATCACAGCTAAAGGGAGAGCCTACTTGGGGCTGCAAGGGACAGCGAGGCTGGGCTCAGGCCCCAAAAGCCCGAGGTTGAGAGAGCCTGTGTCCCCACCTTCTCTGGCCTGCAGCCCATGCCTCAACCCAGGAGCCCCTGGCCCATCCTCCGGGTTCTGCCCACTTCCCTCTGACCTCACAGGCCCAACTTCATCTTGACCAGGCCCACCCGAGAGCCTTCACAGACAGGGCACGTTCTCTGGGCCAGGTGCCATATAGTCATGCCAAAACAGTGGCATTGCCCAGCCACCTGGCCAGGCCTCCACCCAGGCCAAGGCCCAGGGTGACATCTCTGGGCACAGGGTGCCCATGTCCCCCACCCCACACCACTGCTGCTGCTGTGGGATCAAGGCAACTCTTACCTGTGGTTTGTGTCTTACAGGTGACTCCTGTCCTGACCCCCTCACTGGCTCCACTGTCCTTTTCCCTCTCAGCACCTGTGCCACTTTCTAGCCAAGCCCATTCCACGGCGGTTGCCAAGCACTGGCCAGAGGCAGCCATGAACCTGGGACCCCTCACACAAGCGTGGCTGCCCACTAAAAAGCAGGGCATCATGGGGCCAGCCCAGGGATGTCAGGAGGGCTCCACCTGGGGAAGGCCCACAGATAGGAGCCCCAGGCCCTTGGGAGGAAGCAGGCGAGAGACCCCTGAGGTGTGCACCGCTGAGAGTCCCAGGGCAACTTATCGTGGTATGAACCGGGAGGTGGAACTAGAGAGGAATATTCTGACCCAGACAGCCAGCCACACACTGCCCTAGACTGCGACAGAACCGCAGATGCAAGTGGGGAGGAGGTTTCTGCGCAGCACTGTCTCTCCTCCACCAGGGGCGGCCCCCTGCCCTGGGCCTGGGGTCCCTTGAAGCCATCAGGCCGTCTTCAGGGTTGCGGCGCCATCTGGTGGTATTTCTTGGGCCCCACACCTGGGCCGGCTGGAAGAAGGTAGGGCGTCCTTCAGAGGGAGGAAGCACCCTGGCACCCATTGACACTAGCCAGGCCTCTGACCACTCCAGGTCTCCTCACCTCACCTGACTCCCAGTTTCTCACTCAACTGCTTTGGGCGCACTTCCTGGGTGCAGTGACATGCCCAGGGAGCTCATGACATAGCACTGTCCTCTCCTAGCAAGAACCAGGTAAGGGCAGAAGGTGAGCAGCAAGGCAGACCAATCATCCTGTGTCCTGGCCCGGTAAGGACATGTCGAAGTGACCCTGGCACTGACCAGACCGTCGGGCCAGGCTGGGCCCCGACGTACTGTCCAGCTAGCAGGGGCAGTGGGTCATGGGAGTACCAAGAAAGGGGTAAGCCTAGCTGGATGGGATATTCTGCAGGGAGGGGTCTCTGGGCTCAGGCGGGAGTAGGCACACTCAATTCACCCACTCTGGAGCACAGGAGCCCCAGAAGCCCTCAGAATGACCATCTCCCCAGCCTGGAGCCCTCAATGCTTTCCTTGGCTGATAGTAATTTATTGGGGCTGTGTATCCCTGAGAGGATTTTCCTTGACATTCTTATTATCTCTCTGATTCTTAAATAAAAAATGTGAGCAGTGGGTGTCCAGAGAGTCACCCTGGAAGGGAAGACAAATGTCCTGCCACTGCCCGTGATCATGCCAGGGACAGGACAGACATAGGAGCATTGCCTTCTACCCCCAAGCCTCAGCTTTTGAAATGGGACCACCCTAGGAGGACTTCATAGGCCCCTCCCCGCCCAGTGCCTTCCCTGCCCTTCACCTACACCCCATCCTAGAGCCCACCCCCAGTCTGTTCTCTGTCCAGCAAGGCTGGCCCCACAGGCTGGAGAAGGGAGGGGAGGCACCTATCTCGCCTGTCCTTGGGCCCTGGGGTGGGGCAGTCATTCCGCAGGACGCCCTATCCCTCCCACACCCAGTGGACCCATCCATCCTCCTGCAGGTGCAAGACCACCCTCAGAGCCTATGGGCCCCAGCCATGGGCCACCCTCTGTTCCATGCTCAGAGCAAAAGAGAATTCACCCCTTCCCAGGCCCTGGGAGGGAAATGTGGGGCCAAGAGTGAGGCCCCAGGTAAGAGGGTAACCCCCAGTCTGGGGCTGCTCCAGGAAGCCTACAGGGCCTGAGGGACATGCAGTGATGGGGCTCCTCCTGAGGGGCTGCACTGGCCCAGGTATCCCGAGTTCCATTTGCTCCAGGCCTGTTTCCCAGCTTTTGATATGAATGTGGGGCATTGAATGCTAAAGCCAACCCAGGTCCCGGCAGGAGCAGCCCAGCCTGGCTCAGGGCAGGAAGGGCGTGGTCTGCCACACCTCCACTTCCTTAGCCACCCCTTGCTCACAGGCCCCAGACTCCTGGAGGCCATTGGGCATCGTGGCAATTTGGGCAGGAAGCAGCTGCCATGGCAACTGGCGTCCAGGGAGGTGTGCTGCCTGGCAACAGGGGCCATGGCCTGGTGCTCCCTACAATGCACTAGAGCCATGCTTTCCGCCCATGGACAGGAATTCCGGCCAGTACTGGGACCCAATACAGATTCACACCCCACCCTCACGTGGACATCCTGAAGCCCGGACTCACTGCAGAACCCCCCAGGAAACTGCATGCATTAGCATAATTGTCCCCATTCACGGGAATGCCATCACAACTGTGGGTCCTAAGCAGCCTCTCTCCCTCTGGGAGTGCCCCCCACCACTTGAGGTGCTGTCCAGCCTAGGGCCATGCTGCAAGGACCAAGGGAGGGGGTGAGGACGATTTCAGGGAGTTGGGTCTTCAGGGCTAGGCTCTGAGCCTCCAGCAAGTGGGGGCACAACCTGGGTAAAGGCATGGGTGCATCAGGGAATGTGAGGTTCCCAGTTGGGAAGGGAGGTACCTCAAGGTCACAGGCAGTGGAGCGGGAGCCCCTGTGTCATCAAGGTGCTCTGAGCATCTCCTCAGACCCACTCAGGGATTACCACTGCCCTTGGGCCTAACAGCCCGGCCAGGGTGCCCACAGTGAGACATGAGGACCCCATCCAGCAGTTCTGCGTGTGACGGCCACTGTCATTGCGGGAATCACCGGTCTCCACGAGGATCTCTTCTCCCTCCCCCATTTCACAATTCCTGAGCACCTGCTGGCACCTGGCAGGCTGAAAGACAATGAGGGCAAGATGTAGCCCTCACCCCTCCCCTGCCTTGCCTTCCCCAACAAAAGCCACTCAAGACTTTCCTAGACCCCTTCCCCATGGCTGCCTTACCTCAGAGGTCCTCCAAGAAGCCTTCCTTGGCCCTTAACTGGAGTTGCCCTGACCCCGGAAGGGTATTCTGAACTGAGCACATCTTGAGACCCGTGGGATTCCAGAGAGGTATTACAGAATAGAGGCTCCTTCCTCCCTCTTCTGGCAGAGCAGTTTTGGGGAGCAATTTGGGGGGCAACTGATGCCTGAGCTGGGCTCCAGGAGGATCTGTTCCAGGTCATACCCAGCCAGTCTCTTGTTACAGGCTGCACAGATGCACCCCCACTTTCACACAGGGGGGCCTCGTGGGGCCGGGGCCACACGTGTCCAGCCTGGCACGACCTGTGGACTGTGCACACTGCCTCCCCTGTCACTGAGCCACCCACCAGTGGTCTCTGCAGCATACCTGCCCCGCATGGCAAAAGGACAGAAGAAAGACATCTGTAGACAAGGGATTTTGACAACCTTCTTCAGACAGGAAGTGAGGACTGGCTTAGTGGAGCAGCCTGGGTGGGGACAAGCAGAAAAACAGCACTTGCTAGGGGACAGCTTGGGGTGACCATCCGACACTGTGGTGAGGCAAATTGTGCTCTATTAATCACCATGGCAGGACAGCAGGTGATCCGGGAACCCCCCCACACACCATCCCCTATTCCGGGCCACAGAACTGCAGTGGGTAAACTGTCTGCTCAGAGGCAGCAGGACCTCCTTTCAGGGGCCTGACACTACAATCCTCCAGCAGCTCCTAAAGTTAATGGGGAGAGAATCATGCCAGTCAGCTCTTTCCTGCCTCCCTTACACACAGGAGAAGAATAAAAAGGAAAGCCAGACACTGGGGGACAGTGTCCAATAGGAGGTCCCAAGACCAAAAAGAAAAAAAGAACCACAAAGAGGATAAAGAAAATGCAGGAAGCTAAAAGCTCCCCTCCCTTCTAAACCTACTGTATCCCTAAAACAGAACAGGATGTTCTGGAAAAAGAATAAGGGGCATTTAAAGAACAATAGCGATGTCTTGGAAATTTAAAACATGATCACTGACGTTCAACAGCCCAGCTGCCGTGCTCCTAGCAGCACTGAGGACCTTGAGGCTTTCCTCAAATTCCCATGGGAGGGCACCCTCTAAGCTCATTCTCTCCCCACCCTGACACCCAAAAAGCCTGAGGTCAGAGTAAGGTGTTTTCAGACCTGCGAGTTGTCTCATTATCTATTCCCATGTGATTGGCCACTTCAAAACTTAGTGGCTAAAACAATCACAACATAACCTGGGGCCTGGTCACCTGGCTCGCCCCACAGAGCAGTTCTTTGAGGGTTGCCCTGGCCTTGTCAACCCACCTTTGGGCCACTGGGGACAGGCTGCAATGACAGAAACCTCTTTCCCCCTGACCTCTCATCTGACAAGGCCATGCCTCCCCAGTGGCAGAGGGTCCTCAGGGCCGCCAAAGTGAGAGGTCAAGGCCCAACACACAAGTCCAAGTGATGCATAAATTTAGCCCAAAATCCAGGTGAAGAGAGGAACCCTGTGTCTCTCTCTCTCTTTTTTAAATAATTTATTGTCAAGTTAACTGACATATAGTGTATACAGTGTGCTCTTGGCTTCTGGAGCAGATTTCCCATGATTCATTACTTACATACAACACCCAGTTCTCATCCCAACAAACGCTCTCCTCAATGCGCATCACCCATTTTTCCTCACCCCCCATCAACCCTCAGTTTGTTCTTTGTATTTAAGAGTCTCTTATGTTTGTAACTTATTTTTCCTTCCCTTCCCCTAAGGTCTTCTGTTAAGTTTCTCAAATTCCACGTATGAGTGAAAACATAATATCTGTCTTTTTCTGACGGCTTATTTCACTTCATAATACCCTCCAGTTCCATCCACGCTGCTGCAAATGGTAAGATTTCATTCTTTTTTGTCGCTGAGTAGTATTCCACTGTGTGTGTGTGTGTGTGTGTGTGTGTGTATAATACACCACATCTTCTTTATCCATTCATCAGTTGATGGACATTTGGGCTCTTTCCATGATTTGGCTATTGGGTTTTTTAAATTATTTTAATGTTTAGTTATTTTTGAGAGAGAGAGTTCAAACAGGGGAGGGACAGAGAGAGAGGGAGACAGAATCCGAAGCAAGTTCCAGGCTCTGAGCTGTCGTCACAGAGCCCGACACGGGGCTTGAACCCACAAACCGCAAGATCATGACCTGAACCGAAGTCGGAAGCCTAACCGACTGAGCCGCCCAGGCGCCCCGATTTGACTATTGTTGAAAGCACTTCTATGAACGTTGGGGTACATGTGCCCCCATGAATCAGCACTCCTGTATCCTTTGGATAAATTCTTAGTAGTGCTGTTGCTGGGTCATAGGGGAGTTCTATTTTTAATTTTTTGAGGACCCTCCACACTGCTTTCCAGAGTAGCTGTACCAGTTTGCATTCCCACCAGCAGTGCCAGAGGGTAGGAACCCTGGCCCTTGAGATGAAGAGGGCAAAGTACATCTCAAGGGCAAGGGCGATGTACAAGGGCAAGGGCAATGTACAAGGACAAGGAGAGAATGAATTTGTGGCCATTTCTACCACACGAGGACTTGAGTTTTGCCTGATCCACCTTTCTGAGGATATTCCTTGAGGATGGGCTTCCACAAAACCAGGGAAGACATTGAGAAAGAGGGAGGCATGGAACCAGGACTGCCAGGAGCAGCGGGGAAGGCTGTGTTAGGAGAGGCCACATAATGCGCTGCTAGAAAGAAAGGAGGAGCAGCAAACCTGGGGTCTGAATCTGGCTCCAGCATTGGATGTGTTGTCTGCAGTCATCAAAAAGACAGGGCCGCCTGGGTGGCTCAGTCGGTTAAGCATCTGACTCTGGCTCAGGTCATGATCTCATGGCTCACGAGTTCGAGCCCCGCGTTGGGCTCTGTGCTGACAGCTCAGAGCCTGGAGCCTCCTTCGGATTCTGTGTCTCCCTCTCTCTTTGCTCCTCCCCTCCTTGAGCTTCTCTCTCTCAAAAATAAATAAACATTAAAAATTTTTTAAAAAAAGATCTCTCACAGAACTACAACAAATAATCCTAAATCTATATGGAACCACAAAAGACCCCAAAGAGTCAAAAGATTCTTGGAAAAGAAGAACACGACTGGAGGTATCACCCTCTCAGATCTCAGGATTTATTACAAAGCTGTAGTAATGGGCACAGTATGGTGCAGGCACAAAAACAGACACATAGATCAATGGAACAGAATAGAAAACCCAGAAATAAACTCATGATTATATGATCATTTAATCTTGGACAAAAGAGGAAAGAATATTCAATGGAAAAAGACAGTCTCCTCGACACATGGTGTTGGGAAAACTGGACGGTGAGGTGCAAAAGAATGAAACTGGACCACTTTCTTACACCCTACACAAAAATAAATTCAAAGTGGATGAAAAACCTAAATATGAGACAGGAAACCATCAAATCCTAGAAGAGAGCAGTAATTTTTTTAATTACAGGCAGTAATTTCTCTGACATCAGCCATAGCAACAGTTTTTTAGATACGTCTCCTGAGGCAAGGGAAACAAAAGCAAAAATAAACTATTAGGACTTCATCAAAATAAAAAGCTTCTGCACAATGAAGGACACAGTCAACAAAACTAAAAGATGGCCTCCTGAATGGGAGAATATATTTGTAAATGACATATCCAATAAAGGGTTAGCATCAAAAATACATAAAGAACTCATAAAACTCAATACCCAAAAAATAAATAATCCAATTTAAAAATGGGCAGAAGTAGGGGCTCCTGGGTGGCTCAGTCGGGTGAGCGTCCGACTTCGGCTCAGGTCATGATCTCACAGTTCGTGGGTTCGAGCCCCACATCAGGCTCTGTGCTGGCAGCTCGGAGCCTGGAGCCTGCTTCTGATTCTGTGTGTCCCTCTCTCTCTCTGCCCCTCCCCTACTCATGATCTGTCTCTGTCTTTCAAAAATAAAAAAATTAAAATGTTTTAAAAAAATGGGCAGAAGTCATAAACAGATATTTCTCCAAAGAAGACATCCAGATGGCCAACAGACATAAAAAGATGCTCGACATCACTCATCTTCTGGGAAATACAAAGCAAAACCACAATGATATATCACCTCACACTTGTCAGAATGGCTAAAATCAACAACAGAGGAAGCAACAAGTGCTGACGAGGATGTGGAGGAAAAGGAACCCTCGTGCACTGTCAGTAGGAATGCAAACTGGTGCAGCCGTTCTGTAAAACAGGGTGGAGATTCCTTTAAAAACTGAAAATAGAACTACCATATTATCCAGTAATTCCACTACTGGGTATTTACCCAAAGAATACAAAAACACCAATTCGAAAAGATACATAGATATATCCACCCCGAATGTTTCTAGCAGCATTATTAACAATAGCCAAACTACGGAAGCAGCCCAAGCGTCCATCAACAGATGAATGGGTGAAGAAGATGTGGAGTCTGTATATAATGAAATATTACTCGGCCGTAAAAAAGAGTGAAATCTTCACACTTGCAACAGGAGGGATGGATATAGAGGATATAATGCTCAGTAAAATATGTCAGCCAAAGACGAACGCCATATGATTTCACCTATACGTGGAATTTAAGAAACAAAACAAACGAACAAAGAGAAAAACAGAGAAACCAAGAAACAGACTCTTAACTATAGAGAACAGACATGGTGGCCAGAGAGGAGGTGGGGGAGGGGGAGGTGGGAAGACAGGTGATGGGGAGGAAGGAGGCACTGGTTGTGATGAGCACTGGGTGATGTATGGAAGTGTTGAATAACCGTAGTTTACACCTGAAACTAATATAACACTGTATGCTAACTAGAGTTAACAATTTTAAAATTGGGGGGGGCAGAGGAAGGCCTCTGAAATGCTGAAGAGCAATCTTGAGTCTGTTTCCGTCACTAAACAGCGATGTGATCTTGGGCAAGTGACGCGATATCTTTGTGCCTCAGTTTCCCCACCTATAAAGAGGATGATAATCATCTCTACGGAACCATTAAAGTAAATGTTTAATGAGTGATTTTTAAAAAAATAAAATCCCAAAGATAGGTTAGGTAAAAAAGCCAGGCGGTGGGCTAAACTCTTCTGTGTGATGAGGAGGTGAGGACATAGGGCGCTCAGATGTGCGGAATGTGCAGCCGACCCCAGAAAGAACTTCATGACCGGACTTGTGGGGGGGGGGGGCGGGAGACCGAGGTGGGAGGGTCACACTGGACACCTTGTTTGGGGTTTGGTTTTGTTTTAACCTTGTGTCTGCATTATCTGTTTTAGGTTTTCAGAAAATAGCTAAGGCGGGTGTGTGAGGTGAGGGTGAGGAAGAGGCAGAGGGGATGAGTGGAGGGGGGGCACTTCAAGAACAGGGATGTGGTGGGAGGGGCCCCACCAGCCCTGGCTCTGGCCACCCCCCGCCCTGGCCCATTGTGACCTCCCTGGATGTGCCCAGGCCTTTGTGACAGGCACCCTTGAGGAAGACCTGTGAGCCATGACACCTAGAGGGCCCTCAATTAGAGGGTGGCAGGTTGGGCCAGACTAGAGCCTAGACCTGGGGTTAAGAAGGGGTTATGGAGGCGCCAAAAACCCTGGGCCCCTGTGGCCACTCCCATCCCCAGTGCCCCCAACCATCAGCTTCGAGCAGCCATGGAGGATGCCTGGATCCACCCTGCCAGGGGTTTGTAAGGTGGCCCTGCCTGGTACCTCTCAGCTCCACTCACTCAATAGAGTCAGCCAGGCCTTTCCCACCTCCGGAGGTAGGGGGCGGGGGGCCCAGGGTAGGGGCTGAGGTACCTGGGACCTTTATCGTAAATGAAGAGGGAGAGATGCAGCGACAGAGACAGAGAGACCCAACCGGGACGAGACAAGGGCAAGTGGAGGCAAGGCTGGGGTGCGGCTGGCCCCTGCACTCAGGACGAGAGCAAGGGGCACCCAGGCCGGGGGTGTCCCCCAGCTCAGGGCCCAGACCCTGCCCTGGCCCACCCCTGCCGACGGGGGCAGGAACCACAGGCTCACCCAGGGCAGCCCCCTCCCCGCTCCAGGGCACGCCCCTGGGTTCTGCAGAGCAGTCCTTCCTCCAGCTGGAGCAGGAAAACCAGACTCTGGTAAGTGAAGAGCCCACCAAGGCTGTGGGGGCAGCCCAGGCTCAGAGCCCATCTGTGCAATGGGTTTGAAGCTGTTCGCAGAGCTGCAGCTTCTGCCCCAGCCCCCACTGCCTCAGTCCCCTGCCCAAGAAGTGGCTATGAAAAGCACTCCCATCTTTCTGCCCCCCACCCTCAGAAAAGACAGAACCAGGATCTGCAGGAGCAGCTGGGGGCCCTCCTGGGGCCAGGGCCGCAGTTCCTGCCCCTGTGCCCAGAGCACTCGAGCTGCACGGCCCTGGCCTGGGTAAGTCCATGGCAGACATCTGGCCCCAGCCAGACAGAGGGCAGCTGTCAGGAGTAACCCAGTGACTCCATGCACCATACCCCTGCTCTGGCTCTCAAGCAGTCCGTGACTACAGATGCTGCCCATGGCCTTGGGGCTGACCCAAGGGCTCTTCCACGGACCCCTGAGCCAACCAGTACCCGGACCCTGGAGGACAGGGCACCCTTGCAGCTGCTGCGGCAGGAGCTGTGCCGGGGGGAAGAGTCCTTCATCCAGCAGTCTCAGGTGGGTCCTTGGGAGCTGGTCCTGGAAGGGAGCGTCCTTCACGCAGCCGTCTCAGGTGGATCCCCGGGAGCTGGGCCAGGGGTGGCCCTGGTGGGGGTGTCCTTCGTGCTTCAGTTCTAAGTGGCTAGAGAAGGAAGGAGCTGATACTGCTGCCCTTGCCTGTGCCCACACGGTACCCATCCTCCAGAATGAACTGCAGCAGATCCGACTGTCCTTTGAGAGGAAGAAGATGGCCATTACTGAGGTGCCTGCCTGGCTGGGATGGGACAGCCACCGGGGGACCCACCTGGTGGGACACATCCATGGGTCCTGCTCCTTGGAGCATATGACCCAGCCTCCCCTCTCCCACCAGGTATGGGATGGCGTGGCCGAGGTACACATGGCCCTGAACAACCAGGCCACTGGGCTCCTGGTAGGTCCTCAAAGGGTGACACCTTGAAGATGAAGGGAACAGGGACTAGGCAGAGGGTGCGGGGGCAGGGGAGCTTTGAGAAGCAGGGGAATACAGCAGCATAGTCAGGGATAAAGGACCTGTCTTACTTCCTCTGCCCCTCCCCCAGAACCTCAAGAAGGACATCCGGGGAGTACTAGACCAGATGGAGGACATTCAGCTGGAGATTTTAGGGTGATGTGCAGGGTCAGGGGCCTGGGGGCCTGGCTGAACCGGGAAAGGGGCTGGTGTTCTGGCCAGGATGGGTGGATCTACCCCTGGCCCCTCCCCAGTTCCACTACACCAGACTGCGAGGTGCTGCAAGGCTGGGGTGGGGGACGTACATGGCCCTGACCGTGCAGCCCCCTTCCCCAGGGAGCGTGCCCAGTGCCGCACCCAGGCCAGGAAGGAGCAGCAGATGGCATGCATAGCGGTAAGCCCCCCACCCCACACCTTTTCCCAGTCTGACCTCACCCTGGAGGCCCCACTCAGGGAGGAGATGTGGGCTACAGTGGAGGAGGCCCCAGGGTGGGAGCCATGTCAGGAGCCAGGTGACCCTGAGACATGGCTGCAGGTGCCTGTCCTGGGTGCGGGTGGGGGAGTAGGGGGAAGGTAAGAACTTGCAGCACCCCTGCCACTGGGGGCAAGCTCTGACCCAGCCTGTCCCCTGCAGAAGTCAAGGCCACATCTGGGATGTTCCGAGGGCCTCAAAAGCCAGCTCTGGTAGGTGGCTGCGTGAGTGCACGGGCACAGCCCAGTCCCCTGGGACCATCCCCATGGGCACCCCCGCCCCCTGACCGCCGCCGCCCGCAGGCTGCTGGCCCTGAGGCTGCTGCTGGGCGCCCTGCTGGCCTGCACCGCCGCCTACGTGTACGTGGTGGACCCGGCGCCCTTCGAGGGGCTGGTGCCTCCCCTGCTGAGCCGCGCCGCTGTCTGGAAGCTCCGGGCCCTACTGGGCCCATTTCTGCACCTGGAGGTGGACGACTTCCTGCCCTTCTAGGCCAGAGGCCCAGCGGCCCCAGCGAGGAGGAGGCCAGGCGGCCGGCGCTGCCCCGGGTGCCCAGCGGCTGCGCCGGCCCCTGCCCACGGCACTGCCACGCACCGTCCCCTCCAGGAGCTGCGGAGAAGGGTGGAGGCGGGGTCTGTCCTGAGGGCTGGGCCTGTGGCTGGACATACAGTCATGACACACACAGTGTGTGAGCTTGTTTCTATGGAAACGGGGGAGGGGGGCAGGTGGTTTTGCAGCCTTCTTGAGGGCGATCTCACAGTGGGGATTCCTCAGGGTGGTGCCCCTGCCTCAGTGCCCACATCCCATCTGTCCACTGGTCAGCAGTGCCTCGGCAGGAAGCCCCCAGCCCACCCCTGGCCACCAGGAAGGGCTCTGAGCAGAGAGTGTAGCAGGAGGGTCTCCACTGAAAGGACAAGGGTCCTCAGGCCTCATCCCTGGGGCTGGGCCCAGATCCCTGAGAACCTCAGGGATCAGGTTCTCAGCCCTGAATCTGCTGACCCGCTCATGTGAATCTGCTGACTTCACACCCCTCATGTAACCCTCTGTCCCTATCTGGCTGATCACCCCACCCTCCCCACATTTGACTGGCCACCACCCTCCCACCTCCCACTCCTGTCCCCTCCCAGACCCAGGGTCCCTGTCCAGTCCAGCCTCCTGGCACTTCCCCAAGGCTCGGAGGACAGGGGGACCATGTTGGTGGACAGAGCCATGGAGGTAAACACCAAAAATTTTATTTAGGGCATTAAAGGGGGTGGGGGAAATACCTTTTCAGACAACAGAGAATAGCTTTGTGGCTTGCTCATCCCCAAGTGGGAGACTTAGAGGCACCGCCCAGGCAGGACAAGGGACTGGCCAGAGTTCCGCCCTGCCCCTGGGGGTGCCCAGGCCCTGGCTGGCTGGCAGGGACCACAGGGCTGTGGGCAGCCAGGCCATCTGAGGTCCCCCAGGTGCCACATCTCGGAGTGAAAGAGTGAAGACTGCCTAGTCGGGCCGGGCAGAGCTATCACCAGGAACACACTGGGCTGGCAGGATCTCCTCCCCGCCCGGGCAGGGCCTGGATGACTCACCAGGCTGGTGGCTCCAAGAGGTTAAGGCATCTGTTCATGTGCTGGGTGTGGGGAGGGGGGAGTGCAGTGACCTGCAGGGGCAACCTGAGACCCCCACCCCAGCCCAACCCACAGAGGCCTGGGCTCCCTGGGGAGGAAGTGGCATCTAAAGTGCTTGGTCAGGCAGGGAGGTTGGGGTGATTGGTGCAACACCCCGGGAAGGCCGTGCTGGTCCCAGCAGCTCCAGGGCCCCTGCCTGGGGTGTTGGACCCCCTGCAGCAGGTGGGGACTTCCTGAGGTGGGTGGGCACAGGGTCACAAGCCCCAGTGGGCTGGGAGTCAGTCTAAGGTGCGGCTGGTGGAGAGGGGACCCCCAGCTCCCAGCCCAGGGTCTGTGGCAGCCTGGCTTCCTGGGCTGTCCTCTCGGGGCCCCGGAGCTGCCTACTTGGTGTCCCGCTCAGGCCCCGAGAGACTGGGGAAAAGGCTGGAGGCGGCTGAGTGCAGGCGGCACATAGCCCCTCGGGGGGGCGCCCTGGCGGCCGGGCTCCAGGGTGCCCGCAGCGGCGGGCGGTCCTCAGGGAGGCCAAGGTGGCATAGGTGCAGGCCGGGGGGCACCCTGGGCTGGCCACGCCGGCCCCATCCACGGCTGCAGGTGCCGATCCGCCCCCTGTGGGCCGCAGCGTCCCATGAGAGAGAAGCAGAAAGGTGGAGGTCAGCATGGGGCACGGCTGCCCAGTGCAGGGCCCAAGGCCCGGCTAGTCTCCCACGTAGGACCAGCCCGTGCCCCAGACCCCCAGTCTTTGACCTGGCTGTCTCAGTCCTAAAAAGCTTTGGATTCCCAATGCCCCTATCCCCAACATTTGGCAGTGGGAGGTGGGGAGTAGGGGAGGCACTGGGGTTGCCAGGAGGGTGAGTTCTAGTAAGTTTAGCTACTGGACTCACCAATGGCCCCCACAGGGCCCTCAGCCAGCAGGTGGCCCAAAATGCACCCCCTACTTCCCCTACTCCATCTCCCCCCAAAGCCCTTGGGTTCCCAGGGGGCCCTGGGGTGGCTGCAATTCCAACCTCTCTCTAAATACCCTGTTACTTACCAGAGATGACGCAGACCCACAAGAGCCTCATACCTGTCAGCCAAAGACCCATCGGCCAGCCCCCACCTCCCAGGCTTCCAACTCAGCTTGGAGGAATGCCCACACCTTTGGCCAACACCTCTCCCAGAGCCTGACCCACTCTGCCCCCTGCCCCTGAGGGTAGTAACAGCCCTGGCCTTACTGAAGGAAAGGATCAAAATGACTCTTTTTCTTTTTTTAATAAAATTATAGATATATAGATGTAGATATAAAAACATAAAACAGACACAACGCAAGCGGACGCTGCCGTGTGCTTACTCTCGGGTCCCTGGCGCCAGGCAAAACTCTGACCCCCTCCCCGATGTGCTTCCCACGAGGGCGCCGAGGCTCCAGCAGGGCCCGGGCTTGACATGCCATGGGGTGGGGAATCTCCAGTTTGGCAGGGAGGGGACTCCTGGTCTCATGGGCACCCTTTGGCAGCGTCCGGCCCGTGCCTGCTCCCACCTGCCCCCAGTCGCCTCCCACAAGAGCATAAAGCAGAGGTTAAGGCTTCAATGAAAGCGAGTTTCCCGGCAGTGGGGGCAGCGGGGGCCCGAGCGTTAACACATGGGACGTGGCATGGCAGCTCAGCGCACAGACACGGGGACGCACCCACCAGCTGGGTGAGACAGGACACACGGAGCCGAGACCCCACCCACAGCTGGCTGTCTGTCTGTCCATCGTCCACCTGTCTGTCAGAACCCAGAGCAGTCCCAGAGCTGGGTGCCTGGAGGCCGGGGCTGGACTCCCCGAAGAACTGGCCTTGCCAAGCTACAAGCTTCCAGCAGGTCCCTGAAAGGCAACAAGTTAGGAGCAGCCAGGCGGTGGGGCCTCGGTCCAGTACAGCCAGGGACCCAGGCCTCTCTGTCCATCTCTGGGCCACAGTGACCCGTCTGTAAGGGGAAGAGGTGGGGACCAGCCTGGGGACAACCTCAGGGGCATGGGTGCAGGCGGTGCAGATAGAGTCCGCACCCCCCTCGCCGCCCCCACCTGTGGGAGCAGGGGTACCGACACACAGATCCTTGCAGCCTGGGGGCCCTCGGCCCAGCTGCGCCCTGGCGAGCAGATGGGTGGATGGACGGGCGGAGGAAGAGGGACAGGCTCGTGGAGGCGTGGTCTCTTCTGCTGACGTGTCCACACCAGGCCTGGGCCTCCTCATCTCCCGGGGCAGAGAAGTCGGGAGGGGGGGCAGCCGCTGGGGGTCTTGGTCCCCGGGGCTCCACGGCGGATGGATGGCAGTCAGTCCTCACACTGAGATCTCGTACGTGGTCCCACCCACGCCGGACACCTTCTTAACGAGCGTGTGCCGGGCAGGGCTGGCGGAGGGCCCTGGGGGGCCAGCAGCAGGCCCCAAGCGGGCCAGGCCTGGGGACTGCCCGTTAAGCTTACTTGGGGGGGTCTTCAGCTGAGGGTGGTCCCTGCATCAAAACAAGCACATACACGCACACCCACAGTGAACACGGGATCACGGCATGACAGAGGCCAGCGGAGGCAACAGGACAGATGACGCAGACGTAGACAGAGCCCGGGGCAGCCCCTGCCTCTGAGCTCAGAAGGTCCCACCCAGCAAATGGGTGGGGATGCAGAGCCTGCAGAGGGAGGGCTATTGCTGTCACAGGACAGGCAGACAGATGTCAGAATGGCCATCACCCTCCTCCCAGGTCCCTTGGTCCCTCCCATTGGCACAGATAACGAAGCGCAGGGAGGCCAGGTGGACACTGGCCAAGCCCCCAGGCCCTGCACTGTTCTAGCACCCCCAAGCTGGGGAGCCCAGGGGTGACTGTAGGGCCCCTTCTCTGCTCCCTCCTAGGAAGAGGAGGGGAGGTCTTCCTGCCCTCCAGCCTGCCCAGTACTGACCAATAGCATTTCTGATCTCGATGCCCAAACATCCACAAGGGTGAGAGCCCCTCTCTCCTTCGGCTGCCACCCACTGGGCCAGTCACACCCACAACAGGGACCTCCTCCCTGACTGAGCCTGTGCCCAATGTGGCAGGGGTGACACCTTGACCATCCCCATGCACCCACTGTGGGGCCCAGCACACACCAGGTGTTCAGCTCATATACTTGGACCTGACCCTGCAAGGCAGCCAGCCTAACTTCCAATTACCCATCTGCTAGGGGCCTAGAACCAGCCTGCCCCACTAGGCCTCAGTTTCCCCATCTCTGAGCAAAGAAGCCCTTACTTCATGGCAGCATGTTCTGCCATGGGGAGATGTCCCCCAGACACAGCCTCCTGGACGGACACCATCTCCAGAGGAAGAAGCCCTGGGGCCCCTGCTACACTTGATCACACCAGCTAGGCGAGAGTGTGCAGCACCAGGCTCAAGATGCAAATCCTCCTGCCCCCCATCCTGGGACGTGCCAGGGTGTCCTTACAGCTGGGTGACCCCCACATAGGCTGGCCAGGAGCCTCCATGGAGGGTGAGGCCCACCCCCATAGGCAGCCATTGGCTTCCTGGACAACCCCCACGTGCTCAGCCAAGAGGCCCCACAAGCGGCTGGACACCTGACCTGTGCTGGGAAGCCCCCTGCCCCTGGCACCCACCTCTGCATGGCCAGCGAGGGTGGTGACTCCGGGAGGTCCGTGTGGATGAAGGCGACAGCTTTGGGGCCTGCATAGGAGGGTGAGCGGGGTGTGCTGGGTGGGGAGGGCGGGCCCTGGCGCACCGGGGACCTGTGCGAGCCGCTGCCGGGCCGAGGCCCAGGGGCGTTGTTGTTGGCCAGGTCAGCCTGCAGGGAAGAGGAGGAGGTCCGCGGCGCCCGGCTCATGGCACTGGACAGCGAGGACAGTGAAGTCTGCAGCGCGGGGTTGCGGGCACCGCCGAAGCCGGGCCCCGCCACCAGGTCATCTCTGGAGCCATAGCGCAGGGCAGGGCCCCGGGGGCCCTCAGACAGCGCGCTGGCCTGCTGCAGGCTGTAGGAGCTGGGCGCATCATAGACGCCCGAGTCGCCAAAGAGCGAGTCAGCCTGAGAGCGCAGCAGCCGTTCCCGCTCCTCCCTGTCCTTGCGCTCCTGGATGGAGGCCATGATGGTCCTGGACAGGTTGTCGTAGCGCACAGGCGAGGGCTCCCGTGGCCGGGGACCCAGCACCGGGCTGAAGCTACGGGGCGGGGGTCGTGGCGGGTCACCCACTGCCCCTGGGTGCAGGTAGGGGGAGCGGTAGCTGGCCATGCCAGCTGAGGGGTGGGCTGGGCACGTGTGGCCACTGGGAGAGCCGGGGTTAAGCAGACTGTCGTAGGACAAGCTGCCGTTGCGGTTGGGCAGCGCGTGGGGGGCGAAGATGCTGCGGTGGGGCGTGGGGGGCCCGCCCTCAGAGCGCAGAGGCTGCAGGGCCACGTGGTCCCCGCCCCGCCGGCTGGCTGCCTTGAGGCTCAGGGAGCGCAAGGCACCCGAAAAGGTATCAGCAGCACTGAGCGGTGGGGACGGCGGGTAGGCTGCATGCAGGCCTCCGGGCGTGTAGTCGGGGAGGTCCAGGCTGGGCTCCGACGCAAAGTCCAGGCTGTGGATGCTGTCCTCCCCCAGTGTCAGGGAGTCAGGGCCCGGGACCTGCAAGGAGAGAGGGCACACCTCTGCCACTGCCCAGCCACCAAGTGCTCTGCGTCCACACAGAGGCTACAATCCTGGTGACATCAAAAGTAGCCACACATACAACCAACAAGCTGTTCCTGGAAGCTCTCCATCCCCTGACTACCTCTTCCTTGTGCACCACAGAAGCAAGTGGGGACAGGGTAGACCAGAGCCCCCAGATGCTGCCTGCTCAGGGAAGGCTGTACACCCTGCTCCTGCTCGTACTTCCCCGGGGGAATGGAGGGGGCCGTGGGGACCGTGGAGGAGACAGAATAACCACACAGCGACCCAGAGCCCTCTGCTGGGCACCTCACAGCCAAGGACTGCGGTCTCTGCAGGGTAAGACCAGAGCTGGCTGCTACATCCACCCAGGGCAGTACCCTCAGAGCCCACTTGGGCAGGATCTCCTGGCGAGGGGCCAGGGGGCAGCCACAGCAACAGGGAGGAGGGGTCTCTATGATTCTCCCTGAATCAAGGCATGCGGGAGCAGGCTTGGGCTGGGGACGAGAGCCTGCATAACCTCAAAACCGAGAACGGGGTGTTGGTAGGGACAAATGTGGCCTTGGGGTACTTGGCCAACCAGCCAGAATCCTCATGGGATCCAGGACAAGCCCAGGAAGGCAATGAGGCAGGCAAGGGCACCTAAAGCCTACCATTCCCAAGAAGGTGTGACAGACACTCCTCCTGGGGCAGGGCCAGGGCATGTTGGCCAGGGAAACCCAGACTCCCTGCCCAGCCCAGAGGGTCCTGAGACCCAGGGTTGAGCAGGGCACTGGTGGGGAGCAGTCTAGGTATACTAGCCCAGTCACAGGATAGCCTCTCAGACAGCCATAAAGGAGGGTGGGCAGCCTGGGAATGCTCAGGGTTCTAGATCATTCCTCAAGCTGTCCAGGGCTGCCAACTGCTCCACAGTGATTGTAGAGTACTTATACAACTCAGAAAAAATAAATGTGCTTTCTTAAACAATCTCAAATTCTTCTGAAGCCTTCCCGTGGGCCTTACAGAGTGACTAATGGTGGAATTCCAGGCATCCTGGCACACACTGCTCCTGGGGGCAGCCGCCTACCAGGCCAGCAGGCAATGCCAGCCAAGGAGAAGGGGCCAACCAGGACTGCATGTGCCAGGCCTTCCCTCATGCCTAGCTGGGATGCCCACAGGGTGAGACCCTGCTGGCACCCACAAGCCTCTCTATGACCCTATGGCCCCAGGGGTGGGACCGCTGGGGTGAGGCCTCTGGGGACAGGGTCTCCAGGACGGGTAGAGCAGGACCTCCTGGGGAGGGGCCAGGCCTCCTCACCTGCTCACCAGGCCCGCAGAAGGGCGCCTTGGGACCCGAGGGAAAGGCAGGCCGGAACTTGTACATGGCAGGTGTCGGGGGGCTGGTCCTCTGAACCGACAGGGCGCTCTCTGGGGAGATGGACCGTGGTCAGGCTGGGGTCAGTCCATGTCCCTCCCTCTGTCTGGCCACCCCCACCTCACCAGCACTGCTCGGGCGTGGGGTCTGCAGGTCGCCTCCGAACGTGCTGGCCTCCGCCTTGGGGGGCAATGGCGGCCCCAGGTCCAGCGGTTTCTCATCCAGCCGGTCCAGACTGCCCTTGGACTGGGAGGGGGCGTGGTCAGTGGTAGGTAGGGCATGGGCCAGGAGTGGGGCATAACTAGGGACTCCTCCCTGGGCCCTGGCTCTAGACCATTCCCCAGAATCTACCCAATTCCTCCCCCTTCCACTTCTAGGCCCCCTCCAACATAGCTGCTTCCTGCCTTCAAGGGTCTGCCTTCATCCCATCCCCTACCTGATCCCAGGACCCCCACCTTGCTGCGGCCCAGGCCAGCCTTCAGCCCGTTGTCACTAAGCTTGACCTTGAGTGGGGCAGCTCGCTCCAGGAGCTCAGGCCGAAGGAAGGGAGGCTTCAGGCGAGCAGCCAGTGGCAGCCGGGGAGGCTCCACCACGTACCTGCACCAGGGGCAGAGGGGTCAATGGCCAGGGTGACCTGGCCTGAATGCTCACCAAAGGCAAGGCTGGCCACACCTGCCAAGGGCAAAAGTAGACCAGGCTGAGGGTCCGCACCTGCCCACCCCAAACCAGGCAGAGGCCCCTTGACACCCCGTCCAGGCCTCACCGGGGTGCCAGAGGGCTGCACAGCACGTGCTCCACATTCCCATAGCAGCCTCGGGTGAAGGGGTTCACGCCCCCACGGAACTTCCCCGTCACCTGTGGACATGGGACCCCTCAGCCAGCCTGGCCACCCAAGGTCCAGGTCAAGGTCAAGGCGGACAGGGGGACAGGCAGGGACAGCTGGGGTTCCTCAGATGTAGGCTGGGCAGGGTCAGCCCGTGGGTGCCCCCCACCCATTTACCCCAAGTGCCCCTGCAGGAAGCTGTAGACTTTCTGGGCCCTGAGTTACGTAGTACAGTTGTCCACAGGTGGGAGTGAGCAGGGGGACAGGGCAGGTGAGGCCCCATACTCCACACCCCCACCCAGGGTCTCCAGGGCCAGATCCTCCCCCTACAGAAGGCGTGTAGGCCACCTCAGCCAAGGGCTCCGGTAGCCCTTCCCTGACGCCACCCCCACATGGTCCTGGTGTAGCCCTGGCCCTCTTGGCCCATGGGGGACCCCCCATCCCCATCACTGCATGGCCCCCTCCTAGGGTCAGCACCTGCTCGTTGGTGGTACGCCCCCGAGTGACTAGCACCACATGGAAGCCAGTGAGTCCGATGACAGGGATGAAGAAGAGGCCAGCCACACACATGACGGCCATGCTGGCCCGTTAAGGCCAATGGCCATAGGCATAAACATGGAGCAGTTGCCTGTGAACAAACCATTCCCACCACCACCCAACCAGGGATGGCCACCCACCCCCTGGGGACTCCCAGGCAGTCAACCCACCCCCTACCCCGAGCCTCAGGTTCCCCTGTGGAACATGCCCCCGACCCACACTGCCTTTGTGGTCAGGCCAAGGATACGTGATGGTAGTGTGGGCGGCTCCCAGTCCCTCAGCGTGGTTCAGCACATAGACCAGGCCAAAGGCGACGACACCCACCATGTGTGCACTGAGCGACAGCAGGAACAGGAAGAAGTATCGGTAATTGCGACGCCCGATGCAGTTGTTGACCCAGGGGCAGTGGTGGTCAAAGTCCTGGGCAGGAGCAATGAGTCAGGGCACAAAATGGGTGGGAGAGGAAGGACCTAGAGATGGGGGTGGACAGGGTGGCGGGATGGTCACCTCCACGCAGTTGTCACAGACGCTGCAGTGGGAACAGCGAGGTGGACGGTAGAAGTGGCAGGTGGCACACCACTTCATTCGGACCTGGATGCCCCGCACATCCACATTCTTGTACAGCGGGGCCCGGAAGTCGTCCTCCTTATCCTCGTCCTCATCCGCTGTGAGGCAGAACCAGGGGAGGGTGGCAGGAAAGTGACTTCCCTGGCAGGAAAGTCCTTCCCGGATCTCTGCCAGCCCACCAACCAGGACCCACCCCCGACAGGCTCTTTCATGTCAGCCACTCACACTCTAGTGAAAGTGAGCAGATTATGTGCCCAGCACAGGGCCCTACCTCGGGGGAAGACGCCAGGGTCCATGAAGGTGGCCATGCTGAAGTTGGCCAGGACAAAGAGGAAGATGATGCCATTGTAGACGGGAACGGCTGGGGACACAGCTCGAGTCAACCATGGGCACCTGCATTGGATAGCAGGACAGACGTGGGTCTGGGGGGGCGGCGCTGCAGATACGTGGGTAGGGGATATGGCTACAGATGAATTAGGCATGGCCACACATAGAAAGGCTGGACCATCGAGGCCACCATCAGGGCTCAGTGTGGGAGCCAAGAAGGCCACTGCAGTCACATCCCTGCTGGGAGACCCCTGTCCATCAGCCTGCTGTTCCTCTACTCAGCCATCGGGGCTGAGCACCTCGTGCACAGTGTGCGGGCCCCCTGTATGCCAATGCCGACTCCAGCAACCCACCAGGTGGCTATTAGGAACTCAACTCAGAGTTGAAGAAACTGAGGCTCAGAGAGGCCCGTGGGCATCCCACTTTCAGGAGGGGTGGCAGACTGGAGGCGGGAGTCCAGGATGAGAAATGAGCCCACTGTGCCTGTGCACTACGACAGAGGCCAGCCCCAGCCCTTACCTAGACCTGTCCCCAACCCAGCAAGGCCCCTTCACCAGGGAAAATTCTCAGTCAGTAAATGCATGGTGGGTTGTCACCCCTGTTTTTCCCTGAGGGGTGCAGTCTCAGTGTCTGGGTCACTGGGCACATCCCCATCCAGGCAGCCCCTTCTTTTCCCTTCTAAAAGGAAGTTTGTCATCTTACTATCTATATGGCAGCGCAGAACACCTGGAGATCTAGAAAAGCACGATACCCTGCAGCCGCTCGCCATCTCTTTCCACCCCTCAGCCCTTGGCTCCAAGGCTGCCCCCTCTTCCAGGAAGCCTTTCCAGACTCCTGGCACCCCATAAGGGTCACACACACACCTCCCTGGTGGTGTTTTCTCACAGAGAGTGTCCTTGTCAGCCCTCTTGGGACCTGACCGGAGCCCCCCTCTCTGGAGACCCACCAATCCTTGGACACGTGGCACGTGGCCCCCTGCCCTGACCCTGAGTCCATTCACTCGGCTCCCATAAAGCTCCTCTGGCCTCAGGCTCCCGATCTCTCCCATGGCTCCTGGCTGCTTTGACAAGTGAGGGGCACCCACTTGGGGGTTGGGGGGTTGTTCTTCTTCCTATAACTAGCCCCTCTGTGGAGCTGGAGTGCCAGAGGGGATCCCCTACGGTAGCCCTGACTAAGGGGACAGGGCATTGTGGCCTCCAGCAGGGTGAGCAGTGCCCATGGCCCTGCCCACCACCCCAGCATACACCGGCCACGCTGGCGCACCCACGCCTGTCTTGGCCAGGAGCCAGCCCCGCCACCCCAGCAACCACCTCCATGGCAGCAGAACTTCGCTATTTTTAGTGGAAAGCGAGAGGCTATTTAAAGATTCCACTTCCCACGGCAGCAGGCTCAGCGGGCCAGGAGCCGCAAGTTACCCCTTCCTCTTCTCCAGGACCTGCTGTGGAGGTGGATGCACTCCCCGAGGACACAGGTCCCCTCTGCCGGGAGAGCTTTTCTCCACCACCCTCTGCCCAGGCAGCCCAGAGCACCTACCAGTAGGCGCCTTCCACACTCCCGATCCCTGTGGGCTGAAGCCTGGCATACAGATAGTGCTGAATGTATGCTGTGGTCTCTGATCCAATCCCATTCAGCAAAGTGACAGTGGGCCCCTGAGGCATGGTCTGCTCAGCAAGGTGGGGTGAGAGCAGAAGCCAAAATACCAGTGGGGGTGGGCTCTCCAGGAGAGTGAGAGCTGCCTAAGAGAACCAGGTACTCCCAGGAGCCAGGGAGAGGTGGGAGACTGCTGGCCCCGCTCAGGAGATGCAAGCCGGCTCCCCCTGGTGCCTCCTGGGAAGGGCTAGCTATGCAATCTGTACAAAATGAAAACGCGGGTGCCCTTGTTTAAAAAGTATCAAGGGGCTTCTGGGTGACTCAGTCGGTTGGGCGTCCGACTTCAGCTTGGGTCATGATCTCATGGTTCGGGGATTCGAGCCCCCGTATCGGTCTCTGTGCTGACAGCTCGGAGCCTGGAGCCCTCTTTGGATTCTGTGTCTCCCTCTCTCTCTGCCCCTCCCCCACTTGCACTCTGTCTCTCCCTCTCTCTCAAAAATAAACAAACATTTAAAAAAATTAAAACGTATCAAGAATTTCAAGACACTGACAGCAGAACATTAAAGGCAAGTGTGGGCTCTTATGCACCTGTGAGTCCCGTGGCACCAGTGGAGCCAGCCAGCTCTGGGGAAAGAAGGAGCTGCGAGGTCCTAAGGTGCGCCGGGGCCAGCAGATGTGCACACACAAGGTGCGGCAGCTGGGTGGGCACTGAAAATAAGAGGATACCTAGGGGAGGTCAGAGCAAGGGCCCCATCCATCACTGTTGTCCGGATTTTGTCTGCCCCGTGGCAGGGGACCACAAAATCCACCCTTCCAGCTGTGGCCGGTGGGTGTTTGTTTTCTCTATTTTATAGGCAAGGAGTAGGTATAGGAGAGCTTGTCACATACCAAGACCTTGGGGCGAACCTACGCCCGGGCTGGGATTCCAACCATTACGCAGGCAGGCAGGGACTGAACCCCACGGGCACCCCCCACAGCCACACCAACCAGAGTTTCCCCTGGCCCAGGTGGCCTGTCTTCCCTGAGTCGCAACGATCCTGGCCAGGCTGCATGGGCGGCTCTGAATGAGATGCCTGGGGCTGGGGGGAGTGGACAGCATCTGCACACCAACGGGCCCATGTTTGGGAATCTGCACTGTGATGGGGGAACGTATGCACTGAGGTGGTGGACAGCCTCTGTCCACCGTGGGCACCAACCCCCTGCATACCGGGGCCGCACATACCAGGGAGAGTGGGGTGGGGCCTCAGCTGGTATTGGGCAGGCTTTCGGGGAGGTAGTGGGCAGATTCTCTAACAGGGACCTGAGCCATTGTCCCCTCTGCCCATCATTGCCAGGCCCCCAGGCTTGACTGACGCAGGATCAGGCACCCCCATGCATTCTTGTCCTCCTTATCCTCCCTCTGGGGGGCCTTTGCCCCTAGGCCATGCCATAAGGAGGGTCCTAGCCTGGGTCATGCCTAAGGAGGACTGGCTCACTGGCCCATGCCAGCAGGCCCATGCACAGACACACACAAACATCCTCATGAACATGCAGGGACACATGCACACACACATATGCAACGCACACACAGATACACAATATTCTCCAAGACACACACGTGTGAATACATATCTGTACATGAATGTACACAGACACATGTGCATACACATCCACATTCAAAAGGCACATGTATTCAGGCACGCATCAACATGTGTCAACACGCAAGACACATGTGCATAAATATTTGCGAGGACAGATGTGCCCGCTTGTGCACATACTGGCACACGTGCAAAAACACACACATAGATGCAGCCATGCCCTTCCTCACGCTGACCCCCCTCCCTAGACTCCCCATAGACCAGGCAAGTGTGAGGACATATGAGGACATGAGAGCTCTGTAGACAAGGCCTGGCAGGCAGTGCTGTTCAGTCCACCTTGAGTCTGTCCTAGGCTCCAGGAGGGTCCCTCTGCCCACAAGTACAACACTCCATTCCCACCCAAGGGGCTGACACTCCAGGCAGGGGTTGGCCACCCCTTGCTGGCTACAGCCATACTCCGGGCCCAGGGCGGGCCTGGGTGGGGGATGGCCCAGCTCTGAAGCTGGAAGCCCTCCTCCCTATCCAGCCCCCGCCTCCTAAGTGTCAGGGCCACATGCCACCGCCATGGGCCCCACCCAGACTGAGGCCCCAAGTCTGCCTGGCCCGGCAGGGAGACACCACCCAGTGGGGGTGGGGGATTCTGCAGGGACAGTATGCGCGCTGCAGCTAAATGTGGAATGGAAAATTTTACCTCAGGAGTTTTCATTTAAATCGGGTTCTTCATTAACACGGTGTTTAAGAATGATGCTCACACACAGGAGCACCTGAGACCAGAGGGTCTGTGGCCGCTCTGCCCTGGTCAGGCCAGGCAGGACCTCTGTCCTCGTGCACCCATTCCAATCCCTGCGGACATCTGAGCAGATGGGGAAACTGAGGTTCAGGAGGCCAAAGATACCCTAGGCCACAGGCAGTGAGGCCTGCCAAGGAGTTCACCCCAAGTTTCCTTCCTTCCCATGTGGCCCCTGCCAGGAGCTCCATCCACCTGGGGCTTCTGGCCTGTCTGGGCCTCTGAGCGTGGTGAAGGCTCAGGCCCATCCTGGAAACTAGCTGTGACATCCCAGAAGTCAGACCCTTGGTCCTGGACAGAGATAAGAGGTCCCAGCCTGACCCCAGGTGTTGGTAGTGCGAAAGCAATCCCAGCTTTCTCATGTCTACAGGGTCCTCTGTCATTCTGCAGAACGGCTCCGGGAAGAGAAAGGGGCTGCAGTGGAGGCCTGACCTGGGGGCTCTTAGAAACCGCAACGCACCGCCCCCTTCCGCCGGCACCTGACCCAGCCTGGCACTGAGCCACAGTGTGAAGGGTTTCTGGGGCCCAAGGGGACACAGCTGTACCAGGAACCCAGGAAAGCTTCCTGGAGGAGAAGTGCCTCTGGATACCTGCCCTTCAGTGTGATGCTCCCACCTCTGGTCATCCTACCCACACCCCAGCCTCTCCTGACATGTCTGAATGTGCTGCTCATCCCAGCCCCCCTCAGTGAGCTGGCCCGAGGGAGGGGTCCTTGGTCTTCCAGGCTCCTGGCTCCCCACCCTGTATGATGTCAGTGTAGACCTTCCTCAAAGGGGGCAACTCCTGTTTACTGAGCAGAGAGGGGGCCTGGGGCCACAGAGCACCCAGTGAAGTTCAAGGGCAAAGGCAGAGAAGAAAGAACCCTTGGGGGCCCCAAGGCCAGGGTGGGGAGGACACAGGAGTGGGCTGCTCCCTCTTGGGCACATGTCTGAGTCTGCAGCAGGCCTGGGCCCAGAAAGAGAGTCATAAGTGTGGGGGCTAGGGTGACCAGAGGCTTCTCCCAAGGAGGGGACCACTGGGACCCCTGCTTGCCTGGAATCGGCATGCTGTGAGTGGTTGTCACTAGGTTTGGTTTGTTCCACAGAACCCCTTCTCAGGAGCACAGTTGGCTTGGAGGACCCCAGGGGGGTGGGTTAGGGTCCCCAGTGGCCTTTTGGCCCAGGGAACGTGGCCTCAGGGGTTCCAGGGAGCCCTGTCTCAAGGCCAGTTGAGGCTCCCTAGGCTAGATGGTCACTGAGCTAGTGCCCCTTCACCCCCATCTTGCCACAGGGACACACACCACCTTCTCTCAGGCAGAGTGGGTCACACACAAGGCAGGACACAGGGAAAGGCCTGCAGTGCCCTTGAAGGAACCCTGCACCTCGCTGGGCTGATGTCCCTGAACCCAGAACCCCAGCTCTGAGAACAGAGGAAGGAAGAACTTGAGAGGATCCAGGAGCATCAGCGCCCACGTCTTGGGGGCAGGTCAAGTTCATAGGGCAGTCTTCTAGGGGCCCTCTGAAATCAGGGTAAGGGCTCATGACAAACTCACTACAGTGGGGCTTAGGTGAGCCTAGGAGGAGAGACAGGCGGGGTCTCTGGGGAAGGACTGATTTCAATTTCTTTAAAGATTTATTTCCGTGCATTTCACAAGTTCTTGAAAGAGAACATGTATTACTTTTAATGTTAGAGAGGAAAAACACTGACCTGCACTTTGGGAGTGAGAAACCAGGATCAGCAAGTGGAAGTCGGCTACCAGGAAGCACACCTGAGACCCTGCCAAGTCCCAGACCCAGGACTGGGCTGGGCCCCACCCCTCCAGAAGACCCTGCACCCACTGCCCACCTGCCCCTCTCCTCTCTGCCCCACAGCCAGCGGCGTCTGAGTAACAAGAACACGCCTGCTTGCCAAAGCCAGAAATAAGCCCGTCCACACAGGCCTTTTTTAAACACGCTCTTGGCAGCCTGTGGTGCCCACCCAGCCCCAGCCTCCAGGTAGAGGACTCCCGCGCCTCCATGGGCACCCAGTGCAGACTCGCTATCCTCACAGCTGTTATCCGCACTCTCGCTAAGGCCAAGGATGCCAAGCCAGCTCCTGCTCACCCCTACTCCAGGCTCACTAGCACTCGGGGGCTGACCTGCCTCCGAACAGAGGCCTCACAGGCTACGGCCACTTGTGAGGCCTCAGGTTCCCAGGAAGGCTTGGGTGGTCATAGCTTTAGTCACCTGGGCTGTCTGTCTCAGCAGTGGGACCTGTGGAAGGGGGTGGTCCCAAAGCTGTATGGCTAAAACCTGGAACCCCCAAACTCCACTTGTACCTAGGGCAGGGGATGCTCCACAACCATGGTGTTGTCAACAGGCTGATGCGTGAGCCAACCTGTCAGGTGAAGAAGTTCCGGCTGCATGGGCCCAGGGCTCTGCCTACCTTCTGACTCAAGGGTCCCAGTGCCCGACACGGCTGGTGTCCCTGGCTGTGGCCTGGCCCTGGCCCTCCTGCTTCGACCCTGAGCCTTTCTGAGAAGGTCAAGAGAGGGTGGAGGGCATTGCCAGGCCAGCATCAAGGGTGCCTTTGGGGCAGGCACGTGGCAGCCAGGCCAGGCCACACCTACGCGGGAACAACTTGGCTCGGGCCCTGGGCTGGACACTCAAGAGCCACCCTCGGCTCCTTGCTGGAGGGCTGGTGGCTCTCTACAACCCACGTCCCCTCCTGCAGCCCATGGGGAGGGGAGGGCTGCAGCCACACCCTGGGCAGCCACAGCACACACTCCCCTATTCGGGCCCAGCTCCTCACACCCAGGGCCTGGCACACTCATGAGATGCCCGCCAGGACTAGAGTCCCCACACACAGAACTCACCTGTCCCTGGTGCCCCAGGATAGACACACTTACTGTTTCTGCCTCAGCCCAGGTGGAGGGCTCACTTCCTGCATAACCCTGGTGCCAGCCCTGCCATACCCAGCCCTCCCCACCCCTGCCCCCATGCCCTGCCCAGCCCCCGGGCCCTGTCGCCCCAGCCCTGCCAAGCTGCATCGCTTGCTGTACCGACCCCTGCCCCTTCTGGCCCGGCTGTGGTCGCCTGTGCCCCCGGTGACGCGGGGGACTCACGTGAACACGAAGAACAGGGTGCTGGAGCCGACCAGCAGCGCGGCGGCCGTGGCCACCGGGATGTACTTGGCGGGTTTGAGGCGCGTCCCGGGGCTGCGGGGCATCCTGGGCGCCGCGCCGCCGCATCCCTCCCCGGGGCCGGGCGGGCGGGGCCGGCCGGGGTCGGGCCGGGGTCGGGCGGGGCGGGCTGGACGCGGCGCAGAACCCGCGGCGGCGGCAGCGGCGGCGGCGGCGGCGGAGGAAATCCCACCCCACGGGCCGCGGCGGCGGTGGCGCGCTGATGTCAGCGCGACCCTTAAGGTGGACCCGGCGGGGAGGAAGGAGGGGCCGCGGGCCGGGGCGGGGCCAGAGGCGGGCCCGGGGCGGGGCAGAGCTGGGACCCCAGGCAGACGTGCCCGGCCCCCGCCCCGCCCCACGCACTCCTCCCCAGGCGCTGGGTGCCGGAGCCGCCCAGACTGGGGAGCCACCGAGCCCCCTCGGCCCCGCCCGCGCTGGCGTCCTGCGCTGCGTTCAGGACCCTGAGCCGGGCGGGGCCGTTCCTCGCCTTGGTGCCCCAGCCAGGCGAGTGCCCGCGGCTCTGTGAAGTCACCCACCCGTCGCACACCCTGCAGTCCTTGCCCACAGGGTGGGCACAGCTGCGAAAGCCAGCCTCCCTGTTCCCACCCTGCAGGCCCTGGCGCTGTGGCCTGTAGGTCGCCTCCTGGGCCTCTATTTGCACAGACCTTTCCCTAAACACCTCGGAGCCTGTCCCTGGGGTCAGGTTGATGTCCCTGCTATTCCTGGATAGGGTCAGACCCCTCTCATCTGGAGCCCCCCTGGCATTCATGGGGGTGGGGAATTTGTGACACTGTACGGGCACCTTCATTGTTTATCTCCTGTCCACCCCACAACCCTCAGGGCCACTCGGACTGGACTAAGTCCAGGTAGTGGACAGGGTAAGGAGGGGAGGGGGCGCTGGTCTCTCAGCGTCCTGGCCCAAGCTGCATGCTTGGGAATGTGTGCAGGTGGAAGAGCTAGGGCCGGAGGAGCCCCTCAGTCTCCCCAAGGCAGGGTGGAGTGCCCCTCGGGAAGCGCGGGGATCCTGCCCTAGCCGGGGATAAGCCTGTGGGCAGGCCCCACCTCCTGCAGGAAATCCCACCCACCAGTGCCGCTGCCGCTGCCGCTTAAGGTGGACCTGCAGCTTCGCAGAGCCTAGCTGCGGTATGGATGGAGCAGGCTGGGCAGCCTGGCCGAGCAGTGCAGAACCTCTGGGAGGTTGGGACCTGGGGCACGCTCTGAAGCCTCCACAGTGAGGACCAAGTCTCTGTTCCCTCCAACACATTCCCAGAGCCCTCTGCTCTGAAACCAAGACCCACCAACGGCCTCCCCAGGTGGGAATACAAGGCGGGAGGTCGGGGGGTCGGGGGGGCAGGGAGTGGTCCTCACCCTCCTTAGCCCTGTGCGTCTGCTCTTTGGCCAGAATCCCTTACTGCCCAAGGGCCATCTCTTCAGGTCACACTACAACAGGCCCTGGGGCTTCTTGGCCCGGAAGCCCCTCCCTGTCTGTGTGTGAGCCTCATGAAGGCCCCAGCCCTAGCTCTGCAAGCTGCTGGCTGTGAGCCATTAGAAAGGATCCCGGGCTGGGGGCCGGAACTGGGGCATTAGTGCTGCTGCCGGACAGTAAAAATGGGAACGGGCTTTTTTTCCCCCATAACACCCAAGTTGTAGCCTATGCCCAGTGGGGAGCCCACTTCAAGGGGCCCAGCACGGGGTTGAGGGATACCCTAGCACTGAGTGGGTTAAGACAGCACGGATGCTTGAGTGGACACCTCCTTACCTCTGCCTCAGCTCTCTAGTGACCTCAGGTCACCAGATAGAAGATCCAGGGTCCTCACATACAAAAGACTCCAGCCAATACATGCCCCACCTACAGCTTCACCTTTGCTCCTGCCCTTCTGCAAACTCAGCACTGGGACCCCAGGTGCCTGGAAGCCTCTGGATGCAGACCCACCCTCAGGGAGGCATTCCTCCCAACAGGCTCCCAACTGGTGGCTGAGACCCAGGTCTGACTCCAGGTCTGTGTAGGGGTGCCAGGACAGCTGAGAGCTGTGAGTGCCAAGCACTGCTCATGGGAAGAAGGGGTGCTTGGTACCTCCTTGGTGACATCCCTGCAGACTGCGTGGGCAGAGGGGAGTCCTAGCAGGGAAGAGGTGTGCTGGGGAGAGATCCAATGAGGCCTCTGGCCCAGGAGTCCTCTTCCTAACGATCCCAGAAAGATGGAAAGCACAGCAGAAAGCTTGCCCAACTTGCGGCCCAACGGACTGACCTCTATTAGGTTCTTCATCCCCAATACCGTCAGCATCTCAGTTCTGGCTTATCATTGTTTTGTGCCACAGGGAGGAACCCAGCTGAAAAAACACTGGCTGGGGAGCAAGGCAGAGTCTTCTCCGCCACCCCCCCAGCACCCCTGTTCATCCCGGTAAGACCAACTGTCAGGACTGCACTTCTCCCTTTCTGCAGCACATTCTGCATTGTCAGCAAGCCACACCTTTAAATGCACCAGGTAATGTAGCCTGGTCACAGCACAGCTCTGTCCCCTAGCCATTCTGAGGGGGCCTACCTCGCTGTCAGGGTTTTAATCCCCTTGGATACACAATTCATCACCCAAAAGAAGTCAGCCTGCGGTTCTACATCAGGTGGGATTTATCTTGTTTTGGAGCCCAAAGCAAAGACTATTAAACAACCATTCTGTATTGAAAGGGTTATCTGACAGCCCTTCCCTGAAGGATCAAGTCCCGGTCCCGCCTTTCACAGGGGGCCGGCCTTTCAAACTTCAGGGCATCCCACAGAGGCCCATAGGGAAGCAACACCTATCCTTTACAACATGAAAATTCCAATTCATCAAGATAGGCAAAGGTACACTGCACAAGCTTCTATGTCCTTCCTTGGTGGGAAGGACCTCTGCGCCAAGAGCACCCAGACCTGTGCTTCTAGAGGCCGAAGGCTGCCAGGACACAACCATGCTGACCAGCGAAGTTTGCAGTTTGGCTTTAAAAAAAAAAAAAGCAGTTTCCTTTGGAGGTATATCCCCAGAGGTAACAAGGATCCTAGGTTTGGAAATCAGACACAGGTCACAGGACACACTGGGAAGTTGGACAGAACAGGACGCAAGTAATAGACTGGCCACACTGTAAAGCACCTCCAGCAGGTGTTAATGAGGGCCCAGTCCTAACTTGCTCCTCCCCCACTGGAGGGCGGTGGGGCCACACTTCACAACTCGGGCAGTCTCCTGGGACACAGGCTTTGAAAAGCCTGCTGGTGCACTGAAAACCCTTTTTCCCACTTAGGATAATGTTTAGACACAATTTGTTTTACAAGACAAACCCCCAAATGGCACTAACCCATTTGCGTTCTTGAAAACGTCCCTTTATTTAAAGCTACTGCAGATGTCCAAAACTGCACCCACATGGAGACACCATGAGTAAGCGGGTAGGACAGTTCTCTCCGAGGATGGCAGTGGGGTGTCCAACAAGGGCCGTGGGGCCAAGCCCCACTAACACAGTGATCCAGACTGGACATGTGTGTGCCATGGGGCTGACCTTTCCCTTCGCCAGGGCTGAGGCCCAACCAAACGTGGCCTTGGCCAAAGCCTGGAGACACACTTGGCCATCTGGTACCAAAAGCCAGGGTACTCTGGTGGTCTTCCTTTCCCTACCCCAGAGGCAAAAAAAAAAAAAAAAAAAAAAAAAGCCTACTTATTCCTTGCCACAGGGCAGAAGTAGGAGTTCCCCAGCACACCTGCCCCACCTCAGCTGCACCACAGCCTCAGGGGCCAACAGCTGCCCTGAGCCCACAGCAGAGCCAGAGGCGACAAGTGGGACCCACGGAGTCAGTGGGAACCCACACTGCTCCCAGGACAGGGCCGGCGCACACATGGTCCTGCCCTCCGTGCAGATTTCAAATGTGTTGTTTATTCACTATTTTTGATGACTATAAATAAGTGTTTCCACTATGGAAAAGAAAGTTAGCACAGTACATTTTCATGACTGGGGAATGGATTTTCTGAAGTCCTCTTCAATAGGGCAAAAACTTAGAAAAAAACAACCTGAATGTTGGAATTCAGTTCTTTATATAAAGTCCCTTGTAAAAACAAAACAGAATAAAAACAAACTGAAAAGAAGGGGCAGGGCAAAATTTTAAAAAAGAAAAAGGAGAAGAATGGAAGGAAGAGAAAACACGGAAGGCGGCTTATTGTTCCTCCTCCGCTCTATCCTTGGTCTCGGCGTTTTCCGACTCCTTGTTCTCCTCCTTCACCGAGAGAGCTTCTAGCTTCTCGGCCACTTTCTCAGCATTGTCATTTTTGCCCGACCCTGCTAAGACATAGGGGACAAATTAAGAAAACCGAGAAGCACCACTCTCCCCAGCCCACCCGCCTCCTATGACCCTGGGCGAAGGCCAAAGGGCAGGCCACTTCACCATGTGCCCGCCAAGGCAGACTCCAGGGTCACCCAAATAAGAGCTCACACCCAGGACCACTGCCAGGCAGCTCAGTCATATCGGGTCACTTACTAGGGCAGCCATCATCAGGCCCCAAGTAAGGACCTCTTGAGGCCCCTTTGGTCTCTGGTGGGCTCTAGCCAGATGTCGTTTTACTTGACTGCCAGCCTGGGTGCTGTGAGGCCAGGCCAGTGAGCATGTGCTCGGGGCCTCGATGGCCAGCTCACTCCCCAGAAGCACCATGTCCCCAGACACCTGCATCACCCTTGACAGGTCAAGGTGATCACAGCACCCTGGGAAGTTTCTCTGGCAGACAGAAAAAGCACCCGCCTGGGGCTGCAGCCAGGTGCAGAGTGAGTCTGCGAGGAAAGTCCCCACCCCCAACTCCACGTCACCTTTCTTTTCTCTCTCTTCGATCTCTTTCCTGCATTCTTCAAACTTTGTTTTGAATTTCTGTGCATCTGTGGAAAGAAGAGAAGAGACTTCCTAAGAGCCCTAGAGGGTCTAAAGAGCCAAGATTCACAAAGGGTTCGTCCCATGGCCAGTTCTGACTTAAGGACACAGCCCTGGGCTTACTCTTGCCCGCACAGAGCGGTGACTGTTTCTCAAGTCCCTCTGGAGACTGGTGGCTAAGTTGAGCCATCTCCCTCCACCTGACTCTGACGATTTGGGCAGAGTGGTACACAGCACTGGTGGCCATGCAAAACCAAGGGGGCAGGGGCCTCCTGGCCAGACACTCTGCTCTCCACTCATGTCAGAGTAACTACTAGATGAGGCCCACTGGGCACTTCAGACAATCAAGGCTGGAATAGATGCCCAAGCTGGGGAGAAGTCAGCCTGGGCCTGGGATCCCAGCATGGACCCTGCTGGCAGCAAGGTGCCTGTGAGGGGACATGCCTGCCCTGGGTAGACTGGATGCCCAGCCCCCTGAGGTTAAGAGGGAAAAGGCACTGCTCACGTCAGAGTCCAGATGAAGTCTAAAGGGTACACAAGTTGACTGTAGCGCTCACATTCCTGCCCGTGAGAGAGCACTGGACAGCAGAGTAAGACTGGTCCCTCCGACAAGCTTCTCACAGGCACTATCAGTTCTCCCTGAAAAGCAGTACCCAAGGCCTGGCCGCCTTTCTACTTACTTTCAGCATTTAGGAAGCGGATGGCCAGGAGCTCTGGCTTGGGGCACTCATCGGCAAAGTCGGCGTGGGTGTTCCAGACCCAGGCACGGTCGCTGCCTGCATTCGGCTTCAGCTCCATCATCGGAGTGACTGGGGAAGAAGAGCCACGTGAGGATCCTGACAACTGCCATTAAGACCACCCTGCCAAGCTGAGGTCCTGCCTTGGGGACCACCAACCAGGCCTAGACAAACTCCTGTGGGATACAAGATCTTACTCAAACCTCTTTGAAAACATCCCATGTTCACTTAAAACCGAGACGGTCCTGGAGCACCTGGGTGGCTCAGTCGGTTAAGCGGCCGACTTCGGCCCAGGTCATGATCTCACAGCTTGAAGGCTTGTGATTTCCAGTCCTGCGTTGGGCTGACAGCTTAGAGCCTGGAGCCTGCTTCCAATTCTGTGTCTCCCTCTCTCTCTCTGCCCCTCCCCTGCTGACGTGCTCTCTCTCAAAAATAAACAAACATTAGGAGAACAAAAACAAACAAACAAAAAAAAACACAGGATTGTTCTAAATCTGGAAACAGGGTGACCTGCTCCCTGACCAGGAGAACATCTCAGAAAGGGTCTCCAATCCCCTTGGAACAAGGGCTCCAACTCCAACAGGGCCGCTCATGCCCAGCCCTTCCTGTGGAGCACCCATCACGTAGCTATGTCCTTGCACAGCCACACCATCAGGTAGCTGGTCCATTGGGAAGTGGGGGACAGAAGCCCTAAGTGGGGTAATCATCCAGGAGAGCATGGGGTCAGCCTTGCATTGTCCAGGGTCCCTAGGAGACAAAGCCACCAGAAATAGACACCATAGGCCCTGTGAAATGCGTGTACACCACAGACCTGGAATAGGCAGATACACCAATGTCCTCAGGCTCTGAACAGACCCAAAGGAGAAAAGGGAGACCGACTGGGCAAAGAACAAGAGCACACTTGTGCACCCCTGTGCCCCTAGCAGAGGTCTCCAGGGATGTGGGACCTGAGCATATATGACCATCTGAATCGGGAACAGTCACACCATCCCCATGCAGACGCCTGGCAAATCCTCGACCTGTACAGAGCACAGAGATGTCATGGCCTCCTGATGCCACCACTCACCTGGCACATTAAGGGTCTGTGGTATGTATGGGCCCAGAACCCACCTACAACTCAGAAACAACCAGTGATCGGACAAGGCTCCAAAAGATGTATAGGGTGTCAGGAAGTCCCCTGGAGAGCAATTCAAATTGGAGTAGAGGCCAGGGGCCAGAGCCGACAGGCAGGGGCAGAGAGAGGGGGAGGCACAAGAGAACTGCCAGAACGGCCACTAAGAAAGGGCAAGAAAGCCCCTCCCTACCACCCCTCAGGGTTTCTGCAAACCCGCCCATCCTTCCACACCACCCTCGACAGCTGCTCTGCTCAGGTTCCTACCAGGTCACCTCTTGTGCCCAGATGAGGGGCCCTGCCCTGCCAGACATGCATTCTACACAGTAACACAGACACGGCACCGGATCTGGAATGGAGCCCAAGATACGTCTGGTTCCGAACACTTGTAGCACTGCAAGACAACCCAGCAGCCAACAGACTGATATGGCAGGGACTTACTGTCACCCCTTCACAGGCCAGTCCTGGTGTGGCTTTCCCCAGACCCTCCCACCCCCCAACCATACTGAGACCAGGGTTAATGCATCACACCTGCCCAAGGGTCTCAACCTGTCACCACCCACTACCTGTTTGGTCTCACAGACACCTAAGGATGAGGCAGCCACCTTCTCTCTGCCCCCCTTCCCCTTCTGTGTCCTCCCCAGGTAACACCCAGCAGGGACAGAACACACCAAGGAGTGGGAAGGCTGCCTACTGGGCACATCAAATACAAATGGGAGCACAAATCCTCACAGCACTGCCCAGTCCTTGGGCAGCGCTCCATGGTCCCAAGCCCACACAGGGGCTCTGTGTCCACCCCATCATGTCCTGTCTGCTTGGGCTCCACACCTCACATGCTGTAAGCTTCTCTTCAGGTCTACTCTGGAGTTCAGAGCATGTTGGAAAACTTCATTTCCTATTTTAAGTTCAATGCGTGCTGCAAATACGCACTCTACGTCACAACGCACTCCCAGGTTCCTAGCCTGGCACTGGAAGCAAGCTGCCCAAAGATCTGACGGTATCCTCACGTGCAGTGCTGGGACTGAGAGTGAAACCGCGCTCCCAAAAGGCCACCTACTGTAGTGGTTGGCGCAGATCTTCAGGGTCTTGTCCCTCCTCATGAGGAGGCGGATGGTCCCTTTCTCCTTATGCTTCAGAAGCTTGACATCACCGGTGCCTCGTTCCTTCCATTCTGGGAGATCGTTCTCTGAAGCAAATCGGAATAGCTTTGCCCGCCTTCAAGAAAAGCCATTACAAGAGAGCTTAAATGTGCGTGGAGAAGGAATAAATAGTCAAACGTTTGCTGGCAAACAACACCTATTTTCTGTGCATTAAACAACTGGCTGTACCTGGCATCTCCATGGATGCCCCTTCCTTTCTTTGTACTTCTAGAACTGGTAAGTCGAAAAATTACCAAAAAAGCAAAGCAACAACATTCCAAGTGTTTACTTGGAATAACGAAATGAAAAAGAGACTTCTACAACCACAGAATTTTCCAACATAAAGAACCAACTTCTCAAAAAAGACACCCCCTGAGAATGCTGGGTTGTGATCAGAGTGCAGGGGAGCCTCTGGTGTCCCACAGGGCTACCCACAGGGATAGCATGGAAGCAGGTGGAGGTCGAGGACCCCTGCCCTCCACAGGGACAGCCCTTCCCTCTGCTGTGAAATGCCCCCTGTGCTTCCCAGGGCCCCCAACCCAGAGAGCGAGCTGCAGACCTCTCTGTTTGGGCCACGAGTCTCTGTCCCAACAATCTGCCTTCCTGCCCAGAGTAGCAGCTCACACTGGGCCCAGCCAAGGCCCCCACTCAGCTGGGCCCCCGTGTGAGCCCAGTAGTCCTGCCTTAAGGACTTTAGGCTGATGGCCTCCATTTCCTTACCCACAGGACCCCAGCCTTGCTGGTCTATTTCCCGCACCACACTCTGCTCTCTCGTCCAAACTCAATTCCCTTAAGGGGGTCAGTGCCCTCATAAGGATGCCCCCAGAGCTTTCACCTGGTGCCCGAGGGCCCAGAAGCAAAAGCCGGATGTGCTGGCCTCACTTCCCTCAGGAAAGGCCTGTGTCCAGGACACCGAGAGCAGTTCTCAGCCCTGTGAGGGCTGAGAAGGGTGAGAACAAAAGCACCAGCTCCTGGGAGGAGCCAGCCCCTGGCTGCAGCACCATTTCTGGGCAAAGCAGAGGCGTGGAGAACCAGTATCTTCAGGGACTCACCCACCACTCTGAGACCAAAAGGATGTATGGGACTCTCCTTCCCCAGGCCTTTGGAGGTGGTGGGAAGGGGCTGGTCTCCCCAGTCTGCCTTCCTTAGAAGGAGAGATCACTGTTCCTGCCCCCCACTCACAGCAAAGCACAGCAAACCTTCATCTGGCTTTTTGGTTAGGATCTGAAGCAGGTGGGGGAACTCCACTTGGACAGGAAAAACACTCCAGCCTGTTTCCATTACTAGTGACTGAGCCTAGAGTTTCCTGTGATTCTGAGTGTAAGCAATAGGTCTCAGCAGTGTGGGTTTTGCTGGAGACACCTCAACATGGCTGCTGTCAGCGCTACTTAAAAACGACACCGGCTGTCATAGCCTCTCACTGAAGGTGTCAAACACACGTTGGATAATTTTTAGAAAGTAATCTCGGTAAGCATAACACCATCCATCTTCATTTGTAATTCCAAGCATTCTTTTGTGCATTAAAAACAATGAACTGGGAGTTCACAAACTTCAGGACACCAGAGTCTGGGGTGCAAAAGAAAAAGAGTAATAGTGGTAGAGACTCCCTGTTCAACCAGAGTAAGGGGGCCATCGGAGTCTTGGAGGTAGCAAACCTATAAGGTGACAAGAACAGGAGGCTGTGGAGATGCACCCTGGCGGGCAGAGCAGCAGGGACAAGGTACCAGGAAGCACCTGTGCTCTACTCAGCACCGGCCACCAGGAAACAGGGGCACCCAGTGAAGAGTTATCCAATGAGTGGATTCTAACAGCAGCCCTGATTTTCCATGTAGGTTTAGTCATCACACAACTCCAAACCCTTTCTTCAGCCTCAGTCTGATTTAAGGGCAGGCCAAGACCCTGACACCCGTAAAGACTCTAATTCCAATCTTCAGAGCCTGAAGCCTGCTTCGGATTCTGTGTCTCCCTCTCGGCCCCTCCGCTGCTCGTGTGCTTTCTCTCAAAAATAAATAAACCTTGGAGGAAAAAAAAAAGATAACATGTTTCTGGAGCAACATGAGCTTACTTACATCTTGAAAAGCTCTTCTTCATCTTCTTCCAGCGTTTTAATTTCTTGCTCGGGAAGAGAAACTATAGGCTCAAACTGGGGGTCGTGGTTGGACTCATCTGCATTCTCGGTGGAGGTGTCATGGTCCTCATGGGTGTCCTGTGGAGTGAGGGGCAGAGAGGTGACTCTGCTGGCCCCGGAGTCTGCCCCTCACCCAGAGATCAGCAGTGGGCACCCCTCCTAGTGAACGGGCTCTTCCCAAAACAAGAGATTAAGCCCGGAGGCTTCCACGCAAGGAAGGGTTTGCATGCACATTCAGAGTACATGCAGTAAGACACTGAATATCAATCAGCACCCTCCCCAGATGCATGGATCACATCTGTGCACAGACCGGCTAGGGCTCTGAAGTTGAGCCACCTACTGAGAGATGAGAAACTGCCTCATCACTTTGAGCCTCAGTTTCCTCAACTGTAAAATGTGGATAATCACAAGTGATTAAAAGATGCAATGACAGAAGAGGATCTCAAAAAGAGTGTCACCCTTTAATCAAAAAGCAACCATTTGGGTTTTTACTGGTTGAAAAAAAATCTGTGCTCTTCCTTAGTAGAAAGGAAGGGGACGGCTAGTGTTTACACGGAATTCACATTCTATCAGCAATTTGATCTTAAATCAGAAAGTTGATGCGTCAACAAAAACCGTACAAAGAGACCTAAGATTCTGATGCAGTTCAGAAAATTACAGGGCACAAAGGATCATATTTAAGGTTCAAGTCTCACAGAACACGTGGCATGGGGAACTATAAATCCACAAGAAGCCGGGAGACCTCCCTACCGGACTCGAGCCAAAAAAGAAAATATATAAGCTTTTGTTGCTTTCCTTGGTTGGATAAGCACTGGGCCGCCCCCAGGGTCAGCACACCCGAGCAGATGCCCGCAGTCAACAAAGCCGCCCCCACCCTGGGTCGGTTCGGCCAGGACCCGTCCACCAGGCTGGAACGTGAGTTTCCGCCGCAGAGGCCTAGGGCGGCTCAAGACGTGAGAACAGAATGAATGAAGTGCTGCGTAGGCGACAGGAGGAAGGGACGCACGGTTTTGGTGGGAAGCCTGCAAGTGGGCCGAGCCAGGGGAAACCCGCCACCCGCCCCTCTTCTCAGGCGAGCGGTGAACTAAACTCGAGACCGACGAGCCTGGGCGGCGGGCCGCCCCACGCCTGGATGGAGCTTCCCGGCCCCATTTGGGACCGCCCCAAGGTCACGCGGGCGCCCGGCAGCCCCCGAGCCCGCGCCCCGAGGCACCAAGCGCCCCGGCTCCGAGGGCCTCGAGCCCCCAGGCCGCGCTCCCCAAAGCCCCGACCCCGCGCCACTGAGGCCCCACAGGAGCCGAGCCCACAGGCCAGCGGGGGTTGGCGACGGCCGCGCGGGCCGCCCACGTGGCCGCCGATAGCGGCCTCAGCCTCCCGGCCCCCGCCCAGTCCCCCACCCGAGCCCGGCCGCACCTTGGCGGCCGCCATGGGGGCGCGGCGGCGGCGGCGGCTCGGCTGGCTCGGTCGTCGCTAGCTCCGCGGCCTCTCGGCGGCTGGTCGTAGCTCCTTCCCTCCGCGTCTGGCGCCGGCGCCTCTCGCCCTCCCGCTCTTCCCTCCGCCCCGCGACCCGAACCCCGACCCCTGACCCCGGCGGCGGGAAACGCGACGCGATTCAAAACCAGTGCAGCTTTATTGGCTCACACGGCGGACACTCTCATTGTCCAGCCCGCCCCGCGCTTCCCGCCAAAACGCCCGTGGCGCATGCCCGGCCTGCCCGGCCGCCAGAGGAGCGTGTACTCCCGGCGGCCCTCGCGCGCGCTTCCGCCCCACCGCCGCGTGCGCCCCTCGAGCTTGAAAAAGGGGCTGGGGGTAGGAGTTGACGCGTGGTGATGATGTCACCGGAAGCCTGGATGATAGAGACGCGCGGCCTCGGCTGCACGCGCTGGCGGCAGAAGAGCGGCCGGCTAGGTGAGTGGCCGGCGCAGGCCCCTGGCGGGCAGGCGGCGCACCCCATGCTAGAGACCCGAGCCTGAGCACGGAGGGTTCGAGTCCCGCCCCCGTTCGGGGTGGAGCCGGGAATAGATCTCGCGGCTAGGCACCCGCCCTCTGAGCGCCTGCCTCCCTTTGCCAGGTCCAGGACCAGGTGGCGGAGGCGGCCCTCGTGGAGTCCCCCAGTCCGGGCAGCAGAGGACCGTACGATGAGTGATAAACTCGACAATGAAGTAAAGTGAAGGGAGATTTTGATGGGAGACCGTATGGGAGGGGACGGAGGTGGAGGCGGAGTAGGAAGTGGCTGGGAGAAAAGTGGGATGGGAGATGAGTTGGGAGACGAGAGAAGGTAATGGGGGTGAGGCTGGGCGTAGGGTTCACTAATGGAAGTCTGGGAACTGCGGCGTTCAGGTTTTAGGGCGCAGCCCATAGCCCAGCCCCTGCCTGTCTCCACACAGGGCCCTGCGCCCATGGAGGGCTGCGTCCAGGACAGCAGCAGTGCTCAGGGCAGCCCTGCAGCCCTAGCCCCTCAGGAAGAAGAGAAGGAGGAGGAAGGTGGGGCTGGGGCAGCTGCAGAGTCTGTACCTCAGCCTGGGCTGTACAGCTACATCAGGGACGACTTGTTTACCTCGGAGATCTTCAAGTTGGAGCTGCAGAACGTGCCGCGCCACGCCAGCTTCAGTGATGTCCGACGCTTTCTGGGCCGCTTTGGCCTGCAGCCTCATAAGACCAAACTCTTTGGGCAACCTCCCTGCGCCTTTGTGACATTCCGCAGTGCCGCTGAGCGGGACAAGGCCCTGCGCGTGCTGCACGGTGCCCTCTGGAAGGGCCGTCCACTCAGCGTGCGCCTGGCCCGACCCAAGGCTGATCCCATGGCCAGAAAGAGGCGGCGTGAGGATGAGGGTGAGCCGTCGGCCACATGCATTGCAGATGTAGTGACCCCACTTTGGACTGTGCCCTATGCTGAGCAGCTGGAACGGAAGCGGCTAGAGTGCGAGCAGGTGCTGCAGAAGCTCGCCAAGTGAGTGTGGATGGAGATCACCCCCTTGGCCCTGGAACTTTGCTCAGCTCTATGCTTGTTCAGCCATCCTGTGCCCTGTACAGACATCCTCAGGTCCTGCATGGTCTTGGGTAGCTAGCCAATGAGACCCATGTGTAACCAGTGGGGACATTGAGGTCCTGAGGGAGGGGCCCTGGAGACCTGGGTATTTGGAGGAGTGGCTGGGGAGGGTTGCAGGGGCAGTGGGCTGACTCCAACCTTAGCCCCACCTCATCCTGCAGGGAAATTGGGAGCACCAACCGCGCCCTGCTGCCCTGGCTGCTCTCACAGAGGCACAAGCACAACAAGGCCTGCTGCCCACTGGAGGGGGTTAGGCCATCACCCCAGCAGGTCAGGCCCGGCTGGTGCAGCCAGACACTCACCTCATATTCTTAAAGGAGCTCTTCTCACTTATCTTTGCCATCCCTTTTCATGCTTTGCATTTATTCTTGGTATCTCTCATGTGACTATTTCTTGTCAGGCCCATCTCCTGGACTGCCAGGCACTGTGTGGGAACTAGAGCCTATTGCTCACCACCATCTCTCACTTGGTGAGCTGTTCTGTCCACTCACAAGTGCTGGATGGCTAGGGTAAGGTCAGGCATGCCTCTCTGCCTCCCTCTACCCTCCCTGCAGACCGAATATCGTAACAAGTGTGAGTTTCTGGTTGGCGTCGGGGTGGATGGGGAGGACAACACCGTCGGCTGTCGGCTTGGCAAGTACAAGGGCGGGACATGTGCTGTGGCAGCCCCCTTTGACACCGTGCACATCCCTGGGGCCACCAAGCAGGTGGTGAAGGCTTTCCAGGAGTTCATCCGGTAAGGACTTATGGCTGGGCTGGGAGCCCCAAGAAGTCCTGTGGTGCAAAGGGCCTGCCTGGGGGATCCTGGGATTGTGATCTGGTGGGTGAGGGGAGAGCAGGGAGACTGCTTGCCCAGTCCTGGTTGGCAGATACTGGGGACTCAGGGCCGGTCATGGCTCCCACAGGTCCACTCCGTACTCAGCGTACAACCCAGAGACATACTCAGGCCACTGGAAGCAGCTGACTGTGCGCACCAGCCGCCGTGGCCAAGCCATGGCCATTGTCTACTTCCACCCTCAGGTCTCAGGCGAGGAGGCCCTGCTGGGGGAGGGTGTCTGGGCTACAGGGAGTTGTGATGCAACTTTACAAGCCCTTTTCTACTGCTTATCCAGAAGCTGAGCCGTGAGGAACTGGCTGGGCTGAAGGCCTCCTTGGCACAGCACTTCATGGCGGGGCCAGGCAAGGCCACTGGGGTGACCTGCCTCTACTTTGTAGAGGAGGGACAGCGGTGAGGAGCCTGGGTAGGGGTGGGGCGGGTCCCTGCAGGAGACCTACCTGATACTGATGGACCTACCCCACCATCCACAGAAAGACTCCCAGTCAGGAGGGCCTGCCCCTGGAGCACGTGGCTGGAGACCGATGCATCCAGGAGGACCTACTGGGGTTGACCTTTCGGATCTCCCCTCACGCCTTCTTCCAGGTAGCCCCAAATTTCTAGGGATCATGAGGACACATGGAGGGAGACCTGACATGTCCGGGTGTGACAGAGACCGTGGACTAGGGTAATGACAAAGGGTTAGCCTGGCAAGAGACCTGGGGAGAACATCCAGGCAGGGGAGCCACAAGGATTGTATGGTAGATAAAAGATCATTTGCCATTTGCTGTTGGATTGACAACCCCCTTGGACGGCCATATGTGGGGTGTGGGAACAGGAGTGGGAGTGATGCCAAGTCTCTGGTGTGAGCTCAAACACTCAGAAAAGAGCTTCATAATTGATTGAGGGGTGGTGGTATACCATCAAATTGCTTTTTAAAGCTAGGAGACTGGGTGAGATTGCCAGGCAGTCCTCATGGGATTGAGGGTCAGTCTGAGGACTGGCCTTCTGGCTCCCCGATGGTTAGACGTAGGGGAGGGGAGGATAGGGAGACCTAGGAATAAAGTGAGCAAGCTGGGAATTGGGCCACAGAAGCCCCAAGGCAGGAAGAACGCCCAGAGAATACAAGTGCTTGGCGGGGGGCGGGGGCCGGGGGCCGGGGGCCGGGTGGGAGATGGGAAGAGGGGAGGCTAACTTGGGCAGCAGGTCTCCCCTGACATCATCCTTGACACTGCTCTCCCACCCTCCAGGTAAACACCCTGGCAGCCGAGGTGCTCTACACAGTCATCCAGGACTGGGCCCAGCTGGACACAGGGAGCACAGTGCTAGACGTGTGCTGTGGCACTGGCACCATTGGCCTGGCACTGGCCCCGGTGAGCCCTCTTGCCTTGCCTGAGGGTACTCTCCCCACCCACCCATGTTGTCACCTGCCTCATGATCCTCCATGATCCCCAGCCCGGAGACTAAGGTTAACCCTAGCCTGTTGCAGATTCTCTTCCATTCTCCAAATGCCTCCTGCTGTTCTCCTCCCTGAGAAGCCCACAGGATGGGGCAGGATGCCATGAGTCTGTCCTTTCCTGGTTTCAGAAAGTAAAGAGAGTTGTGGGGATTGAGCTGTGCCAGGAGGCTGTGGAAGATGCCCGGGTGAATGCCCAAGACAATGGTGAGAGCCAGTGCCCCACAAAGCAGGTGGGCAGCAGATGCATATCTCAGCACAGCACCTGGGACCCACCAGGTGGTTCTTAGGGCCCCTGGTGGGGTGAGGGCAGAGAGTACGGGAGGGCTCCTACTATACGTGCCCAGGATGCCTGAGACTGCCTGATGGGGAAAAGTGAGCAGGCCCCCTAGACATCAGGCTTTCCTAAAGCATCTCTGGGCTGGGACTTCAGGACACCAGGCAAGCCCTGTGGGGGAGAGTGTCCTTGATCCCCTGACAGAACTCTCGTGCCATGTCCAGAGTTGAGCAATGTTGAGTTCCATTGTGGGAGAGCCGAGGACCTGGTGCCCGCTCTGGTGAGCAGACTGGCCTCCCAGCAGCTCGTTGCCATCCTGGACCCTCCCCGTGCTGGCCTGCGTAAGTGGTCTCCACCTGGGGATTGTTATGGGGAAGGGGGTGGGCAGGGCTTTCGGCATGGCACACCCAAGCTGTGTAGCCTCCGATCTGATGCCTATCCAAATCTGGGCCTCCTCAGATTCCAAAGTGATCCTGGCTATCCGAAGAGCTGAGAACCTCAAACGGCTCCTGTATGTCTCTTGCAACCCCCGGGCAGCCATGGGCAACTTTGTGGAGTGAGTGTGAGGTGGGGGGTGGGGGGGCTTGGGTGGATTGGGGCCCAGCATACAACCTCCCCTTCCTCCACAGGAGCCCCTGGCCAGATCCATGTGGCTGATCTTGACACTCCTTTCTCACTACAGCCTCTGCAGGGCCCCATCTAATCGGGTGAAGGGCACCCCCTTCCGGCCTGTCAAGGCTGTGGCCGTGGACCTGTTCCCACAGACCCCACATTGTGAGATGCTCATCCTGTTTGAGAGAGTGGAGTACCCCAATGGCATAGGGGCCCTGGAGCCCCAGGACCCTCCAACCCAACCCCTACCAGGGCCCCCAGATGATAACCTGCAGGTAACTGGGGCTGCCACCTCTTCCTAGGTCCCTGGAGCACTAGAAACTTGCCCTTTCAGAATAGGGCCTAGTCTTCATCACTGGGGCACTAAGCCAAGGGGCTCCTGAAGTCCTTTGCCTCACCTCAGGATGCTCAGGCAGCACGTAGAGAGTATGAGACCCAGCTGCCCCAACGAGGGCCAGCCTGCTCCCATGGACCCTAGGCTCCTGTCCCTATCCCCCCCCTCCAAGTTCCTTTTGGGCTCACTGGGACACAGAGTCAGAATAAACCATTGCTGAACTACTGGCGTGACTGATGAATGTTCAAGGTTGGCAGGTGGGGCTCTTTTCTCCCCCACTACAGGTACGGGGGGTGGAGGAGTGGGGGCAGGTGGGGGGAAGCCAGCAGGGCACCTTGAGCACCCTGCCAAGACTAAGCCTGAGTCCCCAGCTCCCACTAGCATGCTGCCAGCCCATATAGCTGGAAGTCAGAAGAGTGTGCCAACAGTGCCACGGTCTCATACTTAACCCTAAGAGCAGCAGAAACAGGGAGCTCATGGGTCAGGGCCAACTCTGCATGTGGAGTGGAGACATGTCAGGGGGCCTGGCCTATCTGCTACAGATTGGCCCAGCAGGCTGCCCCACTCTTCCTGTACCCCCTGAGGGGGAGGTTCCATCCCCAGTCGGGCCCTGGGACCAGAAGGGAGGCCACTTCTACAATGACCAAAGGCCAGGCTGGAATACTGCTCAGATGTTACAGGAGCAACGTGCCCAAGCAAATGCCTCAGCCCTGTGGGACAGGCTGAAGGGGGGAGGTATTGGCCAGTTGAAGGGCCACAAAGCCTCACATGGTTAGAAGAAACAAACACCAGTCATTCCCTTTTGGGACAGTTTTGCTTTATGCGTTCAGACAATCAAGGCTCACCCTTAAAGCCACAGCTGAGCCACCACCTGGAAGGTACAAGACAGGCAGTGACCATGTGGAGGTGGCATCAGTACAGGCTCCCCATGCCCTCTGCCCCCACAGCATGGCTGTGCACACACAACACTCGCACCCACACAAGAGGGACAGAGGAAGGACACAGGGAGGCTGCAGCAAAGCTCGCTGCCTCTAGTAACACGTGTGCACGAAGCTTTGGTTCACAATGGTGCATCTGGCTGTTCTGAGAGCAGTCACAGTCAAATGATTATTCACAGCTGCAGACTGGAGGCAAGACAGAAGCAAGTGTCTAATTACAGCAACTTGATTTGACGGTTTTGTTTATAAAGGTCAACACAGAAGCCAACCTCAGTCACATAGGTGGTAAGGGAGGGATACACTGTGGGTGGCACACAAGACCCAACACTGTCTTCCTGAAAACAAATGCCATCAACACCGACCACGGGGGACATGATGGACAACAGGCACACCCGTGGAACGTGACAATGCAACCCAGCACTGGGCTCCTGCAGCTGATAGTGCACCATGAGCACACGGCACCCTGAGCGGGCCCTGGGGACAGGGAACCGATGGTTGACTACCACTACCCTGTACATGGTGACAACCCCGGGCCCCAAGCACACCCACATCCTCTGGGGTTCAGGGCAGGGACACCCCTATCCCTGCACTGGTCCACAGGAGACACTTGGAGAGCACAGACTACTGGTCAAAGGAACAGGCTGGCTACCAGCCCTGGCTGCACAGCACAGCTGTCCTTGAAATCTAATGAAGCCATTGTCACAGAGAAGATAGCCACCCTCCACGTGCTTGTGCCAGCTCTGGAGAGGAGCGCCACTTTGTGATCACGGATGGATTGCACTGAGGGTCCTTATTTCCTCTTTTAAAATCCTCGTGCTAAAATGCATTAACTTGTTTATATCTGCTATGTGACTCCAAATCTACTTTCTACTCTCACTGTAAAAGTTTCTTTCCAAATGCTAAAATTTCATAAAAGCTTTAAAAATTGATGGGTGAACAGATGGACTTGACTGTGCAAAAATCATTAGTAAAAAGTTGTCAGAGGCCAGTGAAGGTGAGGGGCCTTGGTATCTAAGAAGGCGTGTTTTTAGGACATTAAGACTTACTCAGAAAAATGGACCGCACGCCAACCCAGGACCAGGGCAACAAGCCAGGCGGAGACTGGCAGACTTCATACACTGGCAGCGCATTTCAAGGATGGAAAATAATCGCCTTGAGGGTTTGCCTACAATCTCTGAAAAATAGTTCTGATTCTAAAATTGTGTTTATCTTAAACCAAAAAGGTCTGAAATACTCCTTCCTTTTATAACCTTTTCAGAGAAAAAGGGAAAACGCAAGAGGCAGGGAAGGGGATGGGAGTGCCAGCGTGCGCCTTCTGACCAGGTCCCTGCAGTGGCCTGTGGGAGCCCTGGGCACAGGGTGCCAAAGAACTTCGCCACCACTTTCTCATTTTATCTGACATTTGTCAGTGCATGTTATGTACTGACACTTGTGAAAACCTTCATTAAACCAATCTGCAGCAAGTCCACATAAGCAGAGGTTATCCACAGCTATTGTTAAGCTCTTGGCTTCCACCTGTGTGGACAAGCCGAGTCCATCCTTGGACACGCCCACTCAGACCTGTGGGCGGTCCCCAAGGAAGAGCTCCGTGGCCCTGCTGTCCCCGTGCACCAGAGCCCCACCCCTCTGGCCCTGGCCGCAGATGCTTGGCCGCAGGGGGGGAACTCAGATCAGAGGCCTGAAGCTGCAGAGTGAGCGGTGCGAGGTCTCCCTGGCAGCAGAGCTGGCAGTCCCCGCGCCCGACCCTGCCGCCTCCCTCACACATCCACAGTGCACAGGGGCTCGCCACCAGGCTGGGCAGATGCCACAATAGACATCTTGGGTTTCTTTCGCGTCTCCTCCTGAAAGAACAACAAAGGTCAGGGATGCCAGGGATGCCAACAAAGTGGGAACATGTGGCCAAGCCCAACTTCAGCCTAGAGGCTCCTGGGGGGGGAGGGTGTGGATAGGTGAGGGGGTGAGCTCAACACACTGGTGCCAGGTAGCCTCTGGAGTAGGAGGGCACCACTGCTCTGCGGTACCACACTGGAAGGAGAGAAGGCCTGAGAAGTGGACCAGATAGGGGGCTGTCTGGGTCTCCCTGGAGGTCATCTCAGAGAACTGTGTGCTGGTGCTTCCCTGGGAATCAGAACACACACCCAGAAGTGAAGGGCCAAGGAAGCTACAGCCACCAGGGACAAGCCACATGGTGGTTCTCCCCACCCCAACTTGAAGGCAGGAGTGTGAGGCATCTCCTGGGCCAGAAAGGCCAAACAGACAACAGACTCCCATAACGCCCCCCACCCCCACCCCAGGGGGGTTTATATAGGCCTCCAGGCAAATACCACGGCTTCACAAAGTCCTAGCCTAGAAGCCCCTCAGGTAAGTGGTTTAGGAAGCTTCACCAGGACTGAGCCTTACCCAGGTTCAATGTTCTATGAACCATGCTCCTCCCTCACAGAAATGCCAAGGACCCAAAAAAGAAGAGGTCCAGGATGGCAATCTGTCTCTCATGTGATCCTGAGTATGGGAGGCCTGGCCGGTGTAATGTCTCTGCCTTCAAACAGCTGGTACTGAGTGGAAACACCCAGAAGCCAGGTCCTTCACAACCACAGGCCAGGGCTGAGAGTTCTATAATGTAACTAAAAGAATGAACTGATCTGATGCAAGTGTCATAAATGCTGAAATGCAAGGTAACAGCACATCTACTCTGTAAGTGTTGAGGCTGACTTCCCTCCCATAGCTGCCAGTGTGGCCCTGCTAGGTGCCCCTCCCCTCCGTTGAGGGCAAGAGGATGAGGATGCAGAGGAGCCTTTGGTGCTAACAGGGCCTGCACACTCACCCTCTCCTCAGCCAGCCTCTTCATCTCCTCCTGTAGCTTGCTCAGGATGTGCAGGTTTGGCTTGTTCTTCTTGGCATACTGCTGTAGCTCAATCACACTCTTGTCCGAGGTTTCCTGGGGAGCACAGCACCTTGCTCTCAGGACTGCCCCGGGGCAAGCCCCGCAGACACACCACAGCCAGTAGCCAGAACTGCTCCACACCGGCTGCCCCACCCTCAACCCACAACTGGCAGGCTGACAAAGCCACAGAGAACGCAGACCAGTCTACAGCTGCCCAGCTCACTTTCTGACCATACCACCCCGACTTCTGCCTCACCCTGAGCAGGCAGAAGCCACGGCCTCTTCCCTTCGTGGGGCAAAGGCATCCTGGCACCCAGCTGCCTTCAAGCCTGCCATTGGCTGGGCACTCGCACTGCCCAGACCCTCAGAATGGGACGACCAGAATATGGCCTCAGCCAGCAGGGACAGCATGCTGCCCGACGGGCTAAACCCTGGCACGAGGGCCCAGGTAGGAGCCCATCAGCCCTAGACACTGAGCTCTCTGCATATCTGCAAGCCCTCCAACTTTGAGAACAGGATCAAGCTGTCCTGAGGCGCCTCCTGTCTGAAGAGCCTATCTCTGAGTACGCCTGCCGTGCCTTGGAGTGCAGACTCCATGTGTCCTTCAGACGAGATCGGGCGCGTTCAGGGTGGTATGGCCGTATACGCCTCCACGTGTCCTTCAAAAGATGCAGGCTGAGGCTGTGCCTAGACTGGACCCTCATCCTCCAACTTAGGGAGAGTTCCCACTCACAGGCCAAAGCAGGCTTTCTCTCAGTCTTAGCCCAAACAAGATACAGCGTAAAGTAAAGGCACATAAAGGCAGAAATCAGCCTCATCTGCAGTCATTGGAGTTTTCTCAGCAACACATATCTGGAGGTTCCTCTCTAAGCACCCTGGGGACCCAGTGTCGCCTCCTTAGATGCCACATGGCTACCCCTCCCTCACTGGGGTGCAGGTAACCCAGACTATTTCTGGAAACATCAGGGGAAAAGTAGATGTAAACACCTCCCAGGACCTCCCTCCACCCCCACAAAGCACACAAACCTAAGGGTATTGGTTTAAATCTCAAGATCTCAGAAAAACAGCAGAAACTAAACAGATGACACACACTGATGTTTAGTTAAGAAACTGGTGTTCATAAGCCAGGAAGATGTGCCCTGCATCTCTTACTCTGCCTTAAGCTTCTAGGGGTCCTCAAATTAATCCAAGGGCTTGCAGCACTTACCACCTGCACCTCCTACTGGGCAGGCTCACCCCACATAGGTGAGAGCCAGGCCCTGGCTTCTCAGGGAGGGAGACACGGCCTGAATGACCTCCTCCTACCCCCCAAGGTTACAGACATGGCCCAGCAGAAAGCCTGAGAAGCAGCCTTGAACAAGAGCAGAGTCCCCATTGATAGTAAGACCTCAAACAGGTGCGCCAGCGTGGAGGGAGGATGAAAAGCACAGAGGCTGCCCTAGGTCCTGGGGAGGAGCCTGGTTACCTGTTTGACCATCTTGCTGCTTTCACGACCATACATGCGCAGTAAAGACCCCCAGTTCTTGACATGTGGGTGCAGAAGCTGAAGGATTTTCTGAGAGGCTAACTGTTTTCCAACTCTCTTATTCTTACCTGTGAGGAAGGAAGAGGAAACATGGAGAGGGAGTCACTAGAATATTCCAGCTGTCAACATGACCACCTTGCCTAGCAGGAGGCACACCTGCCATTCCCTCACCCAGCTAAGGGCATGTTCTACAGGAAGGGGTACAGACACTTTCTACCACTGCACTGGGCACTGGAGTCTCACAAAGCTGAGACCAGGACCCACCCTAACCCCACTTAGCAGAATAGCCCCCTCAAACACTTCAGAAAATCACAATGGGCCCAAGGTCATAACCTACAAGGCCTACTTCATACCACACCCTACACTTCCAGAGACACAAGCAACAATGAGCATCATGAAGCACGTGGGCCAAGACTCCTTGTGGGCAGGCACATGGTTGGGGCGGGGGGCGGGGGAAGCTCTGCCAGAAAACCCAGAGCAGTTTCCAGAGGGTGTATGAACTTTGGAAACAGGAGTTTCTATGAATGCAGAGGGAAGGCAGGGCCAGGGAGCAGAGTGGGTCTGGAGAACAGTGAATGCCAGGAGATACCTACGGCCAGGCAGACCAAGGCTGGCCACATTTCTCAGACAGGGAAATCAATGGTGCCAACATCCCTTCTACACCCCACCAGCGTGTTCCAGAAGGTGGCTCAGTGAGGACTAATATCTGCTAGATCATAGGGAACACCCAGGTCTGAGAGTTGTTCCGTGATTTTCCCAGGGCCAACTTCTATGTTACCTTCTAATTTATATAGCACTGGTTTTGCATTTATAGTAGTCGTACAAACTATTCTTTTGAAATAAAGTTGTTTTAAAAAGTGGTTACTTTAGGGGTGCTTGGGTAGCTCAGTCAATTAGGCATCTGACTCTTTATTTCAGCTCAGGATCTCATGGTGTGAGTTTGAGCCCCACGTCAGACTCTGCACTAATGATGCAAAGCCTGCTTGGGATTCTCTGTCTCCCTTTCTCTGCCCCTCCCCCACTTGTATGTGTATGTGCACACTTTCTCTCAAAAATAAACTTTAAAAAATAAAATAAAATAAAATAAAAATAAGATAAAATAAAATGGGGTTATTTCAAAAACCAAATTCAGTAAATAGCTCAGGTGGTGTACACAAAGACTAGAAATGGGGCAGGCACATCAGCCAGCACAGGGATACAGAATATGGCAGGGCAAGGGCTCTGCTGCCATTCTAGGACATACTCCTCCTGCCACAGGGACCATGGGCTGGATGGGGCACTAGTGGCAGCTGGGGAAAACATGGCCTAGCCATAATGACCAGCCCAAGAACTAGGAGGATAGGGATGGTACAGAAAGGCCTACCACAGTCCCACCCCAGACTGACTGGCTTTCGGACAGAGGTCGACAGGAGGAGATGCCGGTGGGCAGTGGGTGGTCAGCACACAAGGCATGAACTCAGGAATGATGTCAGGGCAGTGGCCTGAGACCAAGCCATGGAGGCTCAGGGCTCCCAGACAGGCCGCATGGCAGTGTGCCACCTCCCCAGTGGTCAAGGGAAATTGGGAGGAGTGGATGCAGTCCTTACACCAGCCGCGCACTGTGTGTTTGCCGCATGCCATAACATATTCACTCTTCTGGTTTTTACCAGGAACCACTTCAAACTTGATAGATGTATCACCCATTCCATGGTTTCTTCAAGAAAAAACATAGACAACTGGTGACATTGGCTGAGGACGAAGAAATGACCGCTTCAGGAACGTCTTTAAAGGCTCACTGAAGACAATGCCAACCCTTTCCCCAAACCGTGCTTCTCAGCTAAAAAGGAGGGGATTCTTGGTGTACACCTGATCCGATCTCACAGGCTCTGACTGACCAGCAAGCACAGGGGCTTCTGTGTACACAGGGAATACTTGCAATGGCTTGGCCTTTAGCATCACCTCTTGAACCAAGAATAAATTACCTGGTAAAGACGTTGGGCACCAAAAGAAAAGCCCCCACACAACCGTATTCAGAAGGGGAAGCACCCGCCCTACCTTTTAAGGCACTCGTGAAGGATCTGATAGGGAGACAACAGTCCGGCCTTGCTGGTCAGCTCGTAGACCCGTGAGTCCTCGATACTGATGTGGTTAAAATACTACAAAACAAAGTAGCCACTCCTAAGTGCTGGACTGAGCCTGCTGGCCTCGCGGAGCTGCTCCCCATGCTATCTGCTTCCCCCAGAAGCTTCCTGTCGTCTTTACTGCCTTGAAGAGCACATCGCATCCCCAACTCACTGTCCAGCTGCCCCTCTGACACAGGACAAGCAGTGCTGTGCTAGGTTGGAGTATGCTGCGACGGGGTGGCAGAACCTGGTGCTGCCAGGGAGCCTTTTCTGAATCTGAGTCTGATCAATTAGTCAGAAATCCAAAGACAGACAATCTTAGGAGAAAAATTTGAAGATCATCATTAAGTGAGATTATAGAAGAGAGAAGAGATGCACTCTAAAAAGGCCAAGCTCCCTGAAGGCTGTGAAGGGCCTGGCCTGGCTCCTGTTTCAGAGTCATCTGGCCCTGGCTCTGAGACCAACTGCTACGCCCAAAGAACAGAACAAAGGGTTAATGGAAAACCACTTAACCAGTTCAGGGGGAAAAAAGAGAAGTTCTGCACAACAAAAGCAGGCAGCAGCCAGGAGGCAGCATTGACCCCAACCAGCCTTGGGCCTCTGCTGAGCAACCCTCAGTGAAGGATGCCCTCAGTGAAGGATGCCCTCAGTGAAGGATGCGGCCTAGCACACTCAGCACAGTCCACCTCCCTAGTGGGGACTGCTAGCCTTCTGGGGCTGCCATAACAAGAGAACACCAAGTGAGTGGCTTATTTATTTTCTCACAATTCTGGAGGCCAGAAGTCCCAAAGCAAAGTGTCAGCAGGCCACGTTCCCTTTGAAACCTGAGAGATCCTTCCTGGATTTTCCCAGGTTTTGGCGGCCTCAAGCTTTCCTTAGTGTCACTCCCAATTCCACCAGGCCTTCTCTCCACCTCCCTCCCTCTTTTTACAAGAACACAACACTTACACGAGCATTACTCTGGGCAGGGAGGCAGGGGTTCCTCTCCCAATGGACTGTGACTGAGTGGAGGAAAGATGCCATTTCTAAAGGGAATTGCTGATTCTGGGGAGCTAGAAATCTCCCTGCTCTCATTTGGCTACAGTGTTCCAACAGGTCCCCACAAGATACCTCCACCTACAAGCATCCGCATCAGCATGGATCAGTTTCCAGGCAAAGTTATTCACCAAGATGTCAGGCCCTGAACCCATCTTCAGTGGCTAGCCAGGCGGCTGACCCATTTGTGGTGGCTGGCTCTCTCATCTCAGCCTTTTGAGAACCCAGTCTCTAACCAGCGGTCAGCACCTCTAACCAGCACAGCACCTGGGCTGTGCAGACTGAGCAAGACCACCTGTGTACCCAGGATCCTCTGTGACAGAGCTGAGGCAGACATACACATGGCCAAAGAACACACACTAAGAAGTCCAAAGACATCCAATAGCCCCTGGCAAAGGCCCATACCAATTACCTGCACCAAGAGCCACAGCCACATGTTGCAGGTTAACCTGCGAGGAGCACGTAGAGACTGTAGTACAAAGGGCAGAAGTGACTCTATGACAATAGTACAGAAGAAGCTTGGATCACTGGTGCCCAAAAGACACTGAAAGACCATGAGGGAGCACTACAGACAGACCAGCACCCATAAATTCAACAATTTAGACAGACCAGCACCCATAAATGCAACAATTTAAATAAAATGGACTAAATTCCTTGAAAAGCACAAATTACCCAAACTGCCCTACTCAACACGTTGAATTTGTAGTTCAAAGCTTCCTGCAAAGAAAACACATTCAGATGGTTTCATTGGTGACAACTATCAAATATTTAAGAGAAGAAAAAGATACCAATTCTAGACAATCTTTCAAAAAAACCACAAGAGGGGGGACAATTGCCAATTCATTTTATGATGTTAGCAGCACCCTGTTATTAACACCAAAGAGAAAACTACAAACTAATAATCCTCACAAATACAGGTGTAAAAATCCTACATGGAGTATTAGCAATTCATAACCATTAACACATAAAAGCAAATCTATCCTGTGCCCAAGAAAGGCTTACCCCAGGAATGCAGTAAAAAAAAAAAATAAAATAAAAATTAAAAAAAAATCAACATAACACACTATTATCAACAAATTAAAGAGAAATAAGTCCATCATATCAAACGATATAGGAAAGGTATTTGACAAAATGCAACATCCTTTCATGATAAAAATACTCAACAAACCAGGAATAGAAGAACCCTTCCTCAACCTGACAGAGAGCATCAGCAAAAATTGACACCTAACATCATATTCATTGGTCAGAGACTGGATGCTTCCACCCAAGATCAGGAACAAGACAAGGATGCCCACTCTCCCCACTGCTACTCAACTTGTAATGGAGCTCCTAGCCAGAGTAGTAAGGCAAGAAAAAGAAATAAAAGGCATCTAGATTGGAAAAGAAGAAATCCAACCATCTTTAATCACAGTCAACCTGGTCTGTACACAGAAATCCCAAAGAAATCTAAAAAAAAATTATTGGAACTAATAAAGCAATTCAGCAAAACCACAAGACATAGGATCAATATACAGACAGTAAATGAGATCTCTATACACTAGCAATCAACAGTCAGAACTGAAGCGAAAGTGCTACTCACAACAGCTCCAAAACGTATGAAATACTTAAGTCCAAATCTAATAAAACATGTACAAGATCTGCACGCTGAAAATGACCAAACACTAATAAAAGACATCAAAGAAGACTTCAATAAATGGGGAGATACACTGGGTCTTTTGTGAACTGAAACAGACTCAATGCCGTTAGGAAGTCCATTCTCCCCAAATTCATCTACAGATAACACAATTCCAATCAAAATCTCAACAAAACTTTTTGTACTGGCATACTGTTTCTTCTATATGGAAGGGAAAAGGTGCTAGAGTAACCAAAAAGTGCTTCTGAAAAATAACAAAGTTGTAGGGTTTGCACTGATTCCAGGAATTCAGGTCATCAAGAAGGTAAGACACTGGTAAAAGGTCACACAGATCAAGGAGACAGAACAGAGTGCAAAGATTGACCCACACAAACACGCTCATCTGACTCCTGACAGACATGTAAAGGCACCCAGTTGAACATACACCTACCATACAGCCCAACAAGGCCATCTTGGGTGCTGCTTATCTACACTCACGTGGAAACCTGGACAGCCTCACAGCAGCCAAATGCTAATCACCTAAAACTGGAAATGCACTCAACACCCCTCAAGTGAGAAGAACATACTCAACACTGCCCTGCAGTGGGCACATTCAGCAGCAAAAATTTCCCAACCACCGACACCAGCACCAACACAGATGAATCCCAAGAGCGTCACTCAGTTGGGGCCTGGTTCTAAGGCTACCTCCCCTGTGACTCCACTGATAAGACATCTGGGAATTGGCTAACCTACAAAGATAGCTCAGTGCCTACCAGGGTAAAAAGAGAAAGTTTTGACTACAAAGGGGCAGTTCAAGAAAACTGGGAGGGGGAGAACATTTGAAAATGTTCTGTCTTGACTGTACTGTTGGTTACATGACAAAACTATGCCATGTTTCAAAATTTACACAAGTGTACCAAAAAGTACATTTAATGCTCTATAATTTTTTAAAAATTTTTTGACAAAGTGAGCAAGCGCAAATGCACATGAGCAGGGGAGGGACAGAGGGAGAGGGAGAGAGAGAATCCCAAGCAGGCTCCACACGATCACTGTTGAGCCTGATGCTCAATCTCACGACCTGAGCCAAAATCAAGAGTCGGACCCTTAACGGACTGAGCCACCTCGGTGCCCCGAGCTCTCTATTAAAACCTAAGTTGGGGGGAAAAAACAAAACCAAACAAGCCAAAAACAGGTTACTAACGCCTAAATTTTAGAACAGGCATGAACCAACCACAACCCACAGCTACCTAAAAAGCTATAAAATACTGAGAGAAATCACCCCAGGTCTTACGAAAAGGCTCGGTACCAGTTCTGCTCATCTGTTTTTGCCTCTTTAGTCAACACCAAACATGCCATGCCCTGAGCCTCTGCTTCCGTGGCAGCTCTAAAATTCTAGTTATTCTATATCCACACCACCACTGCACACAGGCTTTGTGCAACTGTACCTCAAGGACAGCAGTGTATAACGTGAGCTCCCAAAGGACCAGGGCCTACCCAGCCCACCTTGGCATCCTGCCTCCACAGCCCAAGCTCTGGTGCCACACCTTCACATGAGCACCATGGGGAAGAGGGACCGCCACACATCCACAAAGCTATTGACAAGGATGTGACAGAAACACTGTCACAATTTTTCAGGAGCAAGACAGCAATTCCTATCAGTCAGGACTGTGCTGCTCTAACACCTCCAACCTGAGAGAAAAGCTACTTTCTTCTCTGACAGATTTTTAAATGGGAAGTGAAAAAAACCTCTCCAGAGGATGAGGACATTTTTGGTCATCAGACACTTATCTGGTCCTCTTATCCAGTTCAGGGAGCTCCTAAAACCTTAGAATTTCCTAATAGGAGTATCTTTTGGACCTCTGGACCTCACCTGAGTTTATGCTAATTAGGCATGGTGGGGGTCAGGTGGAGACCCTAGATAGTTTCACGATGGGGCTGGTCACCAGAAAGACGAAACACGATTAAGCGCCTCTTCATCTGGCTGTCCATTTGCATCCTTTATACTAAACCAGTAAACGTAAGGGGTTTCCCTGAGTTCTGAGAGCAAATTCTAAAAGACTTCTACTTCAAGCAAATTGATGAACCCAAGGGAAGTCATGGAAACCCCTGAATCTGCAGTTGGCTGGTCAATGTGGGTGGCCTGGGCACCGCATGTGTAGCTGGAATGTGAAGTGTGGGCAGTCTTTTGGGACTGAGCCAACTCCATGTAAATAGTGTGAGAGCAAACTCACACTACAACTGAGCAAAGTTGTAGACACCTAGCTGGTATCACAGAATTGGAGAACTGACATGGAAAAGTCCCTTGTGGGTACAAGGGAACTTTTATACCTGGGATTTCCAAGCTGCCCACACAGAGCCTACTCCACCTGGGAAAACCTCCTCTTTCTCAGACTACTTTATGATGTCATTTCTGGGAAGATCCCTCACTTTCCAGAAGAGCCCCAGAATACATGGTCAGAACCTGAATCTCACTACTATCCAGCACAACCTGAGGGACAAATTCCAGAAACCTGCAGTCTGTCACAGGAGAAGCCTTACTAGAGGTGCTGATATAAAAGGCTCCAGGGACAAGGCTGCAGCCACAACGACCTTGCAGATTGTGCAGGGCAGGAGGAAAGGTGGAAAACAGAAAGAACTGAGCACAAAGTCTGCCAGCTGGTCATGATCAAAACCATACACTCTAACAGAGAAAAGGTAACCACCAGCCTCTGACCACTAAGCATGAGGTAGCGACAGGGTTGACAGCACAGTCTGGGGTGAGATTGCAGCCCTCCAAGTGTGTATCCCACCAGAGAGCCACATATGAGGCCACATGCAGGTGGTGGGACTGCAAAAAGCAGCTGGGACAGAGCAGGGAACTGGAGCAACAGGCCATTCTGCAACACACATATCCTGCCAAGCCTGGGAGAGCTGTGGAACACGCCCGGGGTCCCTATACTGGCCAGAATGAAACTGGGAGGTCCCTGCTTAGGGAACTACAATGGTGCCAAACACAAAAGTGAACTAAAGCAACGGCAAGCACAGAGATTTTCAGATTAAAAACTGGACTGAAATGCTTATTCATTCAGTTAATAACCAACCAAGCAAGATGCTGGAATCTTAGAGGCCACAACACAAAATGGAGACCGTCTTGGATGTTACCTTGAAACCAGATGTTCCTAACACTTGTTGTACTACCCTGGAGAATTTTCCATTATCTCAACATGTCAAAAATTTCTCAAACCAACTATAACTTACTGAGTCACTTTAAACTTTACCACAACAGCCACAGGCAAGGGGGAGTGGGTGCTGCATGCTTGGACAGGTAAGACACACATCTCCACCCCACTGGTCAGCAGGAGAGGCTGCTCAGATAAGCTCCTGTGACAAAGCAAAGCTCCATCTTCCAAAAAGGCTGCTGGAGCCGCACATGCCCTGCCTGCTTAGGCCAGGCTGACTCCCAGCACCAGAACCACAGCTACCCATTCCAGTTTCTGCTACGCCGTATCAGAGAATGGTGGCGTGCAACCTATACAGCCCCTGCATCAACTGCAACAACCAATCCTAAGGGCCTTGGCGGGCTGTGGGTAGAGGCCTAGGTAACAAGTTCTCCAACATGCCCTGGAAGCCTCCCCTGAACACCACTGTTTCATAGTTGGGTTATTGAGAAATAAAGTTGAAAATGTGATTTCTCCTGGAGGAGCTAGCCTTTTGAGATTCTGGTCTGCTGAGTGGGCTCTGTGATCTGTCTCTGGCCATCTATGACAATAAAGCACAAAAAATAGACACCCGAGTGCAATTTAAACTTCCATGGGCACTTTACCATATTTTATAATAGTATCAGTCTAAAAAGATTGGAAAATATGTTTAATTTTTTTAAAGTTTATTTATTTTTGAGAGAGCGTGCATGCATATGAGTCAGGATCCAAAAAGGACTCTGCACTGACAGCAGAGAGCCCATTGTGGGGCTCGAACTCACAAACCATGATCATGACCTGAGCTGAAGTTGGACACTTAACCAACTGAGCCACCCAGGTGCACCCCGTTTTCTGGGGGTTGTTTTTTGAAAAAAGTTTTAAATGCATCCTGAACCAGTTCCAGGGTGACAGAATAAAAAAAAACCTTCAAATTTTGCTTCTCCATAGAATCAACAAGAACACGGACTAAAACTGTCAAAATCAACTTTTTCAGAATTCTGGAAATAATCTGGGGAGGATTTATTCAAGAAAAAATGGCTGAATCTTGGTAAGAACAATGAGCTTTGTAGCATTTTATTTATAAAACTTAGCCTATTCCTGTCTCCTCTTCCCAGCTCTGGGGTAGCCTTGGGGACCAGCACCTTCCACAGCCACTGAAGAAGGCAGACTGGTTCCCCAACACCCCAAACCCAGAGAACCATTGCTATCTGGTCCATCTGGCAGCTCTATAGAAAAGCTCATTGTAAAATTTGCCTTTATGTGACCCAACTCAGAGCTCATTTGGTGAAAACAGCCCAATTTCCCAGGAAATCTATCAAAAATAATCAGTGGCAACTGTTTCATACTGCAGTTGCCTGAGGCTGGGATACCAGCTGGCAAGCAAGAGGCAGGTAAGAAAACATAAAAGGAAAAGCTAGAGAATGAGATGCCCTTAAGAGGCTTTGAAGAGCTCCAACTTATCTGCACATCTATGTGGCCACATGCATGCCCAAGAAAGACGTGGGAAGGCCCAAATCCCTCACCCCTGACTGACTCAGAAGCTCTGTGCAAGTGGGAAGGAAGTAAAGGCTAAGGCACAATTGTCAACTACTAGAGCACTAAAGGTGACTCCAACATGCATAAACAGCCCCCTGGCAAAGGCTGGGAGACCTACTGGTTTAGGTCAGGAAATCTCTGATTTGGATTTCACAAAATAGTCTAAGAAACTCACTATTATGGGTTGAATTCTCTCCACCCACATACTGATATGCTGAAATCCTAACTTCTAGTACCTTATTATATAACCTCTTTTGCAGATAAGAGTCCTTACAGATGTAATCAAGCTAAAATGAACTTAGTAGGGTGGGCCCCAATCCAATATGACTGTCGTCCCTATAAACAGATTCAGAGACAAACACACAGTACGGGGAGAAAGTCTGTTATCAGTTATCTCCAACAGTCATCTCCAAATGAAGGAGAGAGGCCTGAAAGAGGTATTTTTCTCCCAGCCCCCAGAAGGAACCAACCTTGCTGACACCTTGATTTAGATGTCCAGCCTCCAAAGCTGTGAGGCAAAAAATATGTCCTTGGGGCCCCTGGGTGGCTCAGTTGGTTAAGCGTCTGACTTCAGTTCAGGGCATGATCTTGCAGTTCGTGGGTTTGAGTCCCACATCGGGCTCTGTGCTGACAGTTCAGAGCCTGGAGCCTGCTTCAAATTCTATGTCTCCCTCTCTCTCTGCCCCTCTCCTGCTTGTGCTCTTTCTCTCAAAAATGATAAACATTAAAAAAAACTTTTTTTTGTCCTCTAACTGTGGTAATCTTGATAGCCACAGTTGCCACATTATTTAAAATGTCCAGGTTTAACAAAAGAAATTACAAGACATGAAATAAAACACAAATGTATATGCCATACAAGATGTAAAAAAGTAGTCAAGACATCCCTGAGGAGGGGCACCTGGGTGGCTTAGTCAATTAAGGGTCCAACTCTTGATTTTGGCTCAGGTCATGATCTCATGGTTCGTAGGATCTAGCCCCACATCAGGCGCTGCACCGATAGCTTGAAGCCTGCTTGGGATTCTCTCCCTCTCTCTCTGCCCCTCCCCCACTCAAATGCTCATACACAGGCTTGCACTCTCTCAAGATAAACATTAAAAAAAATAAAATAAATCAGCTATCATATGCTCGAAAACTAAAACAAATAACCATGTCTAAAAAATTAAAAGAAAGCATAAGAACAGTATCTTACCAGATTATCAATTAAGGCGAATAAATTATAAAAAATTCACTAAAGGGGTTCAAAAGAAGATTCAAACAGTCAGTAGAAAGATCAGAAAACTTAAGACAGGCAACCGAAAATATCTAGTCTGAGGTACATTAAGGAAAAAAAAAAAAAAAAAAGAACAGTGCACCTTAGACCTGTGGGATACCATGAGAAATCTCAAACCCATGAACCGTGAGATCCTGTGCTGACAGCTCAGAGCCAGGAGCCTGCTTCAGATTCTGTGCCTCTCTCTCTCTCTCCCTCTCTCTCTCTCTCTCTCTCTCAGAGCCCCTCACCTGGTCACACTTTCTCTCAAAAAATAAACATTAAAAAAAATTTTTTTTAAGGGAATCATTAAGACATTCTCAGATAAACAAAAATGAGAGAATCCACTGTTAGTAAAACTGCCCTCCAAGAAACACTTAAGAGCCTTCAGCAAGGGGAAAAAAAGGTGCCTTCAGGCCAAAATAAAAGTACATATAGATCGTAAACAAATTGAGGGCATTACAAAAGATAAAGCTAACTACGGTAAATAAAAAACAATATAAACATATATTGTTTCTAACTCTTATTTTTCCTTTCTGAATTAAAGAACAACTTACGCAGGGCCTGGGTGGCTCAGTTGATTGAGAATCCAATTTCGGCTCAGGTCATGATCTCACAAGCTTGTGAGTTCGAGCCCCACGTCAAGCTCTGTACTGATAGCTCAGAGCCTGGAGCCTGCTTTGGATTCTGTCTCCCTCTCTCTGCCCCTCCCCCGCTAGCATTCTCTCCCTCTCCATTCTCTTGCTCTCAAAAATAAACATTAAAAAAATAGATTTAAAAGGACAACTATGTAAAATAATAATTATAAATCGCTTATGGACACACAACATATAGATTTGTGACAATATAAGCATAAAGCTATAGGAGCAAAGTTTTTCTATACAACCGAAGTTAGTTGGCATTAGTCCAAACTAGATTGTTTTCAGTTTAGATGTTACTGGAATTCCCTATGATAACCACTGAGAAAATAACTTAAAAATATACAGTAAAAGAAACAAGAGAATTAAAGTGGTACGTTAGAAAGTATTTAAGACATAGGAGGCAGTAATGAAGGAACTGAGGAACAAAAAGACGTAAAACAGAAGGGAAACAGTGTAATGGCACACATCAATTCTACCTTTTCAGTAACTACATTTCAATTGACTAAGCCCCCTCCAAAAAGAAAAAAAGTTGATTAACTGAATTTAAAAGGGGCACCTGGCTGGCTTAGTCAGTGGGGCATATGACTTTGATCTCAAGCTTATAAATTCAAGCCCACATTGGGTGCAGAGATTGCTTAAAAATAAAATCTTTAAAAAAATGATTAAATTCTCTGCTCAAAAGGCAGTGATTTGACAGACTGGATAGAAACAAAACCCAATTTTATGCTGTCTATAAGAACATGATTTAGATTCAAAGACACAAATAGGTTAAAAGTAAAAGGATGGAAAGACACATTATGCAAAGAGTAATTTACAAAGTAGGAATGACCGTATCAGACAAAACTGACTCTAAGACTAAACCTATTACTAGAGATAGGGGGTATTTAATAATGACAAAGAGTCCATCCATCGAGATGACATTACCATTATAAACATTAAATACAAATGCCTTCTAGTTTGAACACTTGTGACACCAAATGAGTGGGTTTCCACCGCAAGTTGTTCTAACACTAACTGCCAGGAGTTAAAGCAGATCCCACGATTAAGGGCTCAGTCCTACAAGGCTATTGCCACCACTTGACACTAACCTCGAGTCCAGGCTGTCACCTGTGCTTCTGCCGCAATTAAAGAAAAAAATTTATAGCCCTAAGTTCCAGTATTTAAAAAGAAGATCTCAGGGGGCACCTGGGTAGCTCAGTCAAGTGTCTGACTCTTGACTTCACCTCAAGTCATGATCCCATGGTTCACTCTCTCTCAAAACAAATAAATAAGCTTTTAAAATAAATAAATAATAAATTAAGAAATAAACATTTTCTCTTAAATAAATTAAAAAATAAGATAAAAAGAAGATCTCAGGGCACTAGGGTGGCTCAGGTCATGATCCCAGGGTTGTTGAACGTCTGACTCTTGATTTTGGCTCAGGTCATGATCCCAGGGTTGTGGGATCGAACCCTGAGCATGGAGCCTGCTTAAGAATCTCTATTACTCTCTCTCCCTAAAATAAATAAATAAGTAAATAATAAAATAAAAAGAAGATCTCCAATCAATACTCCAGGTTAGAGTATTGATTGGAGATATTCTTGAAAAGAAAAACAAACTAAACCTAAGGTTGGCAGAAGATAGGAAATAAAGGCTAGAGCAAAAATAAATGAAACAGAAAATAAAAAAGCTATTGTAGAAAAAAAAAAAAACACAAGCTGGATCTTTGAAAGATCAACAACACTGACAAACTTTAAACCGACCAAGAGAAAAGAAGACGGACTCAACTACTAGGAAGCAGGAGCAGAACAAACTTACCAAAATAAAGTGGATCATAAGGGAGCACTATGAATAAATGTATGCCAATGAATTAGCCTAGATCAAAATGAAAAATTCCTATAAAAACCCAAAGTCTCCAAACCAGCTCAAAAAGGAGTACGGTATCTGAACAGAGATACAAGTGAAAAGACTAAATTAGTAATTAAATAACCTCAGACAAATTCAAGTCTGGACTCAGACGTTTTCACTGGTGAATTCTATCAAATGTTTAAAAATTAATACCAACCTTTCATGAACTATTCCACACAACAGAAGAGAAAGGCACACTTTCCACCTCATTCTGTAAAGACAGTATTACCCCAACACCAACACCAGACATCACAAGAAAACTACAGACAAGTATCCCTTATAAATCTAGCTGCCAAAGTCTTCAACAAAATACCAGCACATTAAATCCAACAACACATCAAACTTACGTACACCACGTAAGTGTGTACGTAATTTATCCCAGAAATCCATGGTTGGTTTAACATTAAAAATCCTATGCAATACACCACCACATGACTGAAGTAAAAGACAAAAACCTGACACAATCATTTCAATACAAGCAGGAAAAACATTTGACAAAATCCAACATCCATTCCTGAAAAAAACGCTCAACAAACCAGGAGCAGAAGGAAACTTCCTCAAAACTGATTAAACCTATAGCTAGGACAGCATGGTGAGTGAAAGAAGCTAGTCACAGAGGCCCACGCGTCGTATGACGGATTCCACTGGTAATGAAGAGTCCAGAACCAGCAAAATCTATCAAGACAGAAAGATTAGTGGTTGCCAGGGGCTGAGGGGCAAGGGATGGGGAGAATTAGGAGTGACTGCTAATGGGTACGGGGTTTCCTTCTAGAGACATGAAAATATTCTAAGATTAGACCATTGCAAGAGATGACTGCACAACTCTGAATATACAAAAATCCACTCAACAGTATGGTTTAAAAGAGCAAAATTCATAGTATATAAATTACGTCTCAATAAAACTGTTATAGAGAGGCTTGTGAGTCGCTCAGTTGGTTAAGCATCCGACTCTTGATCTTGGCTCAGGTCATCATCTCAAGGTTTGTGAGCTCAAGTCCCGCATCAGGCTCTGCACTGACAGCACAGAGCCTGCTCTTTCTCTGCCCCTCCCTCACTCGTGCGCTCTCTAGATAAACAAAATAAATTTTCTTTTAATAAACTGTTATCAAAAAGAATGCCTTCTTCAGAGTTTGAGAAGCCCTTACTACAAATAACCATTTACCGTATTTACCCAAGAAAGTTCAAAAGTAGTTTTAAATAGTTCTTAATAGAAAGAACAAAGTAACTTTTATAGACTGTCTCAAAGTTTCATTCTCACCATGGATCTACAGTCCGGGGAGAGCTGATGAACTTCCAAATACACTTATACACATTCTTTACCACCCACTGCAAGACACAGGACAAAAATCTCTAACAAATATAACACCTTTCCCCCAGCTTGCACAAAGACAAGATAGTTTCCCCCTTTTAATGAAATTTGAACGAAACAAAATCACCTAGAGCTTGGGTGATTACATCGTTGAGCATAAACTGCACTAGTGGGGGGAAGGGGTGGAGATACTGCACTGGAGCCACAGCTCCAGGCCAGGATCACAACACTCACCTCAAGCTCTTCACTGTCTTTGGGCTTTTCCTCAGAGGTCTGTTTGACAAAGTCAGGGATAAGGATCTCCAGCGTAGCTCGGGCTATGAAAAGAAAACCCCCAAGGGTGAGGGCTCAGGCCCAGCTTGCTTCCTGACTCCAGAGCAAGCTGCATGCAGGCTCCTGCGTGGGGCCAGAGTCCCCACGGCTCAGAGGGAAGCAAGGGCCCTGGGGAACAGCAGCACTTCAAAGGCAGAGAAAGTAGAGGACGGAGGTGCAGGTGTACATCCTAAGCAAAGGAGGCCATGGGCAAGCACTAAGACTGTGGGCAGCCTTGTAAGCCACAGCAAGCTGTGTGCACTCTTGCCCTGAGGTACTCGTAGCAGGCTGGGCAGGAGAGAACTATGTTTCAGAGAAAGCATGGTGGTGCCATGTAGGCAAATGCCTTGGCAGGACCCAGGTCAAGGAGTGAGGCCTGAGGATTGAGCAGGCTGCTGTTGAGTGCGGCAGGGAAAAGCAGAGAGATTGGACAGATACTTTGGAGAAAGCATCTGCAGGATGGCGCAGGGGGATGGCTCGATGCGGAGCACAGGTTTCTGAGTGAGCAGGGCTGCCACTCACCACTGAGGTGGGGAAGTGGGGGGTGTTGCAGAACAAGGGAGGACCAAAAGTCTGACCCTGTAGAGTTGTAGGTGCTGGCAAGACATCCAAGTGAGGTATCTAGAGAGCAGTTGGGGTCTGGGCAGAGGAAGTGGATCCTCGCACATGGGGAGAGCAGAGGCTCACTGCCAGGACGTTTCCACTCCCACAGTGGGCCCCACTATGTGGGTTATCTGCCCCATGACCTTGGCAGCACCAATTTGAACTGAAAAAGGCTTCTGGCAGTATCTCTCTAAAATGGACAGCAGGCCTTCAGGGAGAACCCGGTGAGTGCGTGAGCCCGGCAAGGAAAGGACAGAAAGTAATGTATTCTCCCAATCATCCTCAGCATACATCACGCAAGAAAGCAACTCCAAAGGAAACTCTGAGTCACATGAGCAAAAGCACTTCCAGCACCCCTGAGACCTGGTGAGAATGTGATAAACTGATACGCTTCATGCTTTGTACAGGGCAGCCAGAGCTGCTTTGGAAGACACCACAACAGAGGTAGAAACCTCAAGAATGGAACTGCGGGCACCAGGGCCTGGGTACACCCAACATGTACCCTGCAATGTGCTCTACTCCCAAGAAGAGGTCAAGTAATCCTAACGGTGAGGCAGAACGGCTTCCATTTTAACCAGAAACATAGGCCTTCTCAGGGATCTGACAGGCTATGTTCAGTGAATGGCAGTTTGAAGGACTCAGGAAATCGTCCTCACACGTCAAAACCACTCAAGGAGATTGCCGACAGCATATGTATCCACCTGCTTGTCATCTCCTAGCATGCCCCACGTTTCGCTCAGTTTAAATACAAACCCGTTCTAGCATGCGTGCTAGGCACAGCCTAGTCAGCTCTGTGAGTGGTGGGGACAAGGGTGGGAGATTCTGGCCCAGCCTCCACCAAGCAGAGAAGGGCTGTACTTTCTACTTTTATTTTTCACACTTTACTTCCTCTACTTGAGTCTTTTCCAAAGAGCACATAGTTTTTAAAAAGTCAAGGTAAATAATTACCTAAATAAAATGGATTTGCTCCACCCCCAGCCCTCCCCAGCCAAGGGGAGAGGCAGACACTGTAGGCACCATGGGTCTCTGACACCCAAACAGGCAATTACCAGCTTTATTCTTCGCAAGTTTTTTGCTGCTTGCAGTTCCAGATCCATAGGTCACACCATCAATGGTCACCGAGGCACCAAAAGGCTCACTTGGGTTCTCTTAAAATTAAAATTACTGTTTTAAAAATACTTGCCAAGACATTAAAAGCGTGCATGCACGCACACATACAATCTGCTGGCACCAACAGACAAGGCAAGGTCAGGGCTACTGCTTGAGGGCAGAGACAAGGGCTCCCTGAGGCATGGAGACGGGGCCAAGGGTTGGTCAGCAGGCAAAGAGCATGCCAGGAAAGTTGTGGGAAACGGGAGACGGCGGGTTCATAAGCTCGAGGGGAAACAGGAGGCCAGAGGCCAAGCTGGGTAAGGGATCAATGTTTGTGAAAGATGGACAGAGGGCTGTGAGCAGCAGAGACACACAGATGCATTAAGTCCAAGAAACGACATGAAAAATAATGAGTGACTCCTGAGTTCAGGCTTCCAAGGGAAAGACAAATTGCTTTTCACAAAGGTGTGATGAGGATGGCCACGGGAGATAGCTGATGGGACGTGCAGGCCTGAGGCCACTTCATCCACCCGGGGGCAAGTGGAGACACAGCAAGGGAGGCCTTCCTTGGGGCAAGGAAGGTGGGGGTGGGGGGAGAATGGATAATGGAAGGGGAAGCAGAGGCCCTGGCCCTCAGAAGAGGCACACTGCTGTGAAAATGAACTGCCCACCTGTAGCCCGCTTCTCCCTGCCCTGCCTTTTCACTTCTGTCCCAACAGAGTGGGGTTAATGGTCAGTTCCCGCCTCCCAGCCATGACCCCAGTGAGGTGTAGGATTCTTCAGGGCTGAGATGGGTGGGGGGGGAGATCAAACTTACCACATTCAAAGAAATTATAAACAGGGCGGACCTTGAGAACACGCTGCATGTACTCGTGCAGGATGCAGACCTCGGACTTCCCGTTGGGGTTAATGACAAACTCTGTGACAAGAAGGCCTATCTCAGCAACAGCGTGAGGACCTGCTGCAAGCTAGCACTTGGGACCTGGCATCACCAATTTAGTGACTCACTGAATTAGGGGCTTACCACCATGAACACAGTGCACCTCTGCATTCACAGGGTCAACATAAGCTTTGAAGTAAATGCAACTCACACACAAAACATACGTTCTAAGACCATCAAGTGAAATCAATCTGCCAATGATAAAATTTACAAGCCCCAACTCACCTTTCTTTGTGGGTGCATCCTGCACAGACAGAGTGATGAGCTTCTGATTGGCTGGCAAGATGGGCCTCTCAGACTCGGCCTGTTTCCGTTTCATTTCTCGGTTAAACTGCCGCCGCTCGGCCCACGTCCTGAATTTCTTCACAGTGACTTGCTCAAAGTCAAAACGCTTTTCCAGGTAGTTTCGAAATTCCTCAAGATCTGTGCAGATTTACCCAGAGAACAAAATTGCTAATTTCCAACATAAGAATCATGTTTTCTCTGCCTACCGAGTAGGGGAGCAACGGGCTGCCCATTAAACAGGTCCTACCACATCATCCCCATTTTCCTTTCCCCTTTCCTTTGAAAGAGCAAAGAAAGCAAAGAATCCCGTCCCTTCACTCTGCCAGCTCACATTACTCAAGTTGCAAACTTATGGGATGCTCTTTTAGTTTATTTGGAACAAGAATAAGAAAAAGAGAAAAAAAAAGCTTTAAAAGCAAACAAAAAACCAGATGGCCTTCAAGCCTTTTCTCCTTGTATCAAAACAGGTAACACAGCAGCCAAAGCGCCCACTGCACACCTTGCACTCTCCCCTCCAGCACTCTGACCCCAAGCACACTCAGCGACACACGCAGGCAGCCTGGGCCTTGGCACCTGTCATGCCTTGCCCCACATAGTCCATGGCCCATCCCCACTGTTCACCACCCACCCCTGCTCAGTGAAGTTCCCAGGGCCTCCTGCTTTTACTGTTGCACCCACTACCCCTCTCTCTCCCAAGACATCCTAGAGGGTCACGTCAGCCTAACTGGTTTCTTACTCAAGCGTAAACCCTGAAGCAGGGACTGTCATGGCTCATGGCCAGCCCTAAGAGCAACGCTCGTGGAAGTGGAGGGAGGAGTTCAGTGTGTGAAGACTGAGAAGTACATGGTTAAAACACATAGCTGTGAAACAATGTTCCTGCACCCATTTAATTATGCACCAAAACCACATTTTTCTTTATATGTTAATGCAGAGAAGTGAGACTGCAAACAAGTAGAAATCAAGTGATCAACCTCTCCCATGGAAGTGAAGTTAGAAATGAAAAGCACGTGTTTTCAGAAAAATAGGAACATATTTAGGTGTTATGTGTGTTTAAAAGACAGTATGAAGAAAGAAACCTTAAGATAAAGCCTAAAAGCAAAAGCTGCCTTCCAGCCAGGTCCTGAGAAAAGCCCCAACACACTGACAGAAGATAGGGAAGGCTGACGTGGATTGGGAGGGAGGCAACAGGCAGGCAGCTGTGGGAGACGGCAGTCTGTCCACTGGGGAAGCTGGGGGCCAGTGACACATCCTGCCCTTCCCCAGATGCCTCTCTCCATAGAGGCCGCCCCTCTCTGAGGCACCCTCCCCTTCCACACTGATGGTGCTACCCCTACTCAGCTCTTCTAGGCTCCTCACACGTAAAGGTTACAAGACAGGCTGAGCAGCAATATTGACAATATCCTAACAGCAATTACCAAAAATCCTCAAAAATACAAAGTCCTCTTTGAAAAGAGATTCAGCAGGTGGGCTGAGACAGGTTTGCCACCACTACAGAGACAAACTAAGACTTCAACAGGGAGACCTAAGCTAAAAGACACAAAAAAGAGAAGAGAAACACCAACATACAGCCAAAAACAATTGTGGGATTGAAGCAGGAAATGTCCACAGAATAGTGGCTATCTCCCAGTGCTGAGCCCATGGATTGAGGAAGTTCACTCTGAGCATGACAAGATAAATCAACAATGCCAGGAGAGCACCTCCTGCTGAAAAACCAGGATTTCGGAAAAGGTCACAAAAGCGACCTGAGAAAAAGGCCGATCTGCACTGACTGTAGCCACCTCCACGGCAGCACTGGCCATGGTGGGGCCTGCAGACCCAGGCAGGTCCTAAGATCAGGGAGATGGGCCTTTCTAGCCACGTAAGAGTGGACAGAGGTCCCCAGAAGTCCCTTCCTCATAGACATAACCAGGAACAGGTGGCCTTCAGCAGGAGGAATGTGACTACAAAGAAGGTGTGGAATGCAGCCACATCCCTGCAGATGGGTTCCTACCAGCAAGGAAGGAAGTTCATCCCAGAAACTTACCAACTGATTCATCTTTGCACACCTCGACCTTTGCCTTCACCTGCCCCAGGGCCCCAGGGGCAGCCTCAGCCCCCAGCGGGTCCTTCTCATCCGGGGGCCCTGAGTCAGCTCCCATGGAGTCGGGCTCTTCCAGGGGGAACTCCAGCTCCGCAGATCGGCTTAGGGGCTTGACAGGGGACACTTCCCCACTGGGGGCAAGCTCAGTGCTTTGCTCTCTTTCCTCATTGTCCTTCATTTTCTTATAATGCAGACAGGGAATGCTACTCAGAGGAGGATCATGTTTCTGCGGAGAGTGAAATTGCAACACAGATTACAAGGATGACCCCAAAAGTCTGAACATCAGATGCCTTCCACCTGCCTCTGCTTGGCTACGATGCAAGTGCAACGTGTGTTTGGTCTGCAAACTTACAAAACTAAATTCATGACTGATGCATCCCCTACCCGTATGCTTCCCGTTCCCAGGAAGTACGGCCTGGACCAGGTGACCACCCGAGACTCTCTGTGTAGGTACACGGGGACTCCGGAGTTATGGAATGTCATGATCCATCCATCAGGCAACGGTTCCGTAGGTGGACGGCCACGACCTGCATAAGACAAGAGCATCCCACAATCACTTCAAAAACGCTCCAAGTTGTAGAGAGGTCTTCAAAATCACAGCACATGGCAGATGAGAACAGTAAAGTCAACCAAGTACTGAAAAACACCTTTAAGAACTAGGAGAGTAGGGGAGTACCCCGCCCTCCTCAGACAGCCTGTCCCAGCCCTTCTGCCGCTCAGCACCTCCCATGCACGAACCTCTGCTCTCAATTGTTGTGCTTATTTATCTAGCTCTAGCCCACAGAATCTAAGTCCCTCCTCAACACAGGAAGCTGTCCACCTTGTTTGCTCCTCTACTCTTGGGCCTAGAACAGCATGTGGTGCATGAAGGAGCCCAGGATGAGGTTCTATAAGACACAAGCCCTAGCCTCAGCTGCTGCCTACACAGCTATGAGCATCAAGGGCATTAATCCCTCACTGCCTGCCTTGGCTGTGGCCAGAGGCATCCCAGGGGCTGAGTTAGCTTTGCTAATAAATTGCATGCCTGACGATCACCGCTCCCTGTGACTGAGTAACATGCCTTCATTGTATCTGAGCTGCACGCTCTCACTAGCATGTGAAACACTACTTACAATTCACAAATTTCTAAATCAATTCTTGCTTTACATGCAGTCATAGAAAAAGACTCAAGACTTGTTATCCACTTGACACCTGCCACTGACAGACCTGGTTCTTGGGAAAAACACAAATATTTAATTGAAACAATTATCTTGCAAGTACTGGGATCAAGTAAGAAACTTATAAACATAAGGAAAAAAGCAAATAAAATCTAAAAAATATACACACGATGAAATGGCACCAGAGACTCTCATGGAAAATGGAGTGGTATCCCAGTACCAGGTCCCCACCCAGCAGTGCTAACCCCTGGCCTGATACCAGAACACAGCAATACATGGCAATATTGGCAGGCGCACCTGGGCCACTCATCTGTGACAACTAGCAGTCATAAAGTTGGCTCAGCTATTTGAAGTGCTCACATGCAGCTTACACGCAGCCTGTGAGCATAAGGCCCATGCTGCAGCTCCTGGGAGGCTGCACTGTGGGGCAGGCTGCCAGGTGGGTGAGGTGGAAAAGCCCGCAGAGAGAAACGCACAAGAGTGCCTGATGCAGGCAGACCGAGTGGCGTGCCTGCAGTCATAGCCGGGCATACTGTGAACCTGTGGGCCGCTCAGGATGGACAGGGGTTTGTCTGCCCAGATTGCTGAAACCACAGAAAGAGTACAAAAGCAAATCTCTGGAGGCACCAAAGTAAAGACTGCCCCCACACCCCTTCTTCCCAGAAGCTGAGGCCCCAGGCTTATCCCTGTCTCCAGCTAATAAACCCAGCACCCATCCTGTTCCAACCACTAGCTAACCCGGGCAGACATGTGCAGCAGCCAGCTCTGCTGACGTGTCCACTCTGCGGTCCCAGACAGAACACCACCTGCCCCTCGATTTCCTCCCATCACACCAGGCCACTTTCTGCACCCCGGCCCCCGCCTAAGGTCTCAACTGTGTGCCCAAGTCCCCAGGCGTCTGTTCAGCCCCTTTCCACTGCCTAATCTCCACCTGGACACTCACAGGGACCTCCAGGCCAGAAAAGCTAGAAACTGACACTGACTTCTCTTAGACCTGTACTTCACTGGCAAAGCAGCAACACGGGCATGACTCTGGGTGCCTCCCAACTCCCCCCACCACCCCCAAAACCAAGTGCAGCTCTGCAACACCTCTGCCTCTACTGAATGCAGAACCCAGACTGCGACCATCACCTGCCATGGTGCTGTACCTGCCTCTGGCCTCTGCCTCCACACCCTCTGGTTGCCCATCTTGTCATCTCCCAGCATACAACATTCCCTCCTCCTCACCCCATCAGAAGTGCCCTCCCCGTTCCTCTCTACAACACCAGGTGCTCTGTGGTGTGTATCCACAGCAGACAGCCCAACCTACACCTGGGTCATCATGCATCTGTTACAAGCTTGTGTCTTGTCTGCTTCCCCTTCATCAGATGTGACCGTCCTCCCTCAAACATGTGCCCACTGCCCAGACCACCTGGCACCCCAGAACTCTCAAACCTGCACTTCTGCCATCCCACACACACACTACTTTCTGACTGGCTGACTTACTTTTTAGCACGGTTTTAATCTTGGTCATCATTGGCTGCACACTCGTCTCTCCATCAGATGGATGGTCACTGTCTCCTCCATATTTCTCTTCCATTCGCCTCTTTTTGGGAGCACAAAGGCCCTCTTCCAGCAGAGCATCAACATCGTTGTCAAAATCATCCTGCAAAACATGCTGTTCAGACACCATGGCCCCCAAAGCCCACGTTCCTGTACCGTAGGCAAGTTTAACAGCATTAGTGAGAACAGACACAGAAATGATGCACTCTCATGTGGGGCCTAGGTATGCCTTTATGTTGTGTGATCATCTGAAAAACAAACAGGATAAAACTGACAACTGCAACCAACATGCTTGACGCTTGGTACAGGTGCACACCCCACCAGGAAGAGCTTCTCAGCAGCACCTTCCAACTCAGATTGCATAAAGAGTACAAGGTCGACTGCTCAGCCAAACCTTTCTTTGGAAAACTTAAAAACCTGTGCTTTTTACAGCTTTTTCTTTTCCACATTAACGTCATTCCACGTCATATGGGTTTTTTTTTTTCCTCTGCACCATCAGCTTTCAAAAGATGCTGCAGTTCCCAACACCTCTCTCTGCGTTTTGCTAAGAGTGCTCCAAAAGAGGGGTCGCCGACATACCTCATAGGAGAAGTTCAAGGCCTCTTCATCCACTCTGTCTCTCTGCACGATTGCTTTAGCCGTGAACCCGCCTGCTCCTTCTTCATCTAGCTCCAAATTGTCAGTAAAATCTTCTAACTCATCGAGCACTGCGTACTCCACTCTCTTTTCCTGATCCAGCTCATTCTCCTCATCCTTCTTATCAGCACTCTCACCCCCTACACCTACCCCGTTCCCAACACTCCCGCCAAAGGGACAAGCATGCACGTCTCCACTGACAGGGCTAAGGGCCAGACCGCACTCTGCACGAGCGTCGCGCTCCACTCCTGTGTACAGCACCTTCCTGTCCTTACTCCTGCAGCTCTCAGTAAAGCTCACGCTAATCTTTACATCCTTAAGCAACTTAAGGTCAGGGGAGAACTTCCGGACCGCAGGTGCGTGCCGGGCGGTGCGCGGGCTGTGGCCACTACAGTTCGGGTCTATGAGGAGGCGGGCCTTAGAGAAGGATCCTTTGGAGAGAAGAGAAGCTCCGTAGAAGTTGAACGGGTCCTCAGCAGGGGATTCGGCCTGTCCATCACCACCAGAGCCAACGTCCATTACCTCTGCATCACTGGACGTTTGCAGGGGAGGTGGTGGAGACTGTTCACGGGGCAGCGCTTGGAGGGGGCAAGCTCGGTTCTCCATCACTGCTTCTCCTGCGGGCTCACGCGGGAGAGGAGAGGGACTCTCATATGTCTCCATAGTAAAAGTGGTTAAGACTATTTTAAAAGACCAGAGTTTTAAAAAACCTTACATAAATCTATACAGCTAACATGCACAAGTCCGTTGAGACCCGGGTGCCGTCCTGCCCGCGCTGCACACGCTGGCGGCTTAGTCAAGCTGGCCACATTGCTCTTTTCATTAATGTAGACAGCTTTTAGAACCACTGCCTCAATTATTGGAAATCACAATGCACTCAGCTTAAATGACTGACGACTAAGCGAGTCTGTCTTCATGCCAAAGTGGCACCCTTCTTCTTCCACCTGCAAAGAGATTTAAAAACATCGTCACAAAATGACAGAAACCTCCTGCTTCCCTGGTACTGAGAGTCAAGAGCTATTAACAGCGTAGTAAAGAACTTAAAATACTACTGCCTTAGAGAATCTTCTAGGCTTCCAAACAAACTAGCTCTATGTTTTTCCTTCAAAACCTGAGTTATAATTTAAGTCCAAAATTAAATATATTAATTGTCCACTGTAATTCCTACTTCAGAAGCACAAAAACAGTATTACCTTAACACTCAAAAAAGATTTTACAAAACTAGGCTAAGCTTCACCGCAGCATTCCCCTAACTCAGTTTATTAGGTAAGCATGCTCGCGGTGCAAGGCTGCCCTTTCCAGAACACACATAAGGTGTGTGGCCTCCCTCTGGTCATCAGAGTGACATGGATCCACTCACCTGCTAGGGCTGGGTCAGTCAGAGGGCGAGTGCGAGACCCTCAGCTCAACTCTGCGGCACTAGGGCCTCAGAGATACGGCCAGGCGCTCTGTTACCCAGGGACCCCAGGGCTCTCCTGGGCCCACAAGGTGGCACGTGGACCAGGACAGTGATGCAGCGTGCTGAGGTCGCCAGAAGTGGCGTGGTTCTGTTCCCGGTAGAGGAGGGGGTGGTGGCTGTGGGGAAGGGAACCTGGCCAGGGTCGGTCAGGGGAGCCTCAGGAGACAGCTGGAGCCAAGGCACAGGAAGTCCTGGGTGCCATCTGGAGCCTGGCTCCATCCTGGGAGCAATAAGGAGCCACCAAGGGTCAAGTGATTCGCATACCACAACTCAGTCCCTATTTGAAAAGGGGGACTGACAGCTGTGCCAGGTCCAGTGCCTATGCCCAAGGCATAGAGGGCAGTCCTCCAAACCAGAGGACAAAAGTGTGAGAGAGGCTCTGCTGATAGGGCTGGAGCCCTCAAGAACAGTGAAGACACAGAACTGACCACACTGCTGACCGGGCAGAGGTGGAGAGCAGAGACAAGAGGGAACTGAAGGTGAATGAGGCTTCTCCCCTGGAGGCGCCCACGTGTTCCAGTATTCAGGCAGAGGCCTGCAGAGGAGAATGGATGGAGCCTCCAGGCAGACCTGTCCAACAGGTGCTGAGGCCGCAGCTCTGGAGCTGTGACTGACCAGAAACAGAAGGCCAGAACACATTGGCGAGGTGATAGTCGCCAAAATCACAGGAGAGAGGCTGCCCAGAGAAGCAACACAGACCAAGAAGAGGGTTGAGGATGCCACTCTGGGAAGCTTCCCTTCAGAGAAAGGACAACAAAAGAGATGACATGAAAAGACAGGTCAGAGGGACAATCCAAAAACCCAGAGGTCCGCAGGAGGGCCAGGCATCAAAGCAGGAGTAGCACGTGCAGACGCAAATGTGTATCCACACACACTCCCACACCATGCTGACACACACGCATGAACATGCCATGCACATGGGTGCAGATGTGCACATGCATGCCCATGCCCACCCAAGGCAGCTTGACTGATTGCACAGATAGAACAGAAGACAGCAGACATCACACATTCAAGAAGTTTTACAGTGAAGGAGTAGAGCATGGTGGTTGTTACTTTCAAGGAGACGCAACATAAAAACCAGAGATTTGTTTAGATTTAGTTAATTCATTCCATCAATATTCGCTGGCCATCTACTCTAAGGGATGTACTACCACGAACAAGAAACAAGGTCCCCACCACCTAGATGCAGTTGGAAGGGCCATGACCGCTGAGCTGTCACTCTGTTTCCTAGATTCTAAGATGTCCTTACATTTCTGAATTCAATGGGAATTTAACACGATACTTCCCCCCAAAGGTATATCTGTCAAAGGTGCTAAAGATCAAGGGCATACAGCATGCAGATAACAAGATTCAGAACTGCGGTAAACGCTAAGGTGGCTGCAGCCGAACAGGCACGAGCAGAACCAAGTAGAATAAGGCCAGTCTCCCGGCAACCAATAAAGATCATTTCAGAGAAGGACAGACAGGTCAGCATGTTCAGTACTATATAGAACACAGATAAAGACCAAGACCAAATCCCTCAGCCTCTGGTAGGTCTGGAGAGAATTTAGCAGAAACCAATCCGTGATTCTGGGGGCTGAAAATGGCAGGGGGAGGGAGGGTTGAAAACAACGGGTGGTACGGTTGATACAGGACGAGGACACCTGCCACCATGTTAAAAGGCCAAGCAGCTGTCGCGATCAAAGCACAAAGCAAAGATGATAATGACAATAATGCAGGAGCCCTGGAAGAGGTACAGAGAGTGGAGTCAGAGAGCTGTAGAGAAAGAGACTGCTCTTTTTCCCTGGGAGATCAGGAAAGCCTGCCCAGCCCCAGGGGGGCAGCAGCAGTTCAAGGTTCAGAGCTCACAGTGGGGCAGTCCTGGGCAAGTTCTTTACTTTCCCCTGTAAGCTTGTTCTACTCATTCAACAAGTGTTTGCTGAACGCTTTCCATGTGGCACATGGACCATTCTAGATGCTAAGGGCACAAACAGACAAAATCTCTGCCCACAGAGCTCACGTTTTAACAGGAGAGATGGACAAACAACTAAAAAAAGGTGAGAAGTATTCAAGAGAAAACAAAGCAAGGAGTTGGGGGAGGGGAAGCAGCTTCAGAAAGGGCAGACAGTGAAGGCTACAAGGCCAGAATCTGTTCTGCCAGGCTTCAGAAGAGAGTGAGCTAGGTGGGTGGGAGGAGGGGACATTCCAGGTAACAGAGAAGAACAAAGGCCCTGGGGTAGAAGTGTAGTGCGGCAGGTAAAAGCAGTGTGCTGAGGGGGAGTGAGACAAGAACTGTAGCCCTTATCTCGAGAGATGGGCCACTGGCCAGGAGGGTCCAAGGAGTGAGGTCACATAATCCAAGGACAGCAGTGGTAGCCAACCCTCAGCCAGGCCCTGTTCTAAGAGTGTTAGGCATTCCCACAAAGCACGGAGACAGCTTAAAGACAAAACGCTTAAGCAACTTGCTCAAGGTCACACAGCTAGAAAGTAGTGAAGCTGCTCTACCACCCAGGCTAGCTGGTTCCCCTCCTCACTTCCTTGGTTTTACACTACCTTACAGTTTAAAACTACCATTCTGTTTCCAGAAAAACTACCATGGGTGAGTAGAAGGAAGAGCAAGGGTGAGAGCAAAAAGAAGAATTAAAAGGCTCACCAGGCAGTTCAGAGTAGCATGATAAGCTGGAGGCGGTAAGCAATGGTCCTGAGTGTTGCACGGATGCCTAAGAGAGGAATCCAGGTGACTCTAAACTCATGAACAGAGCTGTCCTGCGTTGAGGAGGTGAAGGCAGCATGAGAAATGTTGTGCGGTGGGTGAAGATCAGTGTTTGGTTTTGGACGTGGCTACCTGACATCAAAGTAACACATGGAGATGTGAAAGAGGCAGCGGCTCAGAAGGGAGGCCTGGGCTGGAGAAGGCAACGGGAGATGTCAAGGAGCAGGCATTAAAGCCAGGAACCTGGATGAGACGACCAGAGGGGGTAGGGCGCCTACCATGAGGGACCAAGACCAGGCAAAGATTCAGGCTTCCTACCCACAAGGTCACAGCCAGATTATAAAACCATCCCCAGGAAGTGCCCTACAGAGTGCCTGGCCGTAAAAGGGCTCAAAGAGTAACTCCCGCCATCGGCCTCACTATTGCTTCAGCTGACTGAACACATGGACGCAAACCTTGCTTGCCAAGTGGGCTGTGAGCCATCAGGAGACTCGCAGCAGGCGCCCCTGGATCCCTGGTACATGGGGTAAAACCAACAGGCTTGGACAGCACCCTTCCCTGAAGTCCACTTGCTGGGCTGGCATCGAGGGAGCAGCTGTGATGTCCAATGCTGGGGCTGCTGCCTTTCGGTCAAGCCTCTCACACTGCAGCCTCCCGCCCAACCCAGCAGCAGTATGACCTCATCCATTCCTTTTGTCATCCTCCAACAGACCTCACATCCTGTACTCACAGGCGCACCGCGGACTGGCCATTCACTCTCTCTGGTGAGTGACAGCCCTGCGGCAGGGCTTGGGCCAGTCTGCTGGAAGCCCCATGACTGGGAGTCCAGTCTGCGGCCAGGAAACAGAGGGTCTCCACCTGGCGGTTGGCCTCACACAGTCACCAGCCCTAGCCTGGACTGCCGTGCATCAGGTAACAAGGAACATGCAAGCATGCAAGAAGAGCAAACCAAATTCCTACCATGAGCAACCCAAGTCCATCGAATGATACTTGACAGGTATCACTATCAACAGGTTGCCCCGTTCCGTTTCTTTTTTACCATGACCATTGTGACAACAAAACCACAATCCCCTTATCTACGTGACACCCAATCCATGAGCATTTGGTGGAGAAAAAGACTTGGGCGACTTCTCAGATTTCCCAACTGTTATCCCGGCAGGGTCCTGGGCGAACACTACTCGTGTTCATACCTTTCCCGCCGGAAAGCGACGCTACGGCTTCGGGCCCACAGGGCAAGAGGCCTCTTTACACTCGGGCTGTTTACCCGGGCGGGAGAGCGACCGGCGTCGGCGCCACTGGGGCCCGCCCCCCTTCCAATCCCCCCACGGCTGGACCTCCGCCCCGCGTTCCGAGGCGCGCGGCCATGATGCTTCACAAAGGCCGGGACTCCGCGTGGCTGCCCCGCCTCGCGCCCTCCCGCCCGGCCCCGCCTCGCCTCGCCGCCCGGGCCCTTAGCCCTCGGCCTGGGAAGGAGAGAGGGGAAGGGCGCGCCCTCGCGCAGGCCGCAGAGCCCGCCCCGACCCGCGGGGCGCCCCTCGCGCCCCGCACCTACCTCCAGCACCCGCGGCCTGCCCGAGCTGCCCGCAGCCCGACCAAAGCAGGGAGACCCTCACGGCCAGGCCGCTACCGCCATCGCTACCGCCATCTAGAAAGGCCGCCCAAGCTCTCTCCGGTCGGCGGGACCCGCCTGCCGCGCGGGGCGAGCAGAGGGTGGGCCTTGGCGGCTCGCGGCCAATCCCTGCGCGCAGCCACCCCGCATTGGGGGGACCGCCGAGCGGGCTGCAGAGGCTGCCAATCGGCGGAGCGCAGCGCTCGCGGCCACGGCGCGCTGCCCAATAGCGCGGCCGCGTGGGCGGAACCAGGCGCTCAGGCCGCGGCCGCGCTAACGGTCGCCGCCAGGGCGGGGCTCGCCGCGCGGAGGGCGGCGGCCGCGAGGAGCGCCGGGAACGGAGAGAGCGGAGGATGCCGGGAACAGGCGAGCGCGGGAAGCGCGCGGAATGCCGGGGAAAGGGGGAGCGCAGAGGATGCCGGGAACGGGAGAGCGCTGTAAGCGCAGGGAACCCGGGCTGCGCAGGGAGCGCCGGGGGCACAGCGTGCCTCTCTGCTCTAGAGAGTGCGTACGACACCGAACACGGACCGGCATTAATCGTCTCCAAAGAAAAGCATTAAGCATAATCAGTAGAAAAAAAGACATATGCTAAACTGTCCGGCATTTTCCCATTTGCTAATAATACCGTTTCAGAAACTTAAGAAACGGGAGGGTAGGAGTAAAATGAAGAAGAGACAGCTCTTACTTTGACCAGAATTCCAGTGAATAAATGGAAATGGAACATCTCCCTTTTGGCAGCCTGCACGAACCTGTTGCAGACAAAAGTCATGGATGCTAAAAATAGCGGGCAAAAGTATGAGAATTGGCACGGACTTTTGTTGTTTCAGGGAGCTGCAAAGTTTCTCCCCAAGACACTAATCGCAAAAGTAAAATAACTGCAGTGGAGAAAAATCTGAGAGACACCACCTAACCAAATGAAAGAGATCACCAGCAAATGTATACACATCCAAACTTACAGAATTTACACTTTAGAGATGTACCTTGTAAGGGCGCCTGGGTGGCTTAGTCCATTAAGTCCGACTTCATTCAGCTCAGGACTTCAGCTCAGGTCATGATCTCATCGTTCGTGGGTTCAAGCTCCGGGTTCCGCTCTGTGCTGACAGCTCAGAGCCTGGAGCCTGCCTCGGATTCTGTGTCTCCCTCTCTCTCTGCCCCTCTCCCACTTGCATTCTCTCGCGCGCGCTCTCAAAAATAAATAAAACATTTAAAAAATGTACCTCCTGTTGTATACTAACGAAACCTCAATAAAAATAAAGAGAAAAGTCAGTACCAGCAAAGGGACGTGTTGTGGGCCTCCTGAGAAGGAAATGCATGACTTGTGGGTATTTCTACCCCAAAGACAAAACCTGAATGAAGAAAGTTCAGACAAACCCAAATGAGGCACATTCTACAAAAAACATTGGCGGGTGCTTTTTACATGTGAAGATCGTTCTAGTTAAAGATACACTAAGGAGTTGTCTTCAATTACAGGAGACACAACTAAGCGTGATGTGCGATCATGACCCTGTATTGGAACCTGGCTAAGGAAAGGGATATAAGTGAAACAACCAGTAAAATTCAAATAAGGTCTTGGGCACCTGGGTTGTTCAGTCTGTTGAGCATTCGACTCTTTATTTCAGCTCAGGTCATGATCCCAGGGTGGATCCTGCTTAAGCGTGGAAACTGTTTAGGTTCTTTCTCTCCCTCTGCCTCCCTGTCTCTCTCTCTCTCAAATTAAAACAAACAAAAAAAAAATCAAGGTCTGTAGGTCAGCTGGTGGTATTGTATCAGTGCTAATTTCCTGGTCATAATCATTTTACTTGAGCTAGTGGTAGGGTATTAATAGTTGGGGAACTGGGGTGAAGGACACTGGAATATTTTGTTCTATTTTTTCAAGTTTTTAGTTGAAATCATTTCAAAATGAAAATATTTTATTTTTTTATAAATTTTTTTTACATTTATTTATTTTTTGAGAGATAGAGTGAGACAGAGCATGAGCGGGGAGGGTCAGAGAGAGAAGGAGACATAGAATCGGAAGCAGGCTCCAGGCTCTGAGCAAGCATTCAGCACAGAGCCCTACACGGGGCTCGAACCCACCAACCGTGAGATATGACCTGAGCCGAAGTTGGACTCTTAACCGACTGAGCCACTCAGGCAGCCCTCAAAATGAAAATATTTTAAAAGGCAGGGAAAGGGGCACCTGACTGGCTCAGTCAGAAGAGCATGAGACTCTTGATCTCAGGGTTGTGAGTTCAAGCCCCATGTTGGGTATTGAAATTACTAAAAAATAAACTTGAAAAACAAAACAAAACAAAAAGGCGGTGGGAGAGTTTTGCAGGTGAGGAAGCTAGAAGCCTACCCAGACCCATCCCTCCCTTCCTACCCCCTTTCCGTTCACCTGGCTGCTCCAGTGGTTAGCACCAGGTACTTCACAATAAAAATGTGACTGAGCCCCATGAGGTTGTGGTTCCTGGGCTTGGGCCAGGGAGGCCAGCCTCTCTGTGGCTGGGCAAGCTGCTGTCCTTGGCCCAGTGGTCAGAGCTCATGGGAACCATTGGCATGCCACCATCCAGACTTAGCAACCTCTCTATACTTTGTCATTTGCTTGGTGAGTTGCCTCAGGTTTGAGACCTCCGACACACTACAGCTGGCTTCCCACAGTCTTCCCACAGTCCCCATCCGACTCCATCCTCAGATGGATGCCTAGAAGCTGGAACTGTATCTAGCCCAAGCTGTGGGAGGAAACTTTTCCCTCTGGGCTCCTGTTTCCACCTGGGCCCAGCTCATCCATGAGCCAGGTATCTGCTAAAGGGCCTCGATGATGGTATCTCCTGGCAGATGAGACCAAAAGACCAGGTGTTGGTGGAGGGGAGGGGAGGGGGTGGGGGGGGGAGTAGGGGGGAGGGTGTCTCTGCAGGTAGAAGGCGAGGAGCTCAGGCCTGCTTGGACAAACCCCAAGGCCAAGCTGCATTCCTGGGCTGGTGTTTACTCACAGATTTGACTTCCATATTGGTCAGCTCCACACCTCCAGACTCCATGCTGACACACCTCAACTGGCTGTTCAGAGCCAGAGAGCAGAAGCAGCTCATCTGGAAAGGGGCATCTGAAGAGGTAGTGAATTCCCCATCCATCTGGGAGAAGAGGTCTCATGCTGGGGACTCAGAGATCCGAAGCGTCTGGTGATGAGGAGGACTAGCTAAGCTATGCCGAGGTCAGATCCAGGCCTTCCGTGTGGCATGTCAAAAGAACTTCCAGAAGGGACAGTTTCCTAGGGTCCCTTCTAACTGCACAAGGGACTCATTTCAAGGCCTAAATGAATGGGGGCTTGGGAAGTGCCAGCACTGTCATCCTTGGCTCAAATGTCTACTTGGCCTGAGCATGAGGATACAGCAATGGGCAAGGGAGGAAAGGCCTAGCCTTCCTGGAGCTCTCATTCTGACAGGAAGACACACAAGAAACAATCAAGCAAAATGCATAGCATGTTACAGTGCTAACCACTATAGAAAATAGAGCAGGGACCAACGCAAGGCAGATTGCAACTTTAGATGGGATGCCTCCCCGAGACTTTACTGAAGAGTTGCAGAATGTGAGGGAGAGTGTGGTTAGGATATATGGGGAGAAGAGTTCTTCAACCAGAAGGGACAGCAAGTGCAAAGGCCCTGGGGCAGGAGCTGTGCAGAAAGCATGTTCAAGGGTAGGGACAAGGGCAAGGGCAAGATAAGTGAGGTGATGGGGGGTGGTGCAAGGCAGCAGATGAGACCAGTGTGGGAGGGCCATGGACCAAGGGAAGACACCCTAAGATGCAACTTGTCCTCATTCTGCTCCTTCCTGGCCTCGTGACTGCCACCCTACCTGCCTGGGGACTGACACACTATTACGGTATCTCTCCAAGCTTCAGCTTCCTCATCTGTAGAGCAAAGGTCACAATTGTATTAGTTTGCTAAAGTGCCATAACAAAGTACCAAAAATGAGTGGCTTAAACCACAGAAATTTATTGTCTCACAGTTCTGGAGGCCAGAAGTCTGAGATCAAGGTGTCAGCAGGGTCGTGTTCCCTGGGAAGCTACCAGGGAAGGATCTGTTCCAGGCTTCTTTCAGCTTCTGGTAGTTTCTTAGCATGATGCAGCACAGCTCCAGTCTTTATAGGACATTCTGCCTGCATGCAGGTCTGTCCCTGTGTCCAAATTGTCCCTTTTTTATACGGACATCAGTCATAATGGATTAGGGCCCACCCTAATGACTTCATTTTATCTTGATTACTTCTGTAAAGACCTTCATAAGGTCACACTCTGAGGCACGGGCACTAGGACACCAACAGATCTTTCTGGGGGCACACAACTCAACCCATAACAGTAGAACTACATCCTGAGCTGCCCTATCTTCAGAGGGCTCAGGCCCTTGGGGAGCCCAGGGCAGGCTGAGGGCAGGAGAATCCCATGTAGGCCCTGTCCCTGGGTAGAGGCGAACAACTGGGAAAGCTCTTTGGATGGCTTTGCACCAGCCCAGTGGTGCCCCATGAGGGCAGACATGCCTGGCCAGGGTGGGTGCTAGTATGGAGCACCTATCCATGATGTGGCATGGCCCACTGAGGCAGATGAAGGGCCCCGGCAGTGCCCAGGCTGGGAGCCTGGCTCAGTATGGCTCGGCCAGCAGGCATGGGACTTGGGGCCAGTTCGCCCCTGGGCCTGCAGGCATGGCCCATGGCACTGCTGGGGGCCCCATTCAAACCTGACCATGCTCAGGCACTTTTCCTCTGAGTTCAAAGTGAGCCAAGGAGGGCATTGGGCCCCTGAGGGGTGCTTGAGGTGGGAAGAGGGAAGGGTTGAGGAGGCAAGTAGGGCCCAGTGGAGGTCCACACCAACCCCTGAGCTCTCATTGGCTCTGAGAAGGCCAAGTTGGGGGTCAGCTACAAAGGCAATGGAAGCCTGGGTCTTAGCACTGGATACGTGTTGGACTACTTGATGCTCAGCCATGGGTAGGGACAAGAATTCTCAAGTGCTTGCCCCAAAACCAGGGTCCTGGGGTTAAAAAAGACTCCACTTGTCCTCTTGCCCTGAAACCCACTCCCTCCTACCATCCCTTGGCCTCCACAGTCCACCCCAAGTGCAGGCTTGATCACACTACACTCTCAGGAGGTCCCTCTTCACCCAGATGAGCCCCTGGTTCCTCAGCCCAGCTCAGGAGGCCCTGTATCTGGTACCTACCGTGTCCCATGCACACAGGCTCTCTTGAACCCCAGCCTCTGCCCAAGGACAGACGGATGGACAGGCCAACAGACCCTCGGGTTTCTATCACGGTGTTCAGGAACCCATGAGCAAAAGAAGAAAGTGGAAAGAGGCTCCTTCTAAGGAAAGTATCTTGACAAGCTCCCGCAGGCCAGGAGAACCACCCCACTCACCCCCTGCACAGCTGTCTGTCCCCCATCACACAAGGACCTGGAATGAACGGACTCACCACACCTCAGAGTTTTATTATCAAGGTCTCACATTCAAGGACAGATTCCTATGATGTCTGACTCCCCAAGGAGAAGGGAAATAACAAGGGTTGGCTGTGTCCCATTGCTGAGATGGGCCTGCTCAGGACCCATGCCCCCCAATGGGCAGGCAAGTAGGTGCCTAAGAGCCTGGCAAGGTGCCCCAGCATACACAGGATCCCTGGTGCATGCAGGACCACCCCCTCCCCACAGGACCACCCCATGCACACAGGAGATCCCCCAGGGCACAAAGGACAACCAACCAGGCTGTGCTTCTGTTATGAAAGTGGGTTTTTCTGTAGTTGTTCCCATTTCTCATTCCACATAGGGCCTCTCCTCTCTCAGAGCAAGTCTGGTTGTCCAGAAGCGGACGATGCCCAGGAGAGGAGGAGCTGCTCTTCAACAACAGTCTTCTCCTGTTGTTTTGGTCAAAGCAAAGGCCCCCTGGCCAGAAGCACATGTGGATGTGACAGGCGCACCTCTGCCTGTCTGGCACACACATGTGTGTATGCCTGGGAGTGTATGTGTATGCCTGTCTGTTGCTCATACGTGCGTGACCATGTGTATGTGTGCCCATGCACCTGCAGGTATTCACGGAAGTGTGTGTCTTGAGTGTGTGCCTCTGTGCTTGGGCAAGGGGTAGGTCCAGGTGCCTTCACACATGCATAGCACACCTGGGCCCAACTCAGACCTGGCCATGGGACTCTGTCACTCCTACTGGCATGAGGGTAGGCCCTGAGCTGGACATGAGGACACAGACAGGTCACACAAACACCAGAGGGCCCTGGTTCAGGGGGATGCTGGCCAAGTCACAGGAAGTACATGTGGCCATGGAAGGTTCCTATCCATGGTAGCCCTCGAGGCAGGGCCTTCCTGGAGCCTAGTGGCCACATCCAGGGGGAAGGGTTAGCTCTGCAGCTTGAACTCGTGGGTGCTGGTCTCCCAGCAGGAGGGGTCCTTGTCCAGCATGCTACGCTCTGTGAAGGTCACGTGCCCATCCGCGTCCACGAGGATGACCGTGTTGGTTCTGAAAGAGAGCAAGGGGTCCATGTTCAGCCCTCTGCCCTCAGCCTCCTGCTTGCCTGTCAGAGCCCCAAATGAGGCCTCTGTCACCGGGAACTCTTTCCTGTTTCCCTTCCCCAAATGCTCAGTGCACCTTCTCTCCTCCTTCCAGCCCTCCCCAAGGCCATCCCTCACTTAGTCAGCACCCGTCTCCCCCTGACAGAGGGCAGGCACCGGGTCCCTGAGCAGCCCCAGCACAGGCCAACACCCAGGATGGGCACACACGTGCTGAAGACTGGTCCAGTTGCAGCTGGACCCAGCAGCCACACACCCAGCCGGGGAGCAGAACTGGCACTCTGCCTCACACACATGAGTACATGTGAGCAGGAAAATAAGGATATAAGTCTATGACAGAGGACAAGCTTGAAAAAATTGATGCCCCACCACTTGCCAAGGGAAAAGCCTGCTGAACAGAAAGGCCACCATCCAGGCATATAACCCTCGGGTGCTGGGGCATCAGTGCTGGGCACTGACACCACCCTGACCTTGCCTACCATCCGATTCCCCAGCTAGAGGGCTTGAAGCTGTCATTTCCTAGAGGATGGGAGACCCGGGCCGACCCGAACCTGAACACCAAGCATCCATGCGACATCACCACGCACTCAGGGTACATTGACATCACCCTGGCATCACTCAGCACTTGCCATCACCCAAGCACCCCATCCCTGAGTCCTTGCGGCTGTGGGCCCCCAAGAGCTTGGCCTATCCATCATGGTCACAGCTGGCTTCCAGCCTGGAGGAAGGCTGGTACCCATGGGGCCTGGTGTAAGCCAAGTCCAGGCAGATGGGGCTGTGCACAGGCTACGGTCGGCCTACAAGCCAGGTGGCAAGGTGTGCAACAGCACTCCTGCAGCATCCTGGCTGGTCCAGACGACCACCCTCTTCTCTACTTCCCTGGCACCTCCAAGTATACTATATGGGCTTCCCTGGACAGAACCACATGGGTGGGCCGGGCCTCCCAGACACACACAGAGCCAACCTTCCTCTGCCTGGGAGGGAGAGAGGCAGGGAAGGAACTTGCTGGCACAGGAGACATTCATGCCAACAGCTCCTCCCTCCCATGCATTCTCTCCTTGCAGCTGAGACCAGTAGTTGCCCTTCCGTTGGGTGATGTCCCCGGGCTGAGATGACCTAATCCCTGTCCTGCTCACACAGGAAATGTGACAGGCCCAAGGACATAGGGCAAGCGAGGGGAAGTGCTGGGCGATGGGACCTCTGGGCCCACAGGGATTTGCCAACCTAAGGGTGCCCGTGGCCAGCCCAGCTCCCCCATGGCTGTGTAGGGAGGAGGAAACAGCCCTGGAACCATTCCTGCAGCACCCATGGGAGCCATCAGGCATTTCATGCTAATATTAACTGTGGTGTCTGCTGGCTCCACACCCCCCCCCCCAAGCTGAAATAGCACCTGCTGTTAGACAGGGCAGAGACTCTGGGATCCACAGAGTTCAGGGAAGGCAGGGTTCCTCATGGGACAGGACTGAATGCACCCGGCAGACCCTCATACCTGGTGCCATAGCCTGGGCAGCGCACACACACAGCTGCATACTTGCTTAGAAAGGGCTGCACATACTCCCTGCCCTGGTCCTCGATAGCTGGGTCTGGAAGCTGCCTGGAAGGACAGAGGAGGGGTCACCACCACCCCCACCCATCCACCCACCCGTCAGCCCTGCCTGACGTCCTCAAAGCCTGCAGTGCCTAAGGAGCCTACCAGCTTCACGAGGTGGTTAGGGGAATCCACGAGGGCTGTTCTGTGCACTTTCCTGCTGAAGGCCTCAAATCTCGGTGCAATCTTTTATTTAGGACTCCACCACTGAGCCCTGGCTGCCAGATAGTGATTGCCGGGCCAGCCCCCTTGCCAGGGCCACCAGGAGCCTTCCCCAGGACCCAGGGACATGAGCACCTGTGAGCTGAGCACTGGGGAAGGCTCTGATGAATCTGCAAATGCCAGGGGTCCAACTAGTCAGAGCTGTGCAGGGCCGCCCACAGGAAGGACAGAAACCATCTCCCAGAGCAAACTTGCTTTCCTGTCTTGGTGAGGTTTGAGTGTTGGGGTGCTAGAGGCGGAGGCCTAGCTAAGGGGGTCACTGGCCACACACACTCCCTGCCTATTGCAAGACGTACTCCATGGGCATCCCTCCACATGACAGGAGCCCACTCAAGCCCTGTGGATTATCAGCCACTGAAGCTGGTACTGGAACCATAGATGTCAATCAAAGCAGCCAGGACCCCATTTCAGGCCAGAGGGGATGACAGACAGGGACCGAGGGCCACGTGGACTTACAGCTGAGCACAGGATGCTGGGCCAGCCCAAGTAGCCCTGAGAGGAGGCTGTGCTGAGGCAGAAGGAGCCCTGGTTCATGGTTCAGAGAAGAGAGGAAGAAAAAGCAAGGGGCCAGGGGGATGCCAGCAGAGAAGAGCTGGAGGCAGCCCATGGAGGCTTTTCTGAGGGGCTGCTGGGGCATCTGGGCAAGATAATGGCCTGGCCTGAGTATGGGCCACGTTACTGTATGGGAGGAAGGTAGCCTGACCAGCACCTCTGACCCCCAGTTGGCAAGGCCAAGACACGCTAGTGGGTGGTATCCTGGGGCAGGTGCCCTGTGCAGAGGCCACTGAGGTGCTTTAAGGAAGTCAGGTCAGGGACAACTTTCCCCCAGGCAATTCCTGGGACAGGCGTGTCTGTGCCACAGCACTGGTAGGACAGCATGTTGGAAGGACAGTTAACCTCCTGACATACTCTTAGGCTGTCTGTTTGGTTCTGTGGTTTGCGAAGCACTAGGAGCTTTCTAGAATCTTCCCGTAGCTGTGTGCAGACACAGGGAACCTCCAGCTACTCTCTGTCCCATACAGGCCTACGTCAAGCCTCTGAGAGCACTGAGCTTCCAAGTGCACTGGCCCAAGAGGGGAGCAGGTGGGAGAGGAGCAAAGAACAGCGTGTCCATGCAGGCTTCCCCAGGCTGAGGAACCAGTCCCAGTCCCTTCCATGAACCTCCCAGGGCAGGAGAGCCTGCCTGCCTCTCTGTCCAGGGCTAGGGCAGGAGAGCATGCTCTGATTGTCCCAGCAGGACCCGCCCACTCACGCCTCATCATTGTTGAGCACGTGCAGGAGCTGGGCGATGAGGGCGTCCTTGGGGACCTCCTGGCTCCGCTCCACGGCCTCCAGGAAGAGCTGCTTTCCAAAGCACAGCTTCCTCCACGGTGTCTCCAGTAGTGCATTGCTTAGTCCATAGGTCCCTGCAGGGAGGGGAACAGTCCAGCCAGTGCAGAGGCCCCACTGTCTGAATTCAGGGTAAACACCCACCCAGCGCTGGGCAAGGGGCCAGGAGTATGGTCCCGGGGTACTGAGGCCAGGCCACCCCACACTCCAGCACCCTCTCTACGCACATTTCTGATCCGTCTGTGTGGCAAGGGGTGGAAAACTCAACACAGCAGAGCACTCATAGGAGACCTTGAGGCACAGGTGCCAAGTGGCCTTGATGGGCAGAATAATAGGGAATAGAGAACCTGAATTCTAACTGGGCAAAGGCAAGGGGATACTCAAGAAGGAACCACCTCCCATCTCACTGCCATCTCTAAGCTAGGGAAAAGTTGCAAGGTAAGGATCCACCTGAGACGGTCGGGGTGGGAGAATCAGCAACCTGAGGCCAGAGGGGTACTTGCTAGATATGTCAACAGTTAGGGAGCCTGCCAACATCACAAAAGCCTCACTCGGTGGGAGTGGGCAGGGCCCACCTCTACTCTATACTGGCCAGGACCCTGAATAGGGAGCCATGGAGTCTCAGCACAAGTTTCTCAGAGCAAGCTCTAAGTGGGTTAAAAGAATGTGTGATGGGAAAGAAAAGGGTTTCTCATGTCAAAGAAAAGGAGAGGCATGGCCTTGAGGTAGGGAGGCCCATGGAGCCGCAGGCAGCAGTGGCAGGTGAACTTGGAGTCATGCACCCTGAAAGATGCACTGAGGACAGGGAACCACAAGCTTTCAGGTAAGGATCTTGACTGAGTCTGAGGTGACCACAGCCATTTCCAAGGAAGACAGCCCTGGCTCTGCTGGGCCACCAGGCTAGGTTATCATTGTGCTTTACCAATCAAGAGCAACAAGTTTTTTAAAAATGTGAAAAAAAATTAAAAATGAAAAAAAAGAAAACCTCAATAATAAAAATACAAAGAACCCAATTTTAAAAAGTGGGCAAAGGATCTGAATAGACACATCTTCAAAGAAGACAGACAAATGACTTATACGTACATGGAAAGATGCTCAGTGTCATTTGCCATCAGAGAAACACAAATCAAAACCACCATAAGATGCTTCATACCCACTAGGGTGGCTGTAATCAAAAGGACAGACGGGGGCACCTGGGTGGCTTAGTCAGTTGAGCATCTGACTTCAGCTCAGGTAGTGATCTCACAGTTCATGAGTTCAAGACCCGCATCAGGCTCTCTGCTGTCAGTGTGGAGCCTGCTTCAGATCCTCTGTCTCCTTCTCCTTCTGCTCCTCCCCCACTTGTACTCTGTCTCTCTCTCAAAAATAAACATTAAAAAAAAACTTATTAAAAAAAAGACAATAAGAACTATTGGTGAGGATGTGGAAAAATCGGAAGCTCACAGGCTGCTGGTGAGAACATAAATGGTGCAGCTGCTTTGGAAAACAGTTTGGCAGTTCCCCAAAGAGGTTACACAGGGACCTTACCACCAAGCAGTTCCATTCCTAGGTATAAAAACAAGAAAGATGAAAACACGGGTCCCCACAAAAACTTGTAACAAATGTTCATGGCAGCATTATCCACAACGGCCAAAAGGTGAAAACAACCTGAGTGTCCACCAACCAGATGAATGGAGAAACAACATGTAGAATATCTGGGCAACGGAATTATTATTCAGCTGTAGAAAGAAACAAAACCGTAGTTTCATGCTATAACATGGATGGACATTGAAAACATGATGGTAAGAAAGAAGCCAGTCACAAAAGTCCACGTATTGTATGACTGCATTCATACGAAATATCCAGAACAGGCAAATATACAGGGACAGAAAGTACATTAGTGGGGGACGCCTGGGTGGCTTGGTAGGTTAAACGTCTGACTTCAGCCCAGGTTATAATTTCCCAGTCTGTGAGTTTGAGCCCCAAGGGGGCTCTGCGCCGACAGTGTGGAGCCTACTTAGGATTCTCTTTCTCTCCCTCTCTCAAAATATAAATTAATTAAAAAAAAAAAAAAGCGGGGCGCCTGGGTGGCTCAGTGCTCAGGTCATGATCTCACAGTTCATGAGTTCGAGCCCCACATTGGGCTCTATGCTGATGGCTCAGAGCCTGAAGCCTGCTTCAGATTCTGTGTCTCCCTCTCTCTGCCCCTCCCCGACTTGTGCGCATGTGCACGTGCTCTCTCTCTCTCTCTCTCTCTCTCTCTCAAAAATAAATAAACATTAAAAAAAAAAAAGAAAGTAGATTAGTAGTTTCCTAGGGCTGAGGGGTGGGAGAGTGGAGGGTAAATGCTAATGGGGACGGGGATCTCCTTTGGGGTGATGAAAATGTGGTGGAATTCAATAAAGTTCAACAGCAGTGCTAGTTGCACACCTTTGTGAATAGACTCAAATCTATTGAACGTTACAGTTTAAATGAGTAAATTGTATGATATGTGAATTATATCTCAACAAAGCTGCTATTAAAAAACGTGACATGGGGGTGCCTGGGTGGCTCAGTCGGTTGAGCAACTGACTTCGGCTCAGGTCATGATCTTGCGGTCCGTGGGTTTGGGCCCCACGTCAGGCTCTGTGCTGACAGCTCAGAGCCTGGAGCCTGCTTCGGATTCTGTGTCTCCTTCTCTCTTTGCCCCTACCCCATTCATGCTCTCTCTCTGTCTTTCAATAATAAATAAATGTAAAAAATAAAAAAAAATTTTTTAATAAATAAAAAATAAAAAACGTGACACAGATCAGGCAGGGTCAAGCTCAGGGAAACAAGGGAAACAACATGATGTATTTGAAATGATCTCCCTCCCTCTGTCCCTTTCTTCCTTTCTTTAGCAGAAAACAAGCATCTCCAGTCATGGGATCTCAAGTACTGAGAACTGAGGGAAGGCATCACAGGGGTGCTTTCTAGATGCTTCCACAAAGGCCTCTGGGCCAATGCATAGAATTGGGGTTAAGAGGGGTCTGTATCCTTTTCTGCCTCTTAGTTTTCTCTCCAGCAGTCAAGGGCTCAGTGCTAGGGAAGGTGGCTTAAGCTGTGGGCAGGTGGCCTTGGCTGTAGGCAGCCTGACATGTGGACCAAGTGTAGGCCATGGGCCCCTCTGGGGCCATAAAGTACACAAACAGAAGAAGAGCACAGTCCCAGGAGAGAAATGTGACAGGGACCCAGGCTCTGAAAAGTACACAGGTGTCCCTATAGGAGCAGCCCCCCACTTTGTCACCACCCACCAGAGCTTACCTGGTGCCAGGACGACAGGCTCAGGCTCCCCCCGGTTTCCATAGTAGCAAACAACGTCTCCCTTCTCTGTGCTGTAGACAGGAGGAGAGAGAGGGTCAGAAGGGAGCCATGGGGGGTTCTGATCTCTTACTGCCTGGCAATCCCCACAGCCTCATCCCCAACACAGACACAATGGCTTGCTGTAGCCAGGGCAGGAGCTAGTCAGGGCCCCAGCCTCTCAGGGGCCTCGCAGGTAGGCTCTTCGAGTCCCCTGGCTTCTGACTCCCGGCTCATGGCAGGGACCACTGGCTTGGGAGCAGCCTGGGAGGGGCAGCATCTAAAAGACCCTCCTGCCTCATTGAATGCTCCCGCGGCACGGGTACTTGAGAGCTCGCGTGTTGATAACTGCACTGTACCCATAAACACTGGTCCCCACCCACACAGCTCATCCCTGGACACTTCCAGACAGAGTGGGATGCCCCAGGGTGACAGAGGCTTCGGAACAAAGCACCAAAGATCATATTTGCCTACTTTCATGCACTGCATGTGCATTTAAAAATAGTTCAAAGTGCTCAGAGCTGAAAATGTTCCACTCCTAAATACTACAGTAAATCTTCCTGCTCAGACTTAGAATTGCCTTTTCTGCAAACTCGAGGACTCTTCCTCGGCTGTGAGCCGCCCTCCCCGAGGCGTAGAGAACATCACACATGGGATTTGAGCCTTCAGGATGAACAATCGCAAAGCAAGGGCCAGGTGGGGCTGCCGGGGGGTCCCCTTGGCTGTGCCCGGTCTGGCCCCACATGGCTTCAAATTCTGCTTATCTTCTTTGTCCCCACAGCCACTGGCTCCTTTCGTAAGATATCTGGCTAATGACTTCAGAAATGTTGTTTGTAGGCAAAAAGCTAGAAAGCATGAAGACCCACAGATTGGACACCAACCCTCCCCATGCCCGGTTAGGGACCAGCCATGATAATGATGGGACTCTTTTCTTCTCGGCCTTGACTTCCTCCCAGCACCTACCACCAGGGCTGCTTGCTGACCACTGACTCCCTCCACCCTCTGCCTCTGCCCTGCATACCTGGCCCTTAGGAATAACCCGCTGGGTTCCCCTGGTTGCCATCTGTCCTCGAGGGCTGCATCTAGGGAGATATAGTCCAACCCTGTGGCCCCAAGAGCCAGGAGAGCTGTTCGGGCACTGATGGGCCTAAGTCCTACCTACAGGAGCCACCTGCCCATGCATGCATCCACTCAGAGCACGGGGCCCTCATCACCCAGCCACTTGACATGGCTGCTGAGCACCAAGTCCTGCTGGGCTACTGGTCTCCCAGACTGGATCAGGTGTACACAGAACGACAGACAAGCAAAGTAGTCCCTATACAGGGGGAGCTTGGAGGGCAGGGGAACAAGTGCCCATGCCAGCACCCGCCTCCTCCCATGGACACTCCAGCCTCCACATCAACATGTCTATCACACAGCAGGTGTGTGGCTGAGCATGCCACATGCAGTGGACAATCAAGGCACAAGTGGGCCTAGGGCTCCTTGTAGAAGGAAGCAGGCTCGGGACGGGCGTCTGGTCATGGGCACACCATGCGGCACTGACCACCTACCCTGATGGAAGCTGACGACCTCCACTGACCTCTAGGGCATTGGCAGCGGGGGTACACAAGGGGAGGGCAGCAGGGAGGGAGGATGGGAGGGATGGATATCCACTTCACTGAAGGGCAAAATACACAAAACCCCTGAAGTTCCTGGGTCACATCTCTAAAGTGCAAGTCCCCTGGAAGGAAGCACAGGACACTCCACCTACCCGTCGGGCTGTTCCCACGAATGCCTGAATCCACCAGCGGCTCTGCGAGGTCTGCTCGGAGAAATGCACATGGGCCCTGGGGCATTGGAGGTGGGAACACCCAGCCAAGGCCTCTCCACGTTGGCCACCCTTAGTGGCTGTGGCATTACCACTCCCCCACCTGACATGATCTGCCTTATACAGATAGGCCCTGGGCTAGAGGCAGCCCTGTGGAGGTCCACAGCAGTGCAGCTGGTGGCTGAGCTACTGCGGGACTGTGGCTAGGGTCCAGGCATGGGGGGCACAGAGAAAAACACGCTCTGAGAAGCCAGGCCACAGCCTGCTGGCAGCCAGCCGGCATCTCCGGTAGAAACACAGATGCTACCAGCTGGTGTCCAGTGGCACCACGGCCATGCATGCAGCGCTCCCTCCCAACCTGGTGCCCATTGTCTCCAGAGGCTCCTGGACCCCAGCCAGGGACCCAGAGCAGCACCACAAGACCCCGGCCCTACCTCACACCAGCAGGGGTCTTAGCCATGTCAGCTGCCTGTCGGAGCTCGGCACCGACTGTGGGGTGGCTGTGGGGTGGCTGTGGGGACGTGCCAAGTGGTGCACGTGACGGGCTCAGCACACACACACCCCCCCCCCCACAGCTACGCAGGTAACTGCTGGCTGCTGCACCTCTGTGTGCCTCATGTGGGCCTGGTAACTCCCTGAAAGCCACTTCCCCACATGGCCCAGGCCCTCGGCTGGGTTCCAGCAGCCAGACTCCTGACTCTCAGCCAGCACAGGCACCCCTGAGGCTCCAGACTCCATGCTTCCTTGGGGACCCTTCCACCTGCCTCTGCTCCTTGTCTACCTGCTCGATTCCAGGTAGGGGAAGACTTCCCCCAAACGCTGGTGCAGCATAGCCTCCTGGCCTCTGGTGACAGGGCCCGTGGGACAGCTTTGTTGCCCCTTGACATCTCCAGACAAGCCCACCGAGCGCCTCACAGAACCTGAAATGAGCCATGCTGCAGGCTCAGACACACCTCCTTGGAGAAGCCACCGCGAGGCCCCAGCGCTCAGCAGCACCCAACCACCCCCTGGTGCCGGGCTGCTCCGTACCTGTCAATAGGGCTTGGACCTTCCTTCTCCAGCCGGGGGCGCCTCTGCCACCAGGCAGCAGGGCAAGTGAGGTGCGGCTCCAGAACCGGGGACTCCTTTGTCACAGACGTGGGGAGACCTCAGGGGCAAGGGGTGCCCCTCGTGCCTGGAGATGCCCACTACGGTCATGCTACGGCCAGTGGCCCTCACGCTAACACAGGAAGCCCCCGTGTCTGTTTGCTGAGTCCCCATGACAGTCAGTTGGCCCTTGGGACCCTCACCATGCCCAACGGGAGAGCAATGTTCCTGGGGAGGCCACCGCAGTACTCCAAGCTTAGTGGCAGGGTGGGAATCTCACTTCCTGTCAAGCCTGTGACCCAGCTCTATGGCAGCGCTCGGTGGCCTGACATCCCCCTCCCGGCAGACCCACCTCAGGTCAGCTGCTATGAGGTTAAAGCCGTTGTACAGGTGGCCCTCCGCAGAGACCTTCTTCAAGTAGGACAAGCTGTCCATGTCTGTAGTCAGAAAGTGGGTCACAAGTTCACCTGTGGGTGGGGGACAGACACACATGGCCAAGGCAGCAGGGCTGAGTCCCCCTTCCTGGGGAGACTGACATGGGGCTGGTACGGGCTAAACACCACCACGCCAGCCATATCTCGTTGACCTAGCAGTTCTGCATCAAGAACTCTGTTTTTGTTGGGTTTTAGTTTTTTTTCTTCCATTACACCCCCTTAATGGAAGTACAGCATGAGGGAAAAAAATCTTCAGTGGGGACAATGTGTGTCCATGGAGCTATCTTCCAAGGGGGTATTGCTCTTCGAACATTTGACAGGTGGGGGACAAAAACAACAGTCAGAAGTGACACTTTGGTTGGAGCACAAATGTGGAGAGTGTTGTGTTCCCTGAGAGGGGCAAACCCTGTCTGTGCAGGTGGGTGCTGCATGGGCCAGGCAGCAGGTGGTTCCCACAGAGATGCCAGCCAGTGGGCCTCAGGGTCAGAAACACCCCTCTTCCCCTTCTTCCACCTCTTGTGTCTGCAGGTGCCCAAGGAAAGTCCACCTCCCACCCTGCCCGCTTCATCACTGCCCCCATGGTACCTCGGCCCCGGGCATCCCGGTCCTGCCGTGGTTGCAGGTAGTTGGTGAGTGCGGCCAGCTTCCCCCGTGTGCTAATGCCCAGCCACGTGCCTCCTTCCTTGCCTTCCTCCATGTCAAGCCCTGTGACAGAGGATAGTGTCACCACCAGTAGCAACTATCATGGCCCTGTCCCTATGTCCTAGGGAGACACATGCTCAGTCCAGCAGTCCTGGCAATGTGACAGGGGCTTGAACTCCTCATTGCAAGACAGCCCCGAAGCCCACAGAGCACATGAGAGAGACCCTGCCCACCCCCGGGATGACATCTAATGCCCCTGGGAGTCCCTGAAAGCTTGCAGTAAAACCTGGCACATGCAGAATACAGGCTGGTGCCTGGATCAGCATTGGGCTGGGAGCACAGTGCCAGCTCTGTCCTAGCAATCCCATGTCCTGGATCAGGTGCAGGACTGCTGGTTGTCCTCTCCTGGTAGGACACACAGGCCCTCAGGGTGGGTACTTCACTAGGAACCCAGGGTATATCCAGGCCCACCTGCGTGCTTCATCCCTACCCCACAGGCCCAGGCTACGGTTAGTACTCCAAGTATCAGCGAGGCCCTTAAAGTCACAGGAAAGCGTCTTCCTAGACTAGAGGATCATTTTAGTTGAAGATTGGAGTAAAAGCAACTAAGTCATTAAAATGTCATTTTTACAATAATAATAACAATAAAATAAATAAGAAATATAAAGATCAGAAAGGAAAAAATAAAACTGTTTATAGACAACAGGACAACATATGAAGAAAATCCAAAAGGAATCTACCTCCTCCCCACCAAAAAGAAAAAAAAATATATCTAGGGGGCCTCTGGCTGGCTCAGTCAGAAGAGCATGTGACTCTTGATCTCAGGGTCCTGAGTTCAAGCTCCATGCTGAGTGTGGAGATTACTAAAAAATAATAATAAATTAGTTTTTAAAAATCTACTAGAACTAGTAAGTAAACAGTAGCAAGAACTAGAAAATGAAATTTTAATAATACCATTTACAATAGCACTAAACCAAACCAAACAAAAAGTAGGAAAACATTTAAAGAAAAATGTGTAACACTTAAAGACTAAAACCAACAGAGCAGAGCTGAGAGAAGACAAGCAGTTCTAATTAAAAGAGAGAGAAGTACGTCCTGTTCCTCAACCAAAGACTCAATATTGTTAAGACGACAGTTCTCTCCAAATGACGAAAAGAGCCAACATAACCAAAATTCAAATTCCAGCAGGCTTTCTGTTTTATAGAAAGTAATACACTTACTCTAAAATTTATATGCATACACGAAGGAGTCAGGATGGCCAAAGAAGTTCTGAAATAGAACAAAGCTGGAGGACTTCACCCTGCCTGATGTCAAAATTTGGTTTAAAAGCTGCAGTAATCGAGACAGTGTGGTGTTGGCATCAAGACAGAGGAACAGATCAATGGGACATGAGAGAGTCCAGAATAGACCCACATGTGTTCAACTGATTTTCAACCAAGTTGCCCTAGGAATGCAACAGGTGAAAGAGTAGCTATTCAATAAATAAGACTAGAAGAACTGGGGAGATGTAGTGGGAGATATGAATCTCAAACCCTACCTCACACTATGTACCAAAATGTAAGATGGGGCACCTGGGTGGCTCAGTTGGTTAAGCGTCTGAATCTTGATTTCGGCTCAGGTCATGATCTCAGCGTAGTGAGATAGAGCCCCGTGCTGGGTTCCATGTTGAGCCTGGAGCCTGCTTGGGATTTTCTTCCTTTCTCTCTGCCCCTCCCATACTCACATGCATATGCTCTTTCTCTCTCTCTCCCTCTCTCTCAAAAAATTCACATAGCCCCTCAGGCCTGCCCTTTGACTTCTGGGAGAGCCGTGGCTGGTCCAGCTGAGGACCCCACACACAAGTCACCCCCCCTCACCCAGATTACTGTCTTGTGGTGCCTAGAGCTTACAGAGCAGGGGTCTCCTTGCCAGCCCTGCCCCACACCTCCGTTCACACATCTCCTGTGCAGCTTCTGATGAGGCTAAGACCCAGCCCAGAGCCCCAGCCTCTTCTCCCTCTTGTACTCAATGAGCGGGGCCTCCTTCACAGGCTCACAACAGCTTTCCCCACCACCTGCCAGACTTCCTGTCTGCAGTGCTGCCCAGCCTTAGTCTCCCCACTCCTGTCCTCCTCCCACCTGGCACCAGGACAATCCAGCCTGAGCAGGGTTTTCCTCACACAACTGCCCAACCAGTCTACACAGGAGGCCTTCCGTGGAAGTTCCACAGTCGAGCTTTTTAAAAATTTTTTAAGGATTTTAAATTTTTTTAAGTTTTTTTTTTTAATGTTTATTTATTTATTTTGAGAGAGAAAAAGAGACAGAGAATCCCAGGCAGGCTTCGGGCTGTCAGCCATGAGCCCACTGTGCGGCTCAAACTCATGAACCATGAGATCATGACCTCAGCCAAAGTCAAGAGTCGGATGCTTAACCGACTGAGCCAACCCAGGTGCCCCCAGTTGAGCTTTTAGATACTGCAGGCAAAGCAGGGAACACACGGGCTCCCCAGGCCCCTGAGGCCACCCACTCAGCCCACTGGGCACCTGAGCACCCCTGTCAGCTCTGCCAGGCTCTCTCGTGCTTCCCTGATGCCTGGCTCACAGGCAGACGGACCCCTGGCCTGGCCAACACCTGTCCACACCTTTCCAAGTAGACCTCTGCCTGCCGCATGGGCAGGAACTGCACTCTGTCCAAGGGGCTCAGGGAGGCTGCCACCTGGACCGGCAGGAGACATGGTTGTCACCTCCATGGGAACTCCTCATGCAGCTCCCATCTGAAGGTGCCCCAACCTAGCCTCTGCTTCCCAAATTCAGGCCAGTTCTGGAGCGAGGGGTCCTGGTGTGTAAACAGAAGGTGTGGAGCAAGTGGGTGGCTCAGTCGGTTAAGCGTCCAACTTCGGCTCAGGTCATGATGTCGCAGTTCGTGAATTCGAGCCCCGCATTGGGCTCTGTGCCGACAGCTCGAAACCTTGAGCCTGCTCCAAATTCTGTGTCTTCCTCGATCTCTACCCCTACCCTGCTTGCACACACAGTCTCTCTTTCTCTTTCAAAAAAAACATTAAAAAATAAAAAAAAAACACGTGCAGGTGTACGCACAGTCACACAAACACACAAACACAGCTATGATACTTCACAGAGTGATTGTGAACTTGCACTTCGTACAAAGCCAACCACATGCCCACAGAGAAAAGATGAATCCAAATAAAACCAACTGATCCTTCCAGCTACTTTTGTAGGAATCCACGACACATGAAACCACATGGAGGGTGCTGGGTAGACAGTTCTGGGGCTGCATGCCCTGACACTGGCCCCAGACCCTAACCCGGGAGCCTGCCCCACGAGACCAGTCAGTGTCCACTTATTCATTCTACATTTACACTGGGAAGCGACACCAGTAACAGTTAAAACCACTTGGGGGCACCTACTTTGTGCCATGTTGTGGCCATCCCCCTGGGAGGGAAAACTCACCACTGAGGACCTCATTGTTGTTCCCCCAGAAGTCTGCTAACTTGGATGGTCTGTGGTAAAATTCATCCCTGTTGGCTGCCAGGATAAGCCTGAAAGAGAAAGTATGACCAAGGATCTCAGGGGAAAACAGAAAAGCCATGTTTTGTTTCTCCTGTTAACAAAGAATTTGCCTCAGTAGCAACATAGGCAAGTCCTAGTGAGGACGGGAACCTTCAGGAGACAAAGTCAGGGATGGCACCAGACAGGGGGTTTCCTAGGAAGCCTTCGTGCAAGACTATGCCCCAGGGCCCTGCCAAAGAAATGAGCAGATGCTGGGCAAAAGTACGCATCCCATCCCACCCTGCCTACTCCTACCCACCCAAAAAGGGTGGCAAGACCAGGGCCTGCGTGGAGGAGGGCCCTGAGCAGCTGGCACCAAACACGTCCCAGGTGCTCAGGTGGCAGAGGTACCCCACTCTGTCCATGTGTTCCTTCCCCTGAGGCCACCCCCAGCGAGCCAACGAACTTCCTGGAAGTGTAAGCATGCCTCTCAGAAGGGCCCTGGGGACGTGCGTAGCCAGCAGCCAAGCGCAGGACCTCTGGAGGCTGATGTCCTATGTTCTGGGGTGTTGGGAGAAAGGAAATGCATAAGGTAAGGATTTCTGCATTTCTCTAGATTTTTGCATTATGAATCAAACAAGTATTTTGCTGGTAAGTAGAAAAGATGTCAATGTTTTCAAAAGAGCTCTAGTTTCAAGGTGAGAAAACAAAGTTTCTAGTCGGCTTTGCCATTTAAAGTATCATAAGAACATAGACAGTGACTGAGTGGGAGGGGTCCACCCCTGCCACATCCATGAGACCTCTGGGTCTAGGAAGTGGCCGCCAAAGGATTCTGAACACCATGGGCAGGTGCACAGAGGACGCGGAGCCAGGAGCTACAGTTTGGGAGCCCGTGGTCACGCTGGGGCTAATCTGTGGCCAGATCCTAAAAAGTTTCCAAAAATAATTTTTGTATTGACTCTTAGATTTTTATGAACATTTGCTTGTGGTAAAATGTGAGTTAACAAAGAAGTTCATAAAATTGAAGGTGAAACAGGCACCGGCACCACGGCTCAGGACCATGGACGTGCCTTCAACCTGTGCACACAGAGGGTGAGCCCCCAACTCTGCACCTCTGCATGCAGTCCCGTCACAAGCACCAACATGGCCAAGGACGGGTGGAGGGCCATCAATCCCTCTGAGTCTGCCCAGGGAGTCTCACCACCTTCAGGACACCTGTATGGCCTGCAGTAGCTTCTCTATCCTGACACAGTGCTCCAGGTCTCAGGGATAAGCCCCCGTGGGGGGAGGTCACTGTCCCTGATATGAACCCCAGCCATCCATAGAACAACCCTCTGCAGCTCCCCCTGCCGGACCCCAGCCCCAGGCTGAGGGAGAAGGCCTTAGGGAGAAGCCAGCTGGGCCCAGACCCATCTCCTGCCACGTCCACTTTGTCCCTTTCTTCCGTGACTGAATTTCAGATCCGACCTGGTTGGCACTGCTCCCACAGGCTGCTTCTGTGGGCCGGGCATCCTACCAACGCCTGTGGGTGGAGGTCGTTTTATGTGGTCAGGAAACAGTATTCCCCTTCAGATACCTAACACCCCTCCTCTGCTCACTCACCCAGATACCTGTGGGGAGAGGGGGCCACAGAGGCCAGGAGGCCAAGAAGGCGGCACCTGAATGAAGACTGCTGCTGTTAGCTTCTGGTTCTGATTCTTCTTATGTAAGTCTCCAGAAAAGGAAAAATCAAGGAGAGGGGGAAAAAAAAAAAGCTGACTGAGCAGAACCTTCTGTCCTAAGATTTTCAACTCCTATTTTTAAACGTGGAGCAGTAACATGCATTTGTTATTAACCAGGAATATTAACTGCTGGGTTATTTTTGTCACAAGAGTCGCTATTTAGCTGGATTGCTAGTGGTTTGCTGGGGATTTCATTAAATACCTAATTCGGAAACATGTGGGTGTAGTGAGTACCCACATCAAGGCTCCAAGTAAGAGAAAGTATTCCCTCACTCACCGCTTCTGGGCAATGCAATACCAATAAAAGTCTATCTGTGCCACAGCAGCTTAGGGGCAGGGCACATGCCAACCACAGTCAGGGGCTCTAAGGACAGCAAGTCACTCATTGGTTTTGTTTTGTTCTAATAACTGAAACCACGAATTATTCATCGTCAATGGGCATCACCTGGCTGTGGGTCTGTGCCCCATCTGGAAGTATGGGTACCACCTGAGGGGGTGAGTCTGCGCACTGTCTGGAGGCGTGAGTCTACACACCATCTGGGGGGATGAGTCTGCGTACCATCCGGAGTGAGTGGGCACCATCTGGGATGATGGAGTCTGCTCACCATCTTGGAGGGGAGTGTCTGTGACCATCTGGGATGCTAGAGTCTACACACCATCTGGGGGGTGAGTCAGTATTCCATCTAGGGGGTGAGTCAGCACAGCGCCTGGGGGAGGTGTGTGTACCATCTGGGGGGTGAGTGGTGCACCTCTAGAAGCTGAGTCAGTGCACCATCTGGGGTAGGCCTGTGCACCATCTGGGTGGGGGGGCGGTGAGTCTGTGCACCATTTGGGGACAGTTCAGTGCCAGGTAGCAAGTGCATGGGCCCCATGGCCTAGTGATGTCAACCACAGTGATGACTCCCATGGAAGTCCCCAGAAGGATGGGACAGCTCACCCAGCAGCCCCTACAGACTGGAGCCAATAAGGGGAATTAGCTGTTGAGTCTAAACAGACATTTTGATAGAGATGGTGTTTAGGTTAGGGCCAGGTTAGGTCCAGATAGCCTGGACAGCGTTACCTGATGGGGAGTGTACTGGTTTTCCATGTGGCCTAACAAATTGCCACAAGCATTGCAGCTTAGAGCAATATCTACTTCTTATCTCAGTCTGTAGTCAGGAGTGTGGGCCTGGCTGGCTGTGCTGGGTACTCTGCTCAGGGCCCCCTAAGGTGGCCATCGAGGTGCCAACCGGCAGGGTCTCACTGAGGCTCGGCATCCTCCTTTCGTTCCTGAGGTTACTATAGAACTCCCATCCTTGGCCAGGGTCACACTCAACTCCTGGAGGCCACCCCCAGTTTCTGGCCATGGGGCCCTCCAAGCATAGCAGCTAACCTCTTCAGGAGGCAGCTGGTCCCACTTGGGGGCCTCTCCTGATTGGGTCAGGCCCACCTAGGACTGCTCCCATTTGATGAACTCCAAGTCAGCTGATTAGGGACTTGTATCCTATTGGCAAAATGCTTTCCCACTTAGCCCCAAGGTCCCACACACAACCAGAGGAATGGATGACACAGGTGCGTACAGCAGAGGCAGGAATCTTGGCGGTCATCAGCCTACCGCAGGGGTTATGGGAGCTCACTTTTTACTTTGTACAGCTTGTAGGGTATGACTTTTTTCAAAGAGCACATACCCCTTTACAGTCAGGGAAATAACTGGGATCCCGTGGGAACACAGCTGCCTCTATGGAGCAAGGTCACTTGGGACCCCGGGGCAAGGCTGCAGCCCCCACAGAAAACAGAAGTTCTAAGTCAGCATCTCACAGGCTGCTAACATACTTTCTGATCTGCTATGCTCCCTGCTGGAGTGCTGCAGATATTGGTACTAAAATTAAAAACGAGCAGAACCATGAGGCCCTCAGTCCTCACACTGGGTAACTATCACCAAAAAATGGAGGTTCCAAGTGGCAGGGAACAACAGGCATGGAAGGCAGAGGCTGGGACCACCCAGGGGAATCACACCCCTGGGCAGGGGCCATGATGCACCACGCCAGGGGGTGACCCCAGGAGAGAGTGACACCCAAGGAGCCCACCTTACCAGGGCCAGCTCAGCACCAAGAAGACGGACAGGGAGGCCCAAGGGTACTTGGGGGGGTCATGCCAGGGAAGTGCCTGGGGGGGGAGGGGCCAGTGGGATGTGACATGGGGTTGGCTGCCACCTCTGGAGGGATGGGCATCCCCAACAGTGAGACCCAGTGACATGGTGAATGGGAGGTGTAGACCATGGGATCCATGATACCAGAGCCCAGCCCAGTATCAGGCCTGGAGATGTTCTGGAGAAGGTGCCGTGCTCACATTCACTCCCTGGGCAGGTGCTGACTTGACTCCCCCCTCCCTTCCTGGGCCCCTTGAGTGCCCCTCAGCAACAGACTATAACTGCTACATCTGGGCAGACAGCCCCCAAGCTGCATGCTGTGCAGTGGGCCAAACTTTCTCTTGTGGGGAAGCAGGTGATAGGATGCTTGAATGAGGCCCAAGAGAAGGAGAGATGCTTCCGGAGCCACGCCTTTCACTGTAGGCCCGCAAAGTCGCAGGTACTAGCACCATTGCTGGGCCAATCCTAGGCAGGGCATGACAGGGACAGGCTCATCTTTCAGGGACTGACTCCTGGGAAGCTAGAAAACACATTCCCATGAGATCAGCATCTGGTAGTGGCAGAGCCATGGGTGATGCTGCCTGCAGCATCAAAAGTGAGGCTGTTTCAGTCTTGTCTTAGGGCAGAGAGGAAATGTTTAAATTAATACTAATATATACAGTTGACCGCTGAACACAGGGGTTGGGGGCACCAGCTTTCCTGCCTGCACAGTCAAAAATCCACACATAACTTCTGACTCCACCAAAACCTAACTACTACTGGCCTACTATTCACCACAAACCGCACCAATTATGTAAACAGTTGATTCACACATAATTTTATATGCTATGCGTATTACATACCATATTCTTACAATAAAGTAAGCTACAGAAAATAAAGGAGCACATGACTCTTGATCTAGGGGTTGTAAATTCGAGCCTCACATTGGGTGTAGAGATTACTTTAAAAAAAAATAAAAAATCTTAGGGGCACCTGGGTAGCTCAGTAGGTTAAGCGTCTGACTTTGGCTCGGGTCATGATTTTTCAGTTTGTGAGTTCAAGCCCTGAGTCAGGCTCTGTGCTGACAGCTCGGACCTGGAACCTGCTTCAGATTCTGTCTCCCCCTCTCTCTCTGCTCCTCCCCCACTCATGCTCTGTCTCTCTCAAAAATCAACATTAAAAAATTTTTTTAAATTAATCTTAAAAAAATAAGGAATAGAAAATACATTTAAAGTACAGTACTGTACTTAAAAAAATCTGCATATAAGTGGACCGACACAGTTCAAATCCATGTTTTTCAAAGGTCAACTTTATATGGCAATGACGGCCACCATTGCGTCTATAAAAGTCCACTTTGGGGCGCCTGGGTAGCTCAGTCAGTTGAGCATCTGATTTCAGCTCAGGTCATGATCTCACGGTTCGTGAGATCGAGCCCACACTGGGCTTTGCACTGACAGCACGGAGCCTGCCTCTCTCTCCCTCTCTTTCCACCCCTTTCCTGCTCATGCACATATACTCTCTCTCTCAAAATAATAAACATTAAAAAAAAGTCCCCTTTACAATCATCTGACCTTAGAGCAGCACGGCCTGCAGGGATGAGCTTAACCCACAAATAAAAATAGGTACTTCCCACTGAGGCAAGAGGCCACTGAATACGTGATGATATTGAGGGTGCCCAAGACAGCACATGGAGCACGGGATCTTCAATGGGTCCCCACCCTGTGTACCAGCTTTGTGGGCAGCAGAGTCCAAGTGAACAGTGGCCTAGCACTTGGCTTGTCCGTCTGGGCACAAAAGGACTTGGTCTGGACAGCGTGCAGCAATGACACACTGTGAAGACATAACTCCGCCACCAAACAGGGCACGGGCTGACATAGCTTGGGAAGCCTAGTGTATGGCCATCAAAAATCCTCCAGGGAATCAATTTGGCAGTTCCTCAAAAAGTCAAATACAGGAGCGCCTGGGTAGGTTGGTCAATTGAGCATCCGACTTCGGCTCAGGTCATGATCTCACAGTTCGTAGGTTCAAGCCCCATATCGGGCTCTGTGCTGACAGCTTGCTCAGAGTCTGGAGCCTGCTTCAGATTCTGTGTCTCCTTCTCTCTCTTCCCCTCTCCCATTCGTGCTCTGTCTCTCTGTCTCTCAAAAATAAATAAATCTAAAAAAAAAAAGTCAAATACGGAATTGCCATATGATCCAGCAATTCTGCTTCTGGGCACACACACAAAAGAATGGAAAGCAGGATTCGAACAGATACTTGAACGCTAATCTCCACGGCAGCATTACTCACAATAGCCAAGAAGTGGAAATAGTCCAAGTGTCCATCAGTGGATGAATGGATAAAAATGTGGTCCATGGATACAATGGGCTGTTACTCACCCGTAAAAAGGAAGGAGATTCTGACACATACTATACCGGGGATGGACCTTGAGGACATTATGCTATGTCAAATAAGCCAGTCACAGAAAAATATTACGATTCCACTTACATGAGGTCCCCAGAATAGTCCAGGCCATAGAGACAGAAAGTAGAGCTGTGGTTGCCAGGGGCTTGGTGGGGTGGGGGTGGGGGTGGGGGTGGGGGGTGGGCGGGACAGCGGAAAGTTAGTGTTCAGTGGAGACAGAGTTTCATTTAGGGACAATGAAGAGTTCTGGAGATGGATGGTGGGGATGGTTGCACAATAATGTGAATGTACTTAATGCCATTGTACTGGACACTTGTAAATGGTTAGAACGGCACACACTCCCATTCCTGACAGTTAGTTGACGAAGTTGAAGACATAGCAGTGGATGTTAAGGCGGCAGGTAGAGGCTGGTGCATCCCAGGCCAGGACAGAGATGGCTAAAGCAGTAGGGAGCCCAAGTAAGGGGCACTGGGGCAGGCCTTGCTGGCCCAGATGGCTCCTGGCAGCACTGCATAGCCAGGATCTTCCCACCACACTGATGGCCCCAGAGCCTGGCCTACTCCCCATTTCACTATAGGCACCAGAAGCCCCTCTCTTTTTCTTTTTTTAAATTAATTTGTTTTTGAAAGAGAGGGGGCAGGGGTGGATGGGTAGAGAGAGAAAGGGAGACACAGAATCCAAAGCAGGCTCCAGGCTCCGAGCTGTCAGTACAGAGCCCGACGCGGGGCTCGAACCCACGAACGCGAGATCATGACCTGAGCTGAAGTCAGACGCTTAACGGACTGAGCCACCCAGCTGCCCCTCTCTAATCTCTGATGAGCCCAGACTCGGCTCACCAGGCATCTCCTCGCTGGCCCTGCTGCAGTGTCCCTCCCGAGCCAGCCCCCTCTTTGCTCCTCCCATCCCTTTCTCACATCACAAACGTACAGAAGCACAGATCCCAAGGGCCTGCAGCCCACCCATTCTCATGGGCCAGACAGCCCCACAGCGAGAACAGGAGCAACCACCGGAAGCCCCTCTTGCCCTCCCACAACGGGGTATTCGATCAGTCACCAGAGGTGGCAATATGTAGTTTTTGGCCTAGGGCTTTGAAATACACTGGAGAGAAACACTGAGGCCATCTTGATTCACAGCCCACGAATTACTATGAGGAGAGGTCTTGGCAGTGATGCACAGGTCCTGAGCGAAAGCAAGAGACCTCCTTCTTCCTCCCACACTTGTGGGAGATTGGAGGTATCCTTGGGAAACAGCATATCCAGGGAGGCTGCCGCGAAATCTGGAAGTAACAATATAGTCAGCAACAGACTCAGTCACTGTCAGGCTGCTGTCGAAATGTGTGCGAAATTCTGCACTTGTCAGGTGAAAGGAGTCGTTTTATTGGTGTGTAAGAGTTCACATGAGCATAGAAAGGCACACATGAAACCTCAGTAGCCAAAGGGGTAGATTGCGTCAGTTATCCATTTATTATGCCTCAGCCCCAAAGTTGCCCTTCATTGCCTTGTCATGATAAAGGAGCTGAACTTTGTGGCTCGAACCATATTAGGTTTCAGCAGTAGAGGGCATGGAGAGACACCGTAGGTGGAGAAGCTTCTTTTCCTGGATGCAGTGTGCTTCCTCAGGATACTCCTGCAACATGTGTGGCTTCCCTAAGGTCAGTCCAAATACGTGTGGCTTCCCGTGTACACCCAGTGGCCAGCACCTTCCCCCAGCATCCTCTTGCAACAGTTGCCAGCACCCTAGAGGGCAGACTCCCAGCAAGTTCTGCTGCCATGGCACCCCAGAGATCGTTTTGCTATCCAGCATGCCACGACTCTGCCTCTCCAGCAAGGTCTGAATGTCAGCCTGGGAGTGGAGGACAGGGCTCTGCCCAGGACATTCCAATCCTGTTGCAGTTAATAATTCTGTCTGTTACACTTCCCCTGCTCAAATCACTGCACCTGGATCCCACCCACTGGCTGTATCCTAACTCATACAGCTCATTCCGCTGGGGGCTGATCAGGGTCAGCTCCAGGACTCTGGCCTGGCCCCGCTGTCCATTCCTCTGCATGAAGGGAACACTGGGCACTCTTCATTCCCCGGCCCCTGGCCTAGAACGAGTTTCATTCAGCACATAATTAGGAAGCATGGTGTCTGTGTACTTTTGCAAGGTGACTCAAATCTGAGAAGTTAGTCAAAAAGGTTCAAGTAATTCCTGGTACAGATTTTAAAACAATGAACACTTCCCAGGCAACTGTACCGGTAATCAGTTTCAAATGTCATTTTTCTTTGTGGGTTCCCTCTCAGCCTCAGCTTGGATAAACTCAGATGGATTCCCACTGGGGTGCCCTGGGGAATGGAAGGAGGAGGGGGGAGAACTGGATCACATCTTGCCCCTCTCTGGCCTCAGTTTCCCACCTCCTTTGCTGGTCCCCCAGCTCTCCCTCCCACCCCGGATACTCATTCCCCAGCTCAGTACCGACAGACCCTGCATGTTAGCACTAGCACCCACACTTCCCATTGGCAACACAGACCAGCCCGTCCAAACTGGGCTCTTGCTCATCATCATGCCAGCTCTGTTGCCCCTGGTGCCCCGACGGAGACCACAGAACTGCACCCCCACGTGGCCCCACACTGCTCCTCTGTCCTGCCTACACAGTGATTGTCAGCAAAACCTCCACACCTTTGTACGTCAGTTCAGGGCTCCTGCCAGCAAGTGGTATTTCCTGTTGTGCCCCACACTGAGTGACCACTGTTGGACAGGGCAGGCCCAGACTGTACAGCCAGTCCCCACGCAGGCACTATGCCAAACAGAGGACAGCAGACACAGAGCAAGTGGGTTACCTGTATGCATTTTTGGAAACGGGGCGAGGATCGAACTTAAAGAAGATGATGCACATGGGTCCCTGAAAGCAGCTTTGTTCGCACGGGGTCACACAGTCTGCAGGAAAAGGAAAAACATGCATTGAGTAAATGGCAGACAACAGAACACTGCCCACCCCCTCCCCGCCCCGAACTTGCAATGCTCCCTGGCCCAGAGCAGAACCACCTCTGTGATGTCCCTGACCTTCACTGGACATAGCAGAACCGTGTGCCAGACACTGTGACACTCACTAGCACCACATAACCATCTCCCTAAATGTTCACACCTATCAGCACAGGCCAGACTGTCCCCCGATGACTGCAATGCCCACTGGCCCTGGACACACCACGGGAGAGTGGCCACGGCAGTAAGATCAAGAACCACGGGTGCAGTGGGGGGGGGGGGGCAGCAGGTGGGCACCCTCCCACACCACACCTGAGTGGCTCTGTGGTTTGCTCCATGCCCACCACCCAGATTGATGCCTCCCAGCCCCTGGAAATAGCACCAATTCCAGCCCCGAGCCCCTCAAGGCAGGGCTGCATCATAGCTGACCGGCCTGGGGAAGCTCTGCAGCAGTGACCACAGCAGGCCCTCAGCACATGCCCTCCACCATGACAGCACAGACAGAGCCCGGGGACCCAGAGGACCCTGCACACTCCATATAAGCAGGTGTAGACAAGGGGCAAAGCACACGTGCTGGTGATATGTACATGCATCCAGGTGCTGGGGAGTGCAGGCTCAGCGCATATCCTCGCACACACAGGCCCTGTGCCTGGGGACCTCTAGGGCCAGCAGGTCTTTTCCCATAGCCGAGTTGAGAACAGAGATGAGATCATGAGGCCACTGACCTGGGACGAGGTGACTGTGAGGGTCTCTAGTCCTGTATGTGTGCATGAGCCAGGGTACCGCTCCAGGGCAGAGCCAGCTCCTACAGCCATGAAACGGATAGCAAAGAGGCTGCATAGATGCCCTGGCCAAAAAGACGCCCCCAGAAGAACCTCACGAGCCAGGGGGGTGAGGGAGTGTTCAGTGTGTGCGCATGTATGTGAGGCCTCAATGTCTGTGCATATGTGTAAGGACGTGTCTGTGTGTGCGTGCGTGTGCGCTTCTGCACATGTCTGCCTGCGTGTGTGTGACTGTGTGCATGTGTGTGCCTAGAGGAGGCGACTGAGCTCCACGCGCACTAGCCTGGGGCACTCTGGGATTGGGGAGGGTCCGTGCGGTAGCCTGTCCCCCAAGAGTGTTAAGCACACAGTGCCTACTAGAGCAAGGTCTGGGTTCTGCCCTGGGTGGGGGAGGGGTCATATCTGTAAAGAGGGTCTATGAGTTGGGCCCCAGCTCATAGAGAAGGTGGGATGAGATGCCCAGACCCTGCCCATCCTCGTTCTAGGTTTCAACACAAACCACGAACACTCTGCCTCTCCTGCCCCTCTGCCCCCAAGCTTCAGAGCAGCCATACAGGGGAGGGGACTAGACTGCTGTGAGGGGCACTTGCACAGTCCGCCCCTCAGGCATGGGAGCAGCAGGAGTTGGCTAAGGAGGGATCCAGCTCACTGCCCCAGGCTAGGGGCCCCACCATCCACACTCGACAGTTTCGAGAGAGGCCTCCCCCAGCCATGGGTGGGCAAGTGAACAGAAGAGAGCTTAGAGCCCCCATCTGATGCCAGTGCAATTGCTCCCAGTCCTTAGGTCTATGAAGTAAAACATTTTCTGTTTCAGGACTCACAGAAGGAAGTTCCCACCACACCAACCCTGCCATCTAAGCTGTGCCAGCACCCAAGGGTGGGAGGGTGGGTGGACAGGTGGCAAGGGATCTGGCAACAGAACACAGAAGAGCTAAGGAGGGGGCGAAGCCTGAGGCTGACACTATGGACACAACCACAGCTCAGAGCCACCTGCAGGTCTTCATGTGGATGACACCATGGTGTCCCTGCCTCTCCATTCATTTCTGCTTACTGGTCGGACAGGGTTCGGAAGTGAGGGGAGAGGGTGAGGGAGGAAGGATCCACTCTACTACTGTGACCACTGGCTCCCACAGGCCCTCAAAGGGCCCCCACAACTCAGCCCTAAGTTCCTCCCAGCCCCTAAAGGTATGGACACCGGTGATGCCTCAGGGGAAAAATCCCTGTCTTCAGTAAAGCCCTTGGCTGTGCAGGTGAGACGTCACCATGGTGACCAGTGCCACTGCAGAAGTGCAGCGTCCTGGGAGATGTACAGCTATGTGAGATGGGCTACTGGCCACTGGCCTCCACAGGACAGGGCCAAAGGCAGTGCCTGATGCAGAAGCGGGCCCAAGGTGACAGGAGCAGGCTGGGTTCCCACCCTTGGGTGCCCTGGTGGTACCCACTAGGGCCATTATCCTAGGGTCACCTGATATCAATACTGGTGGGCAGGCTGTTGGAACCGACCCTTCTAGTAAAAACAACTCAAAATGCTTAAAAGAACATGAAAACATCTTAAAAGCAGTCAAGAACTAACAAAGTCGTGCAGGATTTAGCCAGTATCTCAGAGAACGTGAAGACCCAGGGAGGAAAGAAAGCAAGAGTACTCCGGCTATTCCTGTCCTGAGGCACTGGCCCATCTGGGCAAACCCGACTCTGGTGGCCATGGAGGTAAGTGAGACCGAAGACAAGGCCTAGTGCTGCCCTAAGATGGAAATGTAGTAGAAAACCCTCCCCTCTCCTCCCCTCCCCGCTCCCAGGGTGAAGCTGGGACCCTGAAAGGCAAGGCTCCTAGGGTAAGGGTGGACAGTATCCACACCCACCTGAGGGGGCCACAGGAATAGCACACAAAAGCGGAGAGAGTTCCTAAGAAGCCACATGAGCACAGCCAGTCCACACTATGGGTCCAGGGATCCCCATGCCAAGACTTGGTTTGAGTGGCTCCTGCACTGGTAGTGCCCTCAGGCACCTAGCATGCCAAAGTTCTCATCTTCATGCTAGACCTTCAAGAAGTCTCACAAATCATTTCAAGGACAAAGAGGAGTGTAGTCAGAAAGAACCACATAATGAAACAAAGCACCGTAAGTAAGAACCAGCAGAAAACGATCCCCACATGTCTAGTAAACCAACTGCTGACTGCAGAAAAAGCTTGAGAATATCTGCAGCAAAAGTACATGAGAAAGAGTAAACCAGGGGCTTCACAAAGCACTGGAAAGGACGTTGAGAATCAGAAGCTGTAGTAACCATGAATTAAAACTCAGCAGTGGGGGCACCTGGGTGGCTCAGTCAGTTAAGCGTCCAACTCTTGATTTTGGCTCAGGGCATGATCTCACCATATGTGAGTTTAAGCCCCTCATCGGGCTCTGTGCTGACAGCGCAGGGTCTGCTTGGGATTCTCTCTTGCCCTCTCTCTGTCCCTCCCTTGCTCTCTCTCTCTTTCTCTCTCTCTCTCTCAAAATAAATAAACTTAAAAAAAAAAAAACCTTAGCGGTGGGTTTAAAATTAGCAGATTAGACACAGCTGATGAGACGGATCAACTTGTCCAGAATGCAGTAGGGGGAGGTAAGAAGCATGTGGCAACTCCTGGGGCCCTAAGTGTCCCACCTGCCAGGTGCAGCTGATGGGCACCTGCCACATGGCCTGGCCCAGCACCGAAGACGCAGGCCTTCTCACCCCCAAGGAGAGCTGGTCTCTTCCACAAACGAGAATACTCCAGGCGAGCCCAAATGACACTATGGCAACCAGACCAACCATGGTCAGTGGGGAAAAGCCTGCCAGCCCATTACTTCTGAAATCCCACCTACCCGGAGCCCCAAGACAGAGGGCTGTTCTGAGGGTTACTCCGCCAGGGACATACGGCCCCACCAGGGACATGCAGCTCTGGGTTGTCAGAATAGGTCATCATGTTGGCCTTGGCCAGTTACTGAGCAAGGCCATCGGCTGGGAGCAGCTCTGGCTACTGAAGCTCACAAGCCAGAAGCAGAGCCCTCCAACTTGGCTGCAGGACCTCACCAGCCTGGCCAGCCTGTGTGGGTGGCAGACCAGCCCTCCAGACAGTGGTAGTGGGGAGGGCTCTGTGGTTGGAGGAAAGGCCACTGATGGGTCTCCGGGCAGCCTGGCGCCAGAGGTGTGGGCACAAAGCCCAGGGCTGCGGCCTCGATGAAGACGTGGTCATTGGGAGGGAAGGACCAGAGGAAAGCCAGCCCCTGGGGAGGGGACCATCAGGAACTGCCTTTCTCTCCAATCCCTCGCCCCCCACTCAAGCCAGGTCCGCTGCCCACCGGCCCCACCCCTTCGCAGCTTCATTTCCCACCACCCCAGGACCCTCCTTCACCTAGGCAGGTCCCATGGGTGCAGGACCCTTCTCCCAGCACGCCCCCTCCCACGCCCTGGTGAAATGCTCCCTGACACTTTGCTTGTTGGGCCACCTTCAGGGCTGACTTTTCAGGGCTTCCAGAGCAAGCTTTGGAGACAGCCATCACAGACTGGGCACAGGGGAGGCGGGAGGCTGAAACAGCCAACAGTGGCAAACAGTATCCTGCCCCTGTTGCTGTATGCCTGCCTGCCTGGCAGCTCAGGGCACTAAGAAAACACGGTTCTCCTCTTCCCACAGTTCTGAGGCTGGCACCATGGGAAAGAGATGGGGAAGGGCTTCAACAGACCCCACTATGCCAGGTGGGTTCTCTGCTTGTTTTGGGGCGCTTACCCTCAGGACACCTGAGCTGGTAAAACGTGTAAGGGAGGGTGCTGTCCTGGGCAGAAGCATGCCTGGCTTTCTCAGTGACATCCCCGCCCCACTGGTCCCCATCTCTACGAGGCATGCAAGCCCAACTCTTCGTGGAGTGTCTGCATGCCCATGGCAGCCCATAAGCCAAGGCTCACCCCCGAGAGTCAGGGCAGCCCACAGCTTGAGGGACAGCCAGGAGGGTGCTGGGGGGTCCAATTAGGAGCCTTGCTCATGTGTCTTGGCAATCTTGGGGTGGCCATCTGATGCTGTACTCAGAGGGAAGGAGCAGGCACATGTGGGGTGCTGGAATCAAGTGGGCTGGAATGATGCTGGAATCAAGTGCATCTGCTCCCAGGAAGCCCCCCAGAAGGCCAGGACACCCCCAGCACTGCACATCTCCACTGCCCTGGCACATCCACAACCCCTCCACCCAGCCACATCACAGAAATGCTCAGAAGCTGGCATGCCCACTGCAGTGGCCCTGGTGGCCTCACTGTTCTCCCAGTGGTCGACCCACCCCAGGGCCTGGGAAGCCCCAGGGAAGGCTGGTGATTGGCGACAAAAAAGTCACCATGTCCACACACGGTCCCACTGGGGGTGCTGTCTCACAACTGCCACACACTCAAGGGTACAGCCGGGCCTCAGAGCTGCCCACGGGCATCGAAGGTCCCAGACGGTGGCCTAGGCTGTGGAGGGGAAGCCATGTGAGCAATGGGGCTAGAAAGTAGAGGCTGTAAGGTGGCCAACCATCCTGACAAGTGCCCAAAATACCTGCATGGCACAGTGGCTGGTGGGGGTGGGAACAAATCATTTCATGCTAATTGTGTGCACCGGAAGAGACACTTACTACGGGCTGGACTGTTCTGTAAAGACAACCAGGGGGCTGGGCCCCACTGGTGAGGAGGTGGCATCAGCAGTCAGTCACTCAAGCTCCAAGCCTCTGGAGCATCCTTACCATGGCTTCCTAGTGACGCCACATTCCACAGCTCACACAGACTCTCATCGCTGCACATGGCAGCCAGGCAATCTTTATCAAAATCAAGATTTTACATAAAAAGCTGACCTCTGTGAGCATGGCCAAGACAAGTCTGTTGTTGTAAAAAGCTACCCAGGACTTTTCTGGTATTGAATAGGGCTCAGCATAAAGTCCTGCGGCAAACAGAAAGGCTGCAGCTTCAGAAGTACGTTCTGTCTGATGCCACCCGACAAAGGCCCCCGGCCCAGGGACTGTGACTCAGGCCAAGCAGATGCATGAGAGTGTACTGAGAGCAGCACACTCACACCCCACCTCATACCTTCCTGCTCAGGCTTGGGCTCCCACTGTGTCCTTGGCCTGCCTAGAAACAGCCCTGTGGAAGGAAGCACCATGTCCCCTGGGGTGACAGCCTGAGGGTGCACCTCTACCCCGTCCTCCCACCGGCAGCCTGGGCAGATCCAAGGTAAGCACCTGTGCGGCACAGGCCGGGGCTCCCTGCACACCCCTGGAGCCCCTCAGCACACCTATCTGAGCCCCAGCCTGAAGGACCTACGAGGTGTGGGGCAAAAGCAAAAAGTTCACTTCAAACCAAAGCCAAGGGCTTCCCCTTTCTCTCTGAAAAAGCCAGAGGAAGCCTTCCCAGATCATAACTCCTGCTTTCCCCTGCCCTAACCACCTGAGAATTCTGCAAAACCGGAAGAATGGGTCATGAGTTCGGCACCAGTTATTCTTAGCACACGGTGCTGGCTGCAAAGCACAGAAGCTTTCCAGGCACTCCCAGCCCATCTGCTGATAAGGCTTTCGAGAGTTCTCTACATGCTCCATCCTGCCTGCTCACCCACTGCCTCTGAAACCTGCCCCCTCCAGCTGGGGCCTCCTTCCTCCCCTGCCTCCCAGGGGAACCAACAGCGCTGTGCTAAGGCCAAGTGCGGCCAGGTAAACTCCCTCTTTTCAGAAGAACCAGGCTCCTCAGTTGAGTCAAGCCCCAAACCTCACTCTACACAGCGTCTAACAAGAGCAGGGCAAGAAAACAACTCAAGCGGGCAGGCAGATAGTCTGGCCAAAGATGGGTCAGGGCCACATGCCAAGAGATGTAGTGACGGCTTCAATGGCTCAAGTGAGGGTTATGTGGGGACAAGGCCTGGTGCCTGGACTGACCAATGGTGAGGATCTACTTCCCTAGCCAGGGAGGGCAGGTCAGCAACCTCATGGAGGCTCACTGGGAGAGTAGGCAAGTGGGGCCCGTGGCCACCCTGACTGGACCTCACTGTCACTACCAGCCCAGACGGGGAAGGACCTGGCAAGGGGATGAGGCAGACCTCAGTACTGCTGGGTCCCCCATCTCCCTCTTGTGTACTCCTGATGCCACACAGCCACCGGCCCCACACTGCCTGCAGGCATCACACTGACTGTGATAGCCACTCACTCCACACCGACCAGCACCATCTCCTCCAGCGTTGCACCAAGGGTTGACCCCTTCCCTTCCTCCTGGCCCACCTGTCCTCCCACGTCTGCTGCCCTCTCATCCATCCCTGGCCCAAGTCCCCATGCCCCCTGCAGCCACAACCAGCAGCCCCCATGGGCCAGTGGAGTCTGTGGTTGTGGTTCCCACAGCCAGGTTACCCAGGAGCACACTCTCATCTGGAAAACTTCCAAGTATACACCTTCCGCAAGAGCCCCATATCTAGTTGGCTGTATGCTTCCAGATCTTTCTCAGCAAATATGGGTGTGTGCCGTGGGCTTATCATACACACAGGACCCTGCCGCCCTGTCCTCCTGCACACTGGCCATGCAGGTCTGTCCTCACCGAGGGGCCACAACCCCCAGCCAGCTAGCTGTTGCACAGTTTTCCCAGGGATCATGTGCCTTCACTCCACCTCTTACCTCTGCCTGTGTTTCGGTCCCATCAAGTTTCTATCCCCTACAGAATGCCACAGGGGGGCCCTGTGCACACGCTCTGCAAATGGGCAGAGGAGGTTACAGAGACCCAGGAGACGGAATGGCTGTTGAGAGGATGATGCTCTTAGGTGAGCCCAACTCTCTCCAAATATCCGGCACAGGTACCAGCTGCTGTGCAAGGAGAGTGTCCCGACCAGCACCACAACCTACCACTGAAGCCCTCCTCAGGGTGGCAGGAAACACCCCCACCATGGTTTCACTGGCAAATCCCTGGGGCTGCGCATCTTACGGCCACCCGCACGCCTGTGTCCACAAATCACCCACTTGGGCACAGAATCCTGGGCTTTTATTGCGCTGATCTGTGGTGAGGTACATGTGGTGTGGCCAGGCTCACGACCTGTCTGCTCCAGGAGCTGCAAATATTGTCTCCCTGTACTGCTCTGCCTTGTAGCCTTGCCTGCGGCGCTGCCTACCGGAGACAGTCTGTTACTTTACCGCAAGTTTTCCCACTGCTGCTGCAGAGCGGCCACCCTTCCTGTCCCAAAGTTGGAGCCTGTTGCCCTTGCCTTCCTTGTACGGTTGTATTTTGGCTTAGTTCTCAGGTCCGCCTGTAGTCTGCTCCGGTGGGCACTGGGAGTTACGGAGCCTCTTGCTTCCCAGCTGCTGGGCGTCCATCCGGTCCGTGCTGGGCTTCCTTACCTCAGCCACACCCTGGGACACCCAGTCGCAGGTCTCTGCAGGGCCCTGCTCGCTCACGAGGCCTCTTAGCTTCGGCACATGCTCTGGTATCTGCCTGGAGGACAAGTCTCCCTCTTGGCTATTCACTGAATCTTCTAAAACTCTTTACAAATTGGGTTGGGCCATGCCCCACCCTTGCTCACCACACCTGGCACTGCACAGTACCAGTGTCCAAGAAGCGACACGAGCGAGCCCCATGACAGCATACTGCTCAGCATGTGTACAGAAGCCAGAAATAAGCAGGACTCATCCATGAGGACAGAAGTCAAGGCAGGGCCACCAGGTCTGGGGGACAAGCAGGGACACAAAGGGACATCTGGGTCCTGGCATAGCTTCTTGACATAGATGCTAGTTGTGTGGCTGGGCTCACTGTACAACCCATGCATGTGATCATTTAAAGCATGTGCACTTTTATAGGCAGGCTGGCGTGGGGAGGAAGGAAAGGCCGAAGAAGACGCTGTTTGTTTAGGAGAGACTGGGCAAGAGTGGACCCGGCCCTGGCTCAAACCCTTCAAAGCAGGACCCAGTGCAGCTGAGCTGCTGTGAGTTCTGCATGACACACCGCCCACCTGAGCAGAGAGCAAAGCCACACCTGACAACCAGGGTGCCAGAGGAGGGGAGCCTGAGCCCTCCATGGGATCGCTTTTCTTTGTCAATTAAAAAGGCCAACAGGCCTCTGGACGGAAGGGAGACATGCTAGGCCAGAATGCAGCAAAGAATAACAGGCATGCACACGAATGAATGGGAAGCTATTCCAGTCTCGACACAGAGCCAAGGGGGCCTAGACACTCGGGAAAGGGAGGCTCCCGGTTCACATCACATCAGTCTCCTACCCGGCTGGCTGCACATGTGACCAGGGCCCGAGAATCTGCAGCCCCATTTCACTCTGCCAAGCACTTTACACGGTTTGGGATACAGTTTTAAGGCTAGCCAGCCTATGTGTTCTTGAGAGGTCATGCAGAGGACAAGGGCCCTCCGGCTTCACATCGCAGGGCTGAGGAGCCAGACACCTCACCCTCGCCCGTCGCGGCTCCGGCTATCACTGTGGCAGCCCCCAGGGCCAGAGCTGGAAAGCATGCACTGCTCTTTTCGCATGATGCGTAATGTCTTCCCAGCAGCTGCCAGCAGAGGAGGTAAACACACATGGGAACACAGTGTTGCTGTTCTTGGGGCCTTGGCTGCGAAAGCCCTGACGTCTGTAAATATTCTGAGCAGCCGGCCCACTGCAGCAACCCCCCCCGCCCCCCCGTCACAGCTCAGCAACTGAGACTCTACAATCTATGCTTTGTCGTTCTGGCTGAGTGGCATTTCACGGTGACAAATTTTCCACAGGGATACTCTCCCCTAAGATCTCCACGATGCCTGGGGAGCACTAATTCAACCCCGCACCAAGTGGCACTGTCCCTGCATTTCAAAGGAGTGACACACATGAGGGGAAAAATGAATATTACAGAAACCCCCGGACAGGGAAGCCTCTGTACCTTAGCCCTTCCTGGCTTCCCCACAAGCCAGAGGCCAGCTCGGCCTCACAGTGGCCCCGCTGCTCCCATGCTTAATAAAGGACAAAGGGGTATTCCCACTAACCCCTCAAAACATCAAAAGAGGGTGAAAGCAAGCACTTAAAGTTAGTGTCGTCCTGAAGACTTTCACAGATGTACTCTGAGTGTCAGTAGCCACCAAGAGATGGTGGACAGCCTTTTTTGCTTTTAAGTGTACATATATCATTTTTGCAAACCTAAAAAAGAAAAGTTGAGAGAGAAAAAAAAAAAGTCGGCATTGATAACCTGGAAAGACATCTTGGTGTCCTGAGGCAACCTTGTTTTCACAGAGTCCATCCCCCAACCCCCATGGTCTGGACCAACAGATTCCATGATGCTGCCCTCACACACAGACATGTCACCAAAGGATGGCCTCAGTTCTCACACATCTCACGCTCACGCTGTCATTGACAGCGTGTCAACAACACGGTGGCACCACTTCTAAAAGCCCTCCCAGCCTCTCTGCCACGGGGCATTTAACTCCAGACATACTCTGGAGGCCCCTCATTTCTCCACCAGGGATGCCTTCAGAGAGCTCACCCTCTGGTGCAGAAGCCAGACACAAGAACGAGACACTGCACAATTATATCCACAGTGAAACATGACCAAAAAGCCCACAAAATGAGAACACAAAAGAAGCATACGGCAGTAACAACAGCTCAGGCACTGGGCAGCCTGGGCAGAACTGATGGCCAGTTTCCTTCGTTCAGGGAAGGCTGTTGTCACCACATATCCAAGCAGGCAGTGGCAGCAACCCAGTCAGAGTGGCCTGCAGCCTGTGCACATGCCAGTACATGAAGCCACAGGACGGGGGCTAATGATCTAAGGCCGCAGGGCAGCCAACCCACCACAAAGAAGCACTATGATCCTGGAGAGGAGGGGACAGAGGCTCTACTGTGTCCTCCTGCCTCCACACCACCAGACAGGTTACCCAAAGCAGGCAGGATCCTGAGACAGTGGCCCAGGTGGAACAGAGGCACTGGAACCTGGCCCTGGCTCTGAGTGACCTTGGAAACACCACCTGCCCCTCAGCCTGAGTTTTCTTTGCTGTGGACAGCATCCAATCAATGAAGATTTTCCCCAAAAGATTGCCCAGAGGATTAACAAGTTTGAGAAAGCATTTCCAAAATGCTACCAGCTGTAGGCACCCTTATAGCTGCCATCACAACACATCTGCCTCGTGGGAGAAAGCTCTGAGCCTAAAGAGCAGCAGCAAAACAGCAGTCAGCAGGTCAGGAGCAGGATGCCAGGTCAGGCCTGAGCCCAGCATGTGATTTCCCTGCTAGAGGAAAAGGGCTGAGGCTCAGGGACTGGTCCAAGGGCAGAAGGCTCTCTCTAAAGCTGTGGCCCAGAGGGAGGCCAGGAAGCACCTGACACGCTGCAGTCCGCGAAGGGGGTCTGAAAGCCCAGCACCAGGACCAGCTCTTGCCCTGGGTGCAGCCCTGCCCAGCCCCCACCCCTGAAGCCCTAGGAGATGGTCTGACCAACTCCACCACCCCAGAAAAGGCGTGTCCAAGCGCAGGGATGACCCAGCACTTGCTGCCTACTCAGACATACATCAGCTGTCACCTGGCTGCCCCGCAGCAGGCCACATGGAGGTGGCACCGTGACTCAGGGCTCCAGAGCTGTCTGAGGCCGTAGCCCGCCCACCCTGCAGCGACCACGCAGCTCCCAGCTCCGCCAGTCTCTCTGCTTCCCTGCAGAGACCGGCCCTGCCCGCCAGCGGACCGGCTTCCCATTCTGGCGGGTATCACTAGAAACGCCTTCCAGTAACGCATGGGGCGCTTCGTCCGGCTTGGTTTAGTCTCTCAGGACCCGGCTTTGGATTTCCATTCCACGCCTCGGGAAGGGGAAACAGGCAGGGCGGGGAGGTGCGGCCCCGCCCCTCTCCTCCCTACCAGCGCCCCCGCAGCCCCGCGCCCCCGATCCCGGGCCGGCCCTGCAGGGAGAGGAGTCTGCAGGCCCGGGCCGTCAGCCACGCACTCACCGCCTCCGCCGCCACCGACTTCCGGGTGCCGCGCCCGCGCGCCGCAGCCACTGTTCAGGCCCCGCCCCCCCTCCCTCTGAGCGTTCGCCATTGGGTTGCACCGTTAGGGGCGGGGCGGCACACGGCGATCCGGATCACCGTTGGCTGCGCGCGCTGTCGTTCGGGGTCTGCAGCCCTCCCGGAGCCCCGCCCCCAGGGCTGCGCCAAGCGTCGGGGCTGCGCGGGCGTGTGGGGGCCTCATGACCTCCGTGGCTTTCCCAGCCTTCCCGGCGCCCCAGCCCGGAGGACGCCCTCAGGAGGTCGCTGCCGCTTGCAGCGGCCCGAGAGCATGCCTTCAGGGGCCCGTTAGGGCCGCGGCTTGAGCTCCAGGGGCCATAGATCACCTACGCACCTGGTGGCCCTTGCTGGGAGCGATAGGTGGATGCCCGCTTCCGGGCCCACCCCTCAGGCACCCTCTACTGGCTCTGGACCTGGCCATCTCTCCCTTTTCTTTATGGCCCTCAGTGTTGTCCAGCCTCTGCCACTTTGGCCTTTGGCCTCCCTCCCTACTCCAATCCTGCCACACTCAGGACAAACCCTGATCAGGCGCTCCAGACCCACCCAACCACTGTGCCCTTTGAGCCCACCCAGAGGCTAATCTACAGGTCCACGCCCCAGGATGAAGAGTTGGCCCACCCTGAGCCGTAATGGGTGAGCAAGTGAGCAAGAGGGTGGGAAGGGGCACTGACTGGGGGCCCTCCCAACAGGACAGAGGCATTCCCTGGTCTCCCTGCCTTCAGTGACTTCTGGGCCGTGTCTGGAGCCTGAGTGCCGGGAAAGTGGAGAGTGAGAGGCCCAGGGACCAGGGCCTACTCCAAAGTGGGCACTCAGCAAACTATGACAAGGATGACAGTTATGTTAAGGATAATAACGGATACCTGGCTGGCTCAGTCAGTGGCGCATCCAACTCTCGACCTCAGGGTTGTACTTTTGAGCCCTATGTTGGGTGTAGAGATTACTAAAAATAAAATATTCTGGGGCACCTGGGTGGCTCAGGCAGTTGAGCGTCAGACTCTTGATTTCAGCTCAGGTCATGATCTCACAGTTCCATGAGTTTGAGCCCCGCTGAGCCTGCTTGAGATTCTCACTCTCTCTTTTTCTGACCCTCCCCTCTCACACTCTCTTTGTTTCTATCAAAATAAACAAACTTTAAAAAACTAATAAATAAAATAAAATCTTTAAAAAAAATAATAACAGTGTGCTAAAACCAGGGTCTCAGCTGTCATTCCCCCTTTTTTACAGGTGCAAACACGAAGATCAGGGCAGTTACCTCATTTAAGGTAATAAAAAAAAAAGGCAAGTGTCAGTGGCTGGATTAGTTTCACAGTCCTGTGTGAAGACTTACTGTACTGATCCTGACTCAGAGCATTGACGCCCTGTGGAAAACTGGTATTTAGAGCAGAAAAGGGCCTGGCTGGTGATCAGCAAAAGCAAGAATTGAACTCAAACCTGTCTGACACACCCAAAGGCCCCTTCCACCCCACTCTCTTGCCATCTTTTCTGTGTTCCTTCTGGAACCCAACAGAAGCCCTTTACAGACATGGAAACTGAGGACTGCAGATGTCCAAGGACTCACAGCCAGCAGGCTGCAAACCCAGCCTGATGCATGGTCCTCCTTCCCACCATCCAACAGCAGAATTCTTCTGGGCTGGTGCCAGTGATTTCCCTCTGGGCAGCCAGACCTTGCAGTCCACCCAAGGGGTGGTAGTGTTAGACAAGCAAGACTTGGGGCTTAGGTGTGTGTGACCATGCCCCAGGGTACCAGCTGCAGACCAGTCTGCCCTAAACCACTGGACCACATACCTCAGAGGAGTGGGACACAGAATGGTGCTTTTCTGCCGCCGGCAAAGGGGGATGTGGTCATGCATCGGTTGTACAGAGATTCAAATCCTAGTCTACCATGGGAGCATATGGCCCTGGGCCAGCCCCACTTCAAGCTACACTCCCCATCTAGATGGAGCCATGGCAGGTACTCTGATACTCTTTGTCACCACTGACTCCAGTCTGGACAACATTTGGTGCTAGGGAGCAGATAAGACCAGATAAGATAGGTTGGGGTAGGAAGCCGAACCCTGGGGTCTCAGTCTCAGGGCTGCAGAGTTCGCTGCCACCTCACCTCTGATGACACACATCCTTAGATGGGGAGCTCACTACCTTATTTGGTCACCCTTTCAGTCTCCGAACTCTTGGCACTGTTGAGAAGTTCTTCCTGACCTCCAGCTGAAACCTTTTTCTCTCTATAGCTTTCCTCACATGTCCCAGGGATGTCCCTACAGAGTTGGCCAGCAGCTGGGTGGAGAGGCTGGGAGAGAGGGAGGAGACTGGGTTACTGGTCCCTGTGGCATCTATCTATCTATCTACCCTGCTTTTGGACTGTTACCCCTACCCGCAGCCTGGGTCATGGTGGGCCCACTGCCAGAGTGGCCTTGAGTCCTCTTGGCACTGACACTGGCTACTCTGCTCCTCTGTATGTGGCTGGTGATCCAGCTTGGGGGACAGAATCCTGCCTGGAGTGGGAGGCAGGAAGGCAGTCCTCATTTAGGCCAATTTTGGAGCACAGTTCTCCCCTTTGCTCTCTCAGAGGCCTGTCCAGCCCCTTCTGCCACCGTCAGCAAGTGTGTGGGAAAGTGTTGGTGCTGGACCACAAGCTCACTATGAGAATAGAGCTCCAGGAGGACCAGGGCCCAATGCCCCTGGGGAGATCTGTAGGACAACTGGACTAATGAACTCTACTCCTAATGGGAGGAAGAGAACCCCCAAGCTCACACAGCAGCTGGGTCAGAATGTCATCAGTAGTGCAGCTCCATAAGAGCTACCTTGCTCATAGGGCCCCCTGTGTTCTGGAGAAGGACACTTCATTCTTCCTGCCCAGAGCCACAAGCAACATCAGTATGCCAGAGTGCCAACTTCAATCGATTGATTGTGGCTGTCTGGCTCTAAAAGGCTGCTAGGGTGGATTGACTATGTGTGCCAGGCACCACAGGAGGGACCCAATGTTGGTACCAGTGGTGAGTTCTGGCCTACATCACTTCACTTTATTTGTTCTGACCAAGCAACTATTGGGTGAACACTCTGGCTCCCTGATGTGGGTGGATAAGACATAAATGTCTGGTCTTCCCACTAGAACTGTCATGCGCCTGTGACTCCCTAGGTGGACGTGGGGAATATGATGGGCTGAAAATCTGGTCTTTTCCAGGTGTGACCAGGGCCGGAAAGGCTTAGAACTAACCATATGCTAGAGTCACTGGCCAAGGGGCCTCATATCTTTTTTTTTTAAATTTTTTTAACGTTTATTTATTTTTGATAGAGACACAGAGTGTGAGCGGGGGAGGTTTCAGAGAGAGAGGGAGACACAGAATCAGAAGCAGGCTCCAGGCTCTGAGCTGTCAGCACATAGCCTGACATGGGGCTCGAACAGAGGACTGTGAGATCATGACCTGAGCTGAAGTCAGCTGCTTGACCAATTGAGCCACCCAGGCGCCCAGGGGCCTCATATCTTGAACCCCATGAAATAAGCCCCAATGGGCAGCAACCCATTGGTGCCTCCTCACATCATAAGTTAAGAGGAGCTGGCCAAGGATTATGGTCCCATTTGTTGTCTAACTGCAGGGAATAGGTGGCTGCTCTCTTTCTGGCAGAAAACTTCAGCTTGTGCTAAACTCTACTCGAGTGGCTGTACCCCACAGTGTTCCTCCAAGACCCCAAGTCGGGTGGAGAAAACGGGACACCAGGGCGGGGGGGGGGAGATAAACCCTCCCCACCCCTAGGCCCTGAGCTGTGGTGATTGATGGAGGAGGTGAGGGAGGGCACTCCTGTGGCAGTCCTGCAGGGTGGGCTGAGTCACGGTGTCAGTAGATTGAGACCTGGTGGAAGAAAACCTCTGGTTCACCGAAAGGCCCTTCCTGCCTCAGAAACACGGCTCCCCATCCGGCTTCGCTGAGCCAAGTTCAGATCCCTATCTCTGCTGTGAGAACCCCTAGGCCCTAGAGTGTGACGGACTAAATTTGACCTAAAGCAAGTGAGAACCTTTCTGAGCTTCAAATTTACCATCTGTAAAATGGGAAGGCAGTGGAACTCTCCCTCGCGGTTTGTGTGAAGAATACAATCAGATATTGAGAGGAGGGCGCGGCGCGCAGCTCCAAGCGAACAGCAGGGGCCGGAGAATGATCCTTGCGAACTAGGGACGGTGATGGAGGCAGCGAGACTGGAAACCGGGGAAGGGGCACGGGGCCTGCCAGTCCCCGCTCGGGGCGTACGGTCCCGGGACGTCCTGGAAGGCGGCCGAGAGTGGGCGGCCCCGAGGATCCGGCAGCCGCCGCAGCGGTCCCGGCAGGTGCCGGGGCCTCGGCCGCTCCACGAAGGGGCGGGTCGTCGTCCGGGACGGACACCCCGGCAGCCCAATGGCAAGCCGGCGTCTCCCAGAGCCCGTCCAATTGACGCCGGTTGCCAGGCCGCGCTGGGTCTCCCGACCAATCGGAAAATTCGCGTTCGGATGGGGCGGGGCGGAGGGTCGCGTCGCTGGCCAGACCCGCTTTGCGCACGGGCCGCGCGAGGGGCGGGGAGGGCTAGCCCTGGGGCTGCACGCTGGGCCCAGGAGGGGTTCGCCCCTGCACCGGTCCAAGTTGAGGCCCCGCGGACCGCTAACTGCGCCGCGCCCTGGGGACGCCGCGCCCAGTGCGCTGAGAGACCCGGGGACGCCCGTCTGGGGGCGGGGGCCACGCTGCGGGGCCGCCCACGCCGTGCTCCAGGTAGGCTCGGGCCGGGGGGCGGGGTCCAGAGGTCGGGGCCCGGATTGGGACGGAGCCAGAGGTCCGGGACTGCGACTGCGGTCCAGCAGGGGCTGGGGTCGAGATGGGGTCCTGAGTCGGGAATCGATGTCCCGCCGGGTGTAGCGGCCGGGGTGGAAGCCGGGCGCCGCCCCACCTGCACCTCGACCGCACCGCGGTGCGCGAGACCCTGAACTATGGGGGCGGGTCCCTTTGTGCGTGGTCTCGGGGCCCTACCGACTGGGCCAGGGCATCCCGCACCGCGCGTCCCCGCGTAGACTCGGTTGGAACCCGCAGTCTTTACTGCCCTGCGAGACGCCGGGCGCCTTGCAGCTGGGGTCCGGTAGCCACGGAAACTTTCCAGCGGCCAGAGGGGCGGCGGGGCCGGGGAACTTTCCTGGGGCGGCGCGCCACCTGAACGCGCGGGGGCACGGCCGGGCCAAGGGGATGTCCCCGCTCCCGGTGCTTCCGCCGCCTAGAGGACGAGGGAGGGGATGCCACCTGGAGTTCCTGGCTGGTGCTCTGAACGGGGCCACTTCAACTGGGGATCCCCCGTTCCTGACACCCCTGAGTCCCCTCCGTGGGAACCCGGGCCCCTGGTAGAGGTATGTCCTCCCCACATGGGGTGATAATCAGCCTGGGTTTGCTGAGGTGTTCCCCCAGGGCAGGCAGCCTGAGATCTCGAGCCTTCCCATTTTAATCTTTATCTAAACGTTGGGTACTTACAATGTGTCACCGTTTCCAACTTATGCATCACATATCACTGCAAACATTGCTCAGGGACTTTGTTTTCCCTTTAGACCCAGGCATGCTTAGAAACATGGAAAAGTATCACCCCAACAGGGTTTCATCCTTTGGACTACGCTCTTCATGTGACCTCAGGTGGTTACCCGTCTGTCTCTCACACCCCTTTCTGTTGTCATCTGCATCACTGTGCAGGGCAAACACCAAGTCAAGATTTGTAAGTCCAGGGGGTTGGGAGACTAGCTGAGGCTTAGTGAGGGCAACTTCCTGTGAGGGCAACTTCCTCCCATGAGGACATGCAGCAAGGGTGGACTGACAGCCTCCATCCCCTCCCTCTGCCGTGACCACTAGAGATGTGGGCTATCACTAGAGGTCTCCTGGTCGAGAGCAGGTCCTGCCTGTCCTGTGCTCACTGTATCTCTGGATTTGGGACAGTTCTGGACACAGGAGACAGTCAGAGCCCTCTCCGGAGCATACCAGGCCCATGGCCAGTAGTTCCTGAGCAGGTGGTCCAGGCATTGAGTCTGGCCACAGCAAGTGGGGTTGCGAATCTAGAATGCATGCTTTCCCCCAGCCTTACCCTGTCCCATCCACAGTACCATGTCTGCTCCCTGCTCCCTCAAGTCTATGGTCCATTAGCACCCTGCATGGGGCTGGGGACAGAGCACTCACGTGCTCAGGTGTCTAGTTCTGGCCTAGGAAGGTCACAGCCAACCTAGCCCTGCCCTGATCTTCTTCACAGTCTTTTCTACAGACACAGATACTTGCTGACCAAGACTCTCCCAGATAAACTGGGCCAGTCATCAGCCCTGCTAAGTTAGCCCCCCCAACATGCCACATTGGGGTTGCATGGTGCCCCCTCCAGAGGTGGCCCCCTCAGGTCTCTTCCCAGTTCCAGGGGTCTCTGCATCTCTGAGGCTCTGTAAAGGCAGGGCTGTACTTCCATCCCTATTTGTGCTGCATAAGGATTCAAGGTAGATGTACTGCACTCTCTTCACTCCAGGGGGCAGGCCTGAGGGGCATGAGCTGTAGGATCCTGCACCTTCCAGAGGAGCCAGGAGCTACACACAGCTGGGAAGCAAGGACACTACGCATGCTAGAGCTCTAGTCAGTCCCTAGCATCTGCCCTGTGACCTGGCCTAGCCTCAGCAGTGGGAGGGAGGGTGGGGTCAAGCTTGTCCTGGGGGCAAGCCTGAGGGCTATGGGGGGGGGTAGGGGGAGGAGGCACAAGGGGTTCTGGGAACTTCTCAATGGCGGCTCAAGTCGGAGGAAGGCATCTGTTCTATTGCCAGCAGCTTCCATCAAGACTGTGATGCTGTCTTGGGCTGCTCAGCAGGAGACCCAAAATTCTGGAGTAATCAGAGGGAATATGGGGTCAGGAATCCCTTAGTGGGCTTTCCTGACTGGGACGGCTGCACATCTCAGCTTATTTCACAGGTCAGGCCCTGAGCTGATGGACACCCATTTCATCCACGTCTTTCCCTCCTCCCTTCCCCCACTGTGTGTCAGGCACAGGCCCTTCCCACTGCCCCAGGGGATCCTGGAGAGCAAACAGCATCTAGCAAAGCTGAAACTGGCTGAATACAGCCACCAGAGGGCACCGGGGATCGCTATGGCAGGCAAGACTGGCTCCTCCCAGCCTCCCTCCTTGCTGGGACCCCTTCCTGAGTCACCTGGCGGGGAGGCCAGAGCTCTCCTTTCTCCAGGCTGCCTGTCCAGGGTACAAGCTGGAGAGGAGCAAGGATCCCTGGGGCGAGGCCCCTCAGTAACCCCCAGAGCCCCTTATCACCTTTGGTGCAGGCAAGAGGGAATGCGGGGACTGAATGGGGCTTGGGCAAGGACAATGAAAGACAGGCCCTGAGTGGGGCCTTCTTTAGGCCTGTGCTCCAGGGGCCTCCTTGGCTGACCCTGCTGCCACCCCGGGGTCCAGGTGAGGGTTCTGAGCCAGCCAGTCAGGATGAGGCTGCGCTTCTTCTGCTTCATTTGTGGAAGAAGGTGCAACAGAAGTGGGTGCCTTTTCACGTTGCATCCACAGGGGCCAGTGGCCTGGAAGAGCACGTCGGGATTTGTCATGGTGGAGGACAACATGAGGCTTGAGTGCCGAGCAGGTTCCTAGGCAGACCCGCCAGACCCCCACCTGGGTTCCTCAGTACCTGCCGCAGCCCCGAGTTGCCTGCCCAGCCTACCTGGCCTGGACCCCGTGTCTCTCCTCTGGACTCTGTGGTCATGGAGCTGTCTCATGCCATGGACACGTGACAGGTCCGTGGCTTTGCAGGACTGGCTGCTTAGCAGCCCCTTGTGGCCTGGCCTCTTGCCCCCACCTGAGATGCAGCAGGCCTTCCCAAGATTGGCGGCGGACTGGACAGATTTTTGGGGCACCCCAGTGTGAGGAGGCCCATGGCAAGAAGAGGCCCAAGTTAATAGGCAGATGGAATTCTTAGGACCCTCCCCATTTGGGGATAGAGCCCGATAAAGGGCAGGTTTGGTGGCCCCCTCCATCCCCGGCTCCTAGTTCAAGAGTCGTTGGCCAAATGAGTGACCCCAAAGCCTGAGAGCGTGCTAAGCAGGGATTCCCAAGACAGGTACCCCCAGCGCTCTCATCACAAATCCTGTCAGTGATTCTATCTTTGTATGTCACATATGTCCACTCCCTCAGGGCTCTGTCCTGCCCCCATCTATGCAGTGTCCTGTGACAGGGCCGCCCCAGGGACCCATGCTTTCCAAAGCTGCCACAACTCTATATCCCCCATATAGAGTTATATGCCATAACTCTATATACCCTCCCATTCCCCCTACCCGCCTGCAGGAAACCTTTAGTGTCCTCCCCCCAACAGCAGCCTTGCAAATGGCCTCCCCTACCCCCCACTGGTGTCTAATACTGGCTCTCCTGTGTTTATGGATTTCTGAGCCTGGCCAGAACCCCACAGGAGGGAACATGTTCTTGTGGCCAAATATCCCTAGCTGACGTGGGGGTGCTGGGAGTAGAAAGACCTGAGTTCAAATCCTGGACCCAGTTTCCCCATCTATAAAATAGGGTATTGGGCCAATCCAAGGCACTTGGCAAGAATAAGATGAGGGTGCACAGCCAGCACCTCGTGAAGCTCTGCACAAGGCCAGCACTGAACAAGAGGCCAGGCCTGCAGTTATCAGGACTAAGAAAGGCATGTGGTACTCTGTGGGACAAAACCTATGTAAACATTTAAACCAAAAACAGAAGTGTCTCAGAAATGTCACACTCCAAGCAAAGCTGCTCCCTGAGCCTCAGACCTCAGAGTAGGAACAGTAAGTAGCTCCTCTGCTGCAGGTGGGGTGGGTACAGCGGGGTGGAAGGCTCCCTCCCAGATTGCCCTCCCAGGCACACACAAGACTGAGTGTGCACAGATATACACGTACATGCAAACATGCCTGGCTCCCCGGCTCAGGCCATTGTTCTTTCCTGCCTCCGAACTCATGTATCCTGTTCTTCCCGTGATCCTGCTGTGACTCAGAACCCCTCCTCATGATGGAGGGGCTGCCGTGAGGCAGGGACACCCACTCTCAGGGCTCCCAAATAGGCCACGTCCACAAGGGAAGATTAGACAGAGGCTCGGAACAATCTGGAAAACACTGTAGAGCCCAGGGGAGAGAGCTTCTATCGCCCCTGACTCCCAGGGATGGCTTTCCATTTGCGGCCCAGGCCTCTGCTCCTCTCTGCGCCACCCTGGTTTTGGTTTTTGTTTTTTGTTTTTAAAGATTTTGGTTTTGTTTTCAAGCCTTACACAGCATAGGACTCAGACTTAGCAACTCCAAGATTAAGAGTTGCATGCTCTACTCATTGAGCCAGCCAGGTGCCCCACCACCCTGTTTTTCATTTTTATAACACATTCTCTGGCATCGTTCCCCAGGCCTAGATACAATGACAAGGAATGTGTCCCCTGAGTCATAGGCTGAGACAGGAAGCCCACAGGGGCTGTGGCTCCTGTGTGTGAAGTACTCCTAGCTATAGCTCTGGCCCCTGGGTCCTGGGGTCTTGAAGTTAGGCTGCCTGCCTCACAGGGACACGAGTTCTGGGCTAGCTCCAAGGAGTATCAGGAGAGGGAGGTGGCCTGCTACAGAGGGCAGGAGTGGGGTCCAGGTGGGGAGAGCAGGACTAGGCAGGTGTCGGGTTTGACCCGGTGGGGCCAGTGGGATCCTGGTGCAGAAGTTCTCCTTGCCGTGCGGTTTATCACACCAAGACACGCCCAGCCTTCTGGCATGGGGAAGACATTATTATCAGTCTAGAGCTGAACAATCAGTTTTGAAGGATAGTCAACAGCATTAGAAACATTTACAAGGGACCATGGTAGTGGTGGTCCAGGTAAGTGGGGATAAGAGAATGTGCACGAATGTGTGGGTACACGTCAGGAGTGCCACGGGATGACCTTGGGATCAGGGATGACAGTGCTCTACCAGGGGTCTAGCCTCATCTAGAAGGGACTTAGCTCAACAGGTTGGCCTCACAAGGTATCCTCTGGTTTTCATGCAGGAACTGGAGATATCAGGATGGGCGTTGGGTCATGCTAATCTCCCCTCCAGATAGGTAAGTCACCTAGGCTTGGCCTGGGGATCTCCCCCTCTTCACATAGGACAGTAGAGTGACCTGGTGGGCCTAGCAGGTGTAGTTGACAGAGGGGTGGACCATGGCCCAGGGTGGTGTATGCTTCTGATCAGCCTCACTTGGGTGGGCACAGCCCCCACGCTGGACAGGGGTTGGCATGGGGGCCTCCCAATGCTTGGACTCATTGATGGCCTGAGTGTGGGTGGCAGCCACCAGGTTGATATCTAGCTTGAGGGGTGGACCAACCAGGACACTGGCTGGATCTGATCTTCACCTACCTTGACTTGAATGCCTACTACAGCAGTGTCTGGTATCAGCATAGCCCACTGGGGTTGGCTCTTAGCTCATGTGGTCCCTGCTGTCCAGGGGAGACTAGAGCTACCAGCTGGGGACAGGCCGTCATGTGCTGGCCCGTGTCCTTGGGTGTTATCTGTGTTTGTGGGTTCATCTGGTAGTCACTCCTCCAGCAAGACTAGGGCATAGTGCCTGGGAAGTATGGCAGAGTTGGGAGGCTGTGTGGCATGTGTGTCCCTCAGGTCCCTCTGAATGGTGGGAAGTTATGCCCTGTTCAAACCCTTGTCTTTAAGGGTTTGCTATGCTGGCTGTGTTTACAGAGATGGCTCATAAAAATGCCTCTGGTCACTCTTGTTCTGCCATATGGGTGCCCAGTCCCCATCCTGGCCATCTGCTCCTGCCCCACTGGAGGCCGTCTCCGTGGGCAGCTTGGCCAACCCAGCCCTGTGGATTCTCAGTGATACTGCGTATCCAGCATGGATGGCCTGGCCCAGCCAGTGACGTGCTCAGGTGGTGGGGAGAAGGTAGAGGCCGCAGACCTAGGAGCCCCCAGGCCTCTCGACACCTCAGTTTCTATGCCAAGGGCTGTAGAACAGGGAGGGACAGGGCCTGGCTCCTCTTCCCTGTTCCACACGACCGTGGATATGGGAAGCTGCCACCTGGTGGTATACCACCTGGGCAGATCAAGGTCAGGCCAGGCATCTCAGCGGTGGGCTGTTGGACCACACGGTGGCCTCTGGATTGGGATGTAGAGGGTCAGGTTGCATCCTGGGCTCAGAACCTGGCATTGCTTGTGGCATAGGTGACATGGTTTCTAGGGGCAAGGTTGGCAGGGGGCTGGCCCCTACCTCCTTTAACTACTGGTAGGCCACCAGGCCTCAGGTCTGCAGATCAGCCAAACACCAAATGATAGTTCTGGTCGCAGGGTCTCCCTTATCCTGCCTGCTGCCTTTGCCTGCTTTCCCAGCACTGCTTGCTTGTTTCCTGTCCCTGTTTATCCTTTCTGCCACCTCCTCTTGGTCTTCGCCCAGTTTTTCTCTCGTCTTCTCTGTGCCTCTCTCTGCCTTTTCCTTGCTCTTGTTCTGTCCTGCTCTTCTCAAATGTTGTGATCGATTATTCTTGACTGCCATGGTGATTGACTATTCATGTTTGCCATGGGTGCTGGAGGGATAGTAGTGACGTTCGTGCCATCTCTGCTCTGGGCTGGGACCATTTCACAAACTGGGAAGCAGAACCTGGGCCCTGGCTAGGGGCTGTCAGCTCTGTAGGCCCTGGGGTGCAGCCCTGCCCACATCAAAAGGGAGACCGGGAGGGGGAGACCTCAGGACTAAGTTGGGACAGTGATTGATGGCAAGCACCTGTGTATCTCCCATACTCGCCTTTGGCCATTCAGCACCCCTGTGCTGAGCTCTATATCAGACCCTGGGATTTGTGACCACATCAGGCACAGACGTGCCCTGGGAAAGCCCCCAGCCTGGCAGAGGAGGCAGCTACAGAAAAAGTGACCACCTGTAGAATTGCAAGATAGTGAAGAGAATAGCAGGGCTTCCCGAGAAGGGGGAGCCAGAAGGCAGTAAGGGAATGACGCTGATACCTGGGGGACATGGGTGTCCTTCATTGCAGCCACACCAGCACCAATACACCTCTGGGACATCACCCCCAGCCTGGACTTGCCCCTCAGTGGCCTTGTCATTGGCCTCCACGCAGCTGTGCTGAGCACGACTGTGCTTCCGTGACACCTGCCCCACACTGGGTTTTTTGGGGGTTTTGACGTGTTTCTCAGCCATTGATAGGAGTCTTTATTATTAAAGCATGAATTCTTCCCTCATCTGTCAGCCTGCTGCACATTCTTTCTCCATCTTTCAATTTTTGTTTACGACAGTTTTTCATCTGCAGCGATTTTTCATATTTTGTGGTGAAATCCATTGAATGTTTTCCTTTTTTAGTTATTCCATTGTCCTTTCTGAGCACCTAGTCAGGTCAATACGCCCCTATCTTTTCCTGAGGTATTTCTAGTTGAACATTTTACACTCAAGATTTCATTCATCTAGAATTTATTTTGACAGAAACAGAAGGTCAGGATTTAACTTGGTTTTTCACCTGTATCCGAACCATTTCTTGACTAACATTTTCTGTCACCAGAAGTTGGAAGTATCGTGTAATGTGTCCTCAGGTTTACGGTGCCTGTGGCAAGCTCCCAGCCCTTACCCTGTGCCCACTGCCTAGTTAAAAAGATCAGGCCAGAGCCTCCGCTTGGTCAGTCTTTTGTTCTCAAAAGTCATGGTTATTCTGTGCATTTACCCTACATGTGTGTGTGTTGGAACCACTCTGTCAGTTCCCTCTCCCTGTGACTTCTGTGGGAGTCACCTTAGCCTGGCACTCTTTGGAGATCAGTGGCCCTCCCTGTGTGTGTCTGTGGCATGTCCTATGCTGGTCTCCCCATGTCTTGAGGCCTTCACAAGAGAGCCTGTCCTTCCTCTTTGTTTACTGAGAAGAGGTTCCTGCCCTGGTAGAGCCGCTCAGAGGCTGGGCCCTTGCTGGTGTGGCTGGAGAGTCTGGTGCAGGCCGGCTGGTCTCTCTCCTTTGCGACTCTCAGCTAGGCATCCAGGGGTCTTTGTGATTAGTCTCCAGGGGAGCCCCAAGCCCCTTCCCACCGCAACAGCCCATGCTTCTCAGGCAGGGCAGAAGGAACAACATTCTACGTATGCAGGACTTGGGTTCACACCCTGGCTCTGCTCACCCTACTGGCCTTGGGAAGGACTTGGCACAGCTGGTGCTCTGCTGCAGTTATGGCACAAGCGCCGCGCCAGCTTCCGGCTGTGCTATCCCTTGGTCAGGATGATTCACGGCTGGTGGTGTGGTCGGTGCGGCAGGGCCAGCCTACTGAGGCCTATATCGCCCAGGCCACCGGGTGAGATGGTGCTGTACTGGCTGAAAGCAGGCTCTCCTGGCCAGCCTCTGCAAGCCCACGGTAGCATTTACCCTGGCCCTGCATTTGCCCAGGCCCCCAGCCCCCAGCTTGCCTCACCCATAGGAAGGCTCCCCACTATCAGGTGGGGAGATGGAAGTACCCCACCCCCATGGTGCATCTTGCCTGGTTGATGTTAGCAGTTGATGAGTTTGGTATTTCGAATATGCCTTTAGTTAAACTTTTTCTTTTCAAAATATTTTCACTCTCTGTGAAATCCTAATTAGGCCATTCATTCGTTTGAATGTACTTGCTGCTCTCTGCATTTTGCAAGATAATGAGGCTGCCGAGATACTGCCATCCTCATGCTCCCAGGGCCTTCACTTTCTGCCCTGGAGGGAGATGCTGGCACCACCATGGGCCATCCCTGCCCACGGGATCTGGGCCACAGTGCCTAGGGGTGGGGGGCACCAAGTATACAGATGGGGAAAGCGAGGCTTGGGCCACTGAGGAGTCTGGGATGGTGTAGATGAAGGGGTCTCAGCCCCAGCAAGGCCCACCCTTCACAAAGCAGCATCTCCCTTCACCTCCCAATACCCCAGGGTCAAGATCAAGGCCAAGGGAGGTGCCTCCTGGATCCTGCTGGCCCAGGCTCCCTTGGGTGTGCCTGAGGGCTGGGAGAGGCCACAAGACTGAGCCACAGATGCCAAATGACCATGGCACCAAAGTTCCCCATTTTGCTTTAAAAAAATTATAAAGTGATACGGGCATATTATAGAAAATGTAGAAAATACAGAAAAGAAGGAAAAGGAAATCATACCTATCACACCCCTACAAGCCCAGCATAGTTCATCCTCCTATCTTCCCTTCCCAGGAAGTGGTTTCCATGTATACATGTTTAAGGGGATTGGGGGTTGTGATCCTCACCCCCTACCTCACCAGCATCTCCCATGTCGGTGGTGTGGGGGATGCTTGGCCAACACAGGAGAATGGGCACCCCATTCCCGCATAGTCCGTGCTATGGGCTGTGCTGGCCCTGCCTCTCCTGGGGCCTCTGCACTTCCCCAGATGCCTGTCTGGCCCCCTGTGTCCCTGGGGCCTGTGTGAGCCTCAGCTAAGGGCTCAGAAACATATCCCATCATGGACTCAGGCTGTTTGCAGTTCTCAGGGCCACTGCAGTAAATATCTTTAGCTTGGCACAGTTTTTCTACATTTAAACTATTTGGGCTTGACCTTGAGGTCCAGGCATGGCTGGTGTGTGTGTGCGTGTGCACATATGCTGGGGACAGAGCCTTGGTGGGAGTCATCAGATGCCAGTGAGGCCATGACAGCCCCTCTCCCAAGAGATAGCTAAGCCCACCGTGTTCAGACCTCCCACCCAGGGACCTGCATAGGAGATGGACACCCACTGGGAAGGCAAACAATCTAGGGAGGAACACCTTCAGTGAGGACCTCACCCCATCTCCTATCCCCTCAAGTGTGAAATGAAAGCCCAGGTGCCCTAGCAGGCGTTTGTGAGGTGACACCACTCTTGGCACTGTGCTGAGGGATGCAGGTGATCAGGAGGCTATGCTGGTCCCCAGCTCTTGTGGGCACTATACCCAATAGGTGCTAGGGCCTCTCCTCACCCCTCGGCCTCCGCCTCTACCAGTTCCCCCATGCATACTTCCTCTGCACCCACCCTGATGCCCATGGGGGTCATGGGCCTGGCAATGCCAGCACTTCCACAGAGGATTACTTCCACAGTGAGTCAGTGGGACCCTCCGAGAGGGCCCACTGTTGGCTCTGTTTTAAGAGTCATAGCTTCAGTGATGAGTGTCTTCTGCACATAGCTGGAAGCCCAGGGCTGAAGGCACCTCAGCACCCCCACCCCAGTCCAGAGGGCCACGATGGGGGAAGGGCTCTAGTGCTCTGAGGGTGTCAGCTGTGCCCCTTGGAGATGCCATGGGCTACCCAGTATAACCACTATGGGTGAGGGTGGGGCCCTGGGAACCCTGTCCAGAAGACCTGACAGGGCTGAGAGGGAAACAAGGGTGGGGAAGGGAGGGTGCAGGAGGGAGCAGGGGTAAGAATGCAAGAGTATAAGAGACAGGGCAGGTAGGGATGCATGGGGAGGAGGGGGTGCAAGGATGCAGAGGTATAGGGGAAAGTGGGGCTTTTGGGAAGGTGGGGGTTCAGGGAAAGGGAGAGGCAAGGCTATAGGAAGAGGGAGATCTACAGGGGGAGGGTAGGGACTAGGGGACGTGAGGATCCCAGAGAGATATGGGAGTACAGTATGGAGGAGCAGGCATGTAGGGGGAGGCAAGGATGCAGAGGGAAGTAAGGGCAGGTGTGCAGGCGAGGCAGAGATACTGAGGTGGGGAAGGAGGCCATCAGGTGGTTGAAGGGCCCAGGGGACAGTGTGTTCTAAGTGCCCTGGCCATGTGCTGAGCCTTCTGAGAACTGGAGCTGGGAAGGGGGCTTTCCTGAACACATCGTGAGAGGGCAGGTGTGGGCCCTGGCTTTTCTGACCTCCCCGTCCCCTCAATGGGCACAGACTCTCAGCCTCACCTGTCATCTGTCCAGAGTTAGTGGTAGCATTGTCACCCAGGGTGACAGGTGATCTGTCCAGGGCCCCAGGGTGGGCAGGGCCATGGCTAGGACCACAACTGAGGCAGGGACTTGGGTGGGACTCAAACCATCTTCTCCCTTGGGCCTCCCAGCATGGGGGTGGGGGATTATGATGGGGAAACTGAGGCTCAGCAAGCAGAGCTGGGCCCTGCTCCCAGGCCTGCCCCAGACAAATGCATCTTCCCCTTTCCAGTCTTCTTGGTGACAGTTCTCTGGCATTTGCTTGTCTGTAGGGAGCTATTGGTTATGATGAGACTATTTCAGTATTTGTATTTGAAGAAATAATTCCAGACGTGTATTTGCCAAACCTTTGAAACGGGGGCGTTGGTTAATTTTTAATTAAGCCTTTCTGCTTGCAGGCTTTTGTCTTTATGGAGCCAGGACATCCAGAGGTGTAGTATTATTGCCAGGGGTGGGGGTGGGCGATTCCCCAGGGGTGTGGTGCAGGGAAGGTGGCCATCTGTGACTGTGACGCAGGCAGAAGCCTCGTGCCCCGTGGGAACCCTGGGCCCGGCACCAAGGCAGGCATGTCCCCTTGCTCCCGGTAACTCCATCCCCCTGCTATGACTCCAGCTGTCCTGCTCTGTTTGCTTAGAGCAACCCCCACAGTCAATGGGCAGGAGGAGCGAACCTCAGACAAGACCCCAGGTCCGAGAACAGCTGCCTTGGGTGGGAGGAGGGGGCTGGGTGATCGTGGAGGAGTGCCTGCTACTCCTTCCCTGAAGCTGGTTGGGGGCTGCTTCAGCTGGGGCAGGGAAAGCTTTTGAGCTGGGCCTGGTTTTCTTGTTCACACCTTCAGCAAATATTTGTCTGGTTTCTCCCTCACAGGAGTTCCTCTATTGCCTTCAGGATAAAAGCCATACCTGGCCCCTGTGACAGCAGCAGCCCTGCTTCTTGCCACAGCCCCCCTCCAGACTCAGCAGACTCCGCCTGAGCGAGGGTCTCTGTAGACCCACTCTCTGCATCATTCTAGATGCAGAGCTGCCCTCAGCAAGGCAGCATTCTGCTGAGCCTTTAGGAGCCCGAGGCACTCCTTTTCCTGACATTTCTCCAGTTTCTTGCAAAAATTGGCCTCAGCATAGAGCACATGCCGTGATTCCTCAGTGCAGCCCCGCCATGGGAGCCACAGTGCTGTTGGTGTAGATACTTGCTTCTTTCTTGCAACAGAAACCCGCTGCTTGCCAGGTGATGTGGTGGCTGCCACTCTGCTCCGGCCTGTAACCCGCAGAGGCCAAAGTGGTCTGTGTCCCCATCCCCACCCCCACCTTTGGTACCATTTGTGGCAGCAGGGGAAGGTTTAGATTTATTGTGTCTGTTTTGTGCATGCAGGGGCCTAAGAGCTGGTGACAGAGCTTCACAGTGTGATCCTAGGCTCACAGGTTAATTTTCTGTATCTTCTTTAGGTTCTGTTCTCTCTGAACTCTCTATATTAGAAATTTCTGTTTCTGGCATGTAAAAGGTCGTCAGAGATGCATTGGTCTTTTCAATGGGAATCTTTTTTTGAGGACTTCAGTTTATTCATATTCCTTTTTAAAATTTTTAAAATTTTTATTTGAGAGAGAGAGAGAGAGAGAGTGAGCAAGCGGGGGACAGGGGCAGTGGGACAGGGAGAGAATCTTAAGTAGGCTCCACACCCGGCACAGAGCCCTACGCTGGGCTAGATCCCAGCCCAGATCTCCCAGCCCAGTGAGATTATGGCCTAAGCTGAAATCGAGGGTCAGACACTTAACCAACTGAGCCGCCCAGGCACCCCTTCAATCTTTTTTTTTTTTTTCCTTAAACCACATTTGAGTATTCTTTATTTTGGAATCAGTTATGTTGTCTATTCTCTCTGTTAGAAATTGTCTGGGTATTACACCTGGGGGAGCTTTAGAAATAAGCAGAGAGAAAACTTAGGGAACTTGCTGCAAAGGATGTTTTAGTGTTTCTTCATTCTCCTCTGGTGCACCTGTATTCATAGTCATTCTTTATTATTTACTAATGAAAGTATTTAAGTTTTTTTTAAGTTTATTTATTTATGAGAGATAGAGACAGCATGAGTAGGCGAGGGGCAGAGAGAGAGAGGGAGACACAGAATCCGAAGCAGGCTCCAGGCTCCGAGCTGTCAGCACAGAGCCCGATGCGGGCTTGAACCCACAGACTGTGAGATCATGACCTGAGCCGAAGTTGGACGCCCAACCGACTGAGCCACCCAGGTGCCCCTACTAATGAACGTATTTAAAGCTATGAATTTATCTCTGAGTATAGCTTTAGCTATTTTTCCCCATCTTTATCAAGATATAATTGATATATAATATTGTGTAATTTAAGGTGTACAGTGTGATGATTTGGTACACATACGTATTGCAAAATGGTAAACATTTTGTGGTAAACACAATAAGGTTAGTTGACATATCCTTCATCCCACATAATTACCATTGTTTTGTTGTTATGGTGAGAACATTAACCAGTGACTTCTCTCATAGCAACTTGTAAGTATACAATACAGTATTGTTAACTATAGTTACCATGCTGTACATTAGATCCCTGGAACTTACTCCTCTTATAACTGAAAGTATATAACCTTTGACCTGCATCTCCCCATTTCCCCCACCCCTCAACCCCTGACCATCGCCATTCTACAATCCATATGGTTTTATGTATGATGTCTGAATATGTTTTTCATTGTTTCTAAATAGTCAACTCTATGTATGCTTAATTTTTTATCTCTTAACTATTTATTTAAAAGAATGTTTGCATGTTCTAAGTTATTATACAACTTAACTAAGTTTTAAATGTTTATTTGGTAAAATACACACAAAATTGGCCATTGTAACCATTCTTAAATGTATTGTTCGGTATCACTAGGTATATTCACATTGTTGTGCAACCAATCTCCAGAACTTTTTTATCTTGCAAAATTCACACTCTGTTTCCATTAATGAACGTTAGTGAACCCATTACCAGGGTCCCCCAGTCCCTAGAACGACCATTCCGCTTTCTCTATCTATAAATTTGACTACATTAGTAGAATTTAGTGGAATAATACAGTAATTATCTTTTCATGACTGGATTATTTCACTTAGCATGATGTTCTCAAGATTTATCATGTTGTAGCATGTGTCAAAATTTCCTTCCTTTTAAAGGTGGAATGAATTCCATTGATAATAATGTTCCCTGATCCATAAGTCTGTATCACATTTTGTTTATCCATTCATCTATTGGTAGGCACTTGACTTGCTTTACCTTTTGGCTTTTGTGAATAATGCTGTTGTGAACATGCATGTACAATATCTCTTCAAGACCGTGCTTTCAGTTTTTTTGGATATATAACCAGAAGTGGAATTGGTTAATCATACAGTAATTCTATTTTTAATTTTTTGAGGAACCACTGTATTGATTTTCACAGGGGCTGTGCCATTTTATATCCTACTAACTGTGTACTAGAGCACCAATTTCTCCACATCCACATCCTTACCAAAACTTGTTATTTTGTGTTTTTGAGAGTAGCCATCTAATGGGTGTAAGGTGCCATTTCACTGTGCTTTTGATTTGCATTTCTCTAACATTGGGCATCTTTTCATGTACTTCTTGGCCATTTATAGATTTTTCTTTGGAGAAATGTCTGTTCACATCCTTTGCCCATTTTTTAATTGGGTTATTTGTTTTTTTGTTGTTGAGTTGTAGGAGTCCTTTATGTATTCTGGATATTAATCCTTTATCAGATACATGATTTGAAAATCTCTCATTCTTTATATTGCTTTTTTACTCTATTGACTGTGTCACTTGAACAGAAGTTTTTAATTTTCATATAGTTCAATTTATCTATTTTTACTTCTGTTGCCTCTGCTTCTGATGTCATATCCAGGAAATCATGGTCAAATCCAACATCACAGAGCTTTTCCCCTGTGTTTTCTTCTAAGAGTTTTATAGTTTTGGCTCTTATGTTTAGATCTTTGATGCATTTTGAGTTAATTTTTACATATGTTATAAGATAAGGGTTCAACTTCATTATTGTCCATGTGGATATCCAGTTTTCTCAGCACCATTTGTTGAAAAGACAGTTCCTTCCTGCATTGAATGGTCTTGACATCCTTGTAAAAAATGAGTTGACCATATATATGTGAGGATTTATTTCTTTTCTATTCTGTTGGTCTTCATGCCTTCATGCCGTGACCACACAGTTTGGTTACTATAGCTGTGTAATAAATTTTGAAAAAAGTGTGAGACCTCCAACTTTGTTCTTTTTTATGATTGTTTTGGCTGTTCACAGTCCTTTGAGATTCCATAGGAATCTTCTAGGATGGAGTTTTCTATTTCTGTAAAAAATGCCGTTGGGATTTCGATAAGCACCGAATTAAATTTGTAGATCACTTTGGGTAATATTGACATCTTAACAATATCCAGTCATCCATTGCAGAAGCATGAGATGTCTTTCCATTTATGTAGGTCATCTTTAATTTCTTTCAGGAAGGTTTTGTACTTTGCAGTGTACAAGTCTTTCTTCACCTTAGTTAAGTTTATCCCTATGTATTTTGTTCTTCTTGATGTTATTGTAACTAAAATCATTTTCTGAATTTCCTGTTTAGATTGTTGTTAGTGATTTCTGTTTATTGATTTTGTACCTTACAACTTTACTGAACTCATTTATCCGTTCTAAGGGTATGTATGTGTGTGTGTGTGTGTGTGTGTGTGTGTGTGTGTGTGTGTAATCTTTAGGATTTTCTACATCTGTGATCATGTTATCTGTAAATAGATTATTTCACTTCTTCCTTTCCAATTTGGATACCTTTTATTTCTTTTTTCTGCCTACTGATCTAAGATTTTTAATAGAAGACTTTGACAGAAATGACAAAAGCAGTATCCCTGCCTCATTCTTTATGTTAGGAGAAAAGCTTTAAGTCTTTCATTATTGAGTACGATGTAAGCTGTGGTGTATGTACAATATAATGTGTAGCATATGTAGTATGATGTCACTTTTTATGTATGGGCTTTATCATGTGAAGGTAGTTTCTTTCTAGTCCCAGTTTGTTTTGTGTTTATGTCCTAAAAAAGTATTGAATTTTGTCTTTTATTCATCAATTGAAATAACCATTTCCCCCCATTATTTTGTTAATATACAGGGTATTATGTTGATTGGTTTTCATATGTTAAGCCATCCCCATCCTTGCATTCAGGAATAAATTCTACTTGGTCATGGTGTATAATCCTAATATACCGCTGAATTCATCGGGTGCCTGGGTGGTTCAGTCAGTTAAGCAAATGACTCTTGATTTCAGTTCAGGTTATGATCTCATGGTTCATGAGTTCAAGCCCCATGTTGGGCTCTGTGCTGACAGCACAGATTCTGTTTGGGATTGTTTCCCTTTCTCTCTGCCCTGCCCCAGCATGTGTGTGCACACGTGCTTGCGCTCTCTCTCTCTCTCTCTCTCTCTCTCAAAAATAAACAAACATTGGGGCGCCTGGGTGGCTCAGTAGGTTGAGTGTCCGACTTCGGCTCAGGTCGTGATCTCACAGTCCGTGGGTTCGAGCCCCGCGTCGGGCTCTGTGCTGACAGCTCAGAGCCTGGAGCCTGCTTCGGATTCTGTGTCTCCCTCTCTCTCTGCCCCTCCCATGCTTGCTCTCTGTCTCTGAAAATAAAATAAAGATATTAAAAAAATTTTTTTTAATAAATAAATAAACATTTAAAATATATATACTGCTGAATTCAGTATGCTGGTGTTTTGTTGATTTTTGCATCAATATTCATAAGGGATATTGGTTCATAATTTTTTTAATGTTTATTTTTGAGAGAGAGAGCAGGGAGAGGCAGAGAAAAAGGGGACAGAGGCTCTGAAGCCAGCTCCATGCTGACAACAGTGAGCCTGATGCAGGGCATGAACCGCGAGATCATGACCTGAGCCAAAGTTGGACGCTCAACTGACTAAGCTACCCAGGCGCCCCGGTACATAATTTTCTTTTATGGCTTTGGTATCAGGGTAATTCCAGCCTTGTAGAATGGGTTAGTAACTGTTCCTTTCTTGTCAATTTTGGGGGACAGTTTGAAGAAGACTGATGTTAACTACTCTTTGAATATTTGGTAGAATTCACCAGTGAAGCCATCTGGTCCTGGGCCTTTCTTTTTTGAGAGGGTTTTGAATACTGATGTGGTCCCCCTACTAGTTACAGGTCTGCTCAGGTTTTGTTTCTTCATGGATCAGTTTTGGTAGATTGTTTGTTTGGAGGAATTTGTTCATTTAGGTTATGCAATTTGTTGGTGTGTAATTGTTCATAGTACTCTGTTAACAATCTTTTTAATTTTTAAATATAAACGAAAAGGCATACTGAACCCAAGACATTGGTGTTGGGAGTTTTTTTTTTTTTTTTTTTTTTTTTTACATTTTTCAAGTTTATTTTTAAGCAACTGCATTTGTAAAATTAAAGTAGCTAAAATGTTCCTTTGATTCTTTTCATTTTTTTTTTTTAAGTTTCACTGAGTATAATTGACAAACTTGTAAGCTGTTTGAAATGTACATTGTAGTGATTGGATATACAAATACATTGTGTAAGCATTCCTACCTTCTGGTTAATGAACACACCCATCATATACTTTCATGTTTGTGTGTGTACACGTATCTGTGTGTGTTATTTGGGGGCTGTTGTTGTTGTTGTTTGTGTTGGTTGGACTTTGTGCTTCATGGATTCATATCTAGTCTCTTTTTTTTTTTTCCATACCTAATCTCTTACACTCATCAGTCCACAGATGCACAGATATCCTAAGACAGTAAAAATACTCCCCACAGGCATCTAGCAAAGGACTGCTAGGGACAGCTAGTCATCTTAAGGCTTCATGGCTTAAGTCATCATGGCTTATCGGCATTGCTGGAAAATACAGTTCAACCTCTCAGCAGCCCTTGTATGCTGAGGGGTGTGGCCTGGAGCTTCTGCCTTGGTAGGGTGACCCCCAATTGAAATAGTTAGCCTGGACTTCTCTGGGCAGTCTGGTGAGCTGCCAGTGAACCGTGTTTGTTCCCTCCCAGGGAAAGATGATCATGTGAATGGCAAATCATGACCCTGAAAATCCAGGAATTTCACTATGAAGTTTCCTTAAAGAATTTCAGAGCTGGGTTAACTTTTTTAAAGATCTTGATTTAAGGAGGCCAGGCATCTTGTTTAACAAAGCTGTCAGCTATTCCTGGTTGTAAAAGAGTGTCTGCAACACAAGAGTTGGGTGAGTGGGCAACAGGATGTGCAGCTGACATCTGGGGATGGATGATGTCCAGCCCCGCCAGGATGTGGACAGCCTGGCGGAGAATGTGAACCCAGACTTCAGTGCGCCTGGGAACTGGGAACGTTTGCACAGCCGGCAGGTCAGACGGGGTGGGCCTCCTTCCCACACTGCAGAGCCGACCCTGAACGTTTAGGAGACTGGGGGAAATGTCAGCCTACCAAGAGCAAAGCATAGAATGCCAGAAATAGACACATCCACACTTTTCTTAGCTTGTTTTCTGGACAGAAAGCCCCGCTTCTGACCATTTTGTGGGTGCCGCTCCACTCTTCCTGCCTCGGGGAATTCCTGTTACGTGGAAGTTGAGTCCTGGGATCTATTTTCTACATCTCCTGTCTTCCCTCTTATCAACTTTTTGTCATTTTCTGCTGCTTTGGAAGGACTGCCCTGCGTATGCTTTCTGCTACCTCACTCTGCAGATTTGCTGCCGTGTCCTGTCTGCTGTTTACTGCCTCTACCCTGGCCTTCTTTAAAATCTCCATGGGGTCATCATTTATGATCAGTCCTTTTCATTATGGTCTGTTCCCAGTTCATCAGTTCAACACTGTCTTCAACCTTTTGAGGACATGTATCAGCTCTTCCCTAATATTTGTGCTAATAAATATGCTGAATGTAATTTAGTGGAAAGCAACTCTTCTTAGGTCTTCCAAAGGCAGTAGGATTTGCCTCAGGGTGCTAGTGTGCTGTAGGCAGCTCTGTGCTGGCTGGGTGCTTCTTTCCAGGGTCTGTGGCCCAGCCACCCTCACCTGCCACAGAGAGACTTTGGTGTGGACCAGAGGCTGGGGCCATTCGCAGACTGTGGTGTCACAGACAGGCCTGGCTTCAGAGGTCTCGTAGGCAGGCACGGCAGCCTTGCAGGTGTTCAGGGCAGTAACGGGGTCTGCGTAGGACGCTGACCCTTAGCATAAGCCACAATGGCTAAGGAGCACTAGTCCTCTTTCCCCTCCCCCAGTTAGGACCTGTCAGGACTTTCAGGCTACTCACCACCCATTTTCCAGTGAGGCAGGTGAGGCCCCGCAGAACAGCTATAGTGAGCTCAACAGCAGCCACTCTGAGTAGGTGGGTGTAGATGTGCCTGTGGGTGCATCGTGCATCCCTGTGGGTGTGTGTGCATGCTTCTGTGGGTGGCTGCTCACATGTGCCTGCAGGTGAGTTTTAAGAGGCCCCCGAACTGTAAGCTGCCTTCTGCAGTGTTCCCACCTCCTTTTGGGAGTGGTGGGGGACACAGACAAGTCCAGCCCTTAGCAGGCTCTCTTGGTGTGTGTGGGTGGGTAGGGGAGCCAGAGGGGACGTGCAGGGCTTAAAGTCTGTGCTGGTGTATGGGGTGGTGGTGGAGTGGAGACCCCTGCCCTTTCCCACTGGGTCATTTGCATATAAAAGGCGGGAGTTTGCTGCTGGCTGAAGGTTGGTGGTGTCTGGACCTGTTGCCATGGGCACCCCCTAGCTTCAGGAGCAGCTGAGCTGGCTCCCAGCCTGGAGAGGGGGTTAGGAGCAGCAAGGCTGGTGGCCAGCTAAGTTTCTGGGAGGGAAGGGATGTTCCCTGGGGGCCCCAGGAGAAGCCTGAGCTGGCCATGGTCACATGCTTGTTGACCCTGGGCAAAAACAACCTAGAGGGCACCTGGCCCTTGGATGCTGTGGGCCAGGAGCAAGGCTGGAAGGGCCTGGAACCTCCTTCTCCAGGGCATGCTCTGCTCTCTCACCCACACTCACCTCTGACTCATCTAGAACCAGGTGGCTATGGCCAGGGCCATCTCCTCGAGTCTCCCTGGAGGATCTTCCTGCCACCTTGGTGTTTGTTGGTCCTGTCCCAGGCACTGTACTGGAAATGCCCAGTGGAGTCTCCCTGCTAGGGTCCCCAGTGTTCCTGATGAGGGAAGAAATGAGGGGCCAACTTCCACACACATCTCACTCTTCCCAGGGAACCTCCTTTAGGAGGCTGAGGAGGATCCTGCTGAACCCCAGGCCCCATCAGCAAGGATAGTGAGAACCTGGGCTGGGCTTTGTTGGGAGCCCCCCTCCCTATAGGCCCCACCACCCCCTCCCTCCTGGGGCCGTGGAGAAAACTGACCTGGTATTGCTGATGATTGTCCAGTGCAGGCACATATGGTGCAGGCACATAGCAGGAATGTGACGGGGAAAGCAGGCAGGGAGGGAGAGGAGGGAGTACAGGGGGTACTTGTTGACTCAGAGGACACTGCCGTGTCAGGGTTGGTCCCTTGGCAGCCTCTCTGGGACCCACGTAGAGCTGCTCACAAAGGGATTGATCTCTCCTGGGGCCAGCTCTGCCTCGTGCTGCTGCCCGGGGGCCATGACCCCCCACCCCAGTGGCTTAGTTAGCAAAGCTGCAGTGGGTCAGACTGAGGTTGCTTGGGGAGGGCTGACCGGGCAGGGCGCCCGGCATGCAGGGGCACTGCCAAGTGCCTGGTCAGCAGCCGGCAGGGTGGCAGGGACCCACAGGCTGGGATGGGGCAGGGTTCCAGGGCTGGGAGCCTGGCAGGGTGAGCTTCCCTGTCTGTGGGGATGGGGCCCTGACAAGGCACCCTCCTCACTGGGGTCAGGGGAGGAGTGCTCTGAACTGGGTCCCTATCACCAGGCCCACCTTGCCCTCAGGGTCTCGTCTTCCCTACCCTGGAGCCAACTATGCCACAGCCAGTTTCCCTCTTATCCAAGTCTGTCCTGAGGTTGCTTCTGCAGCAGGCGTGCCTTGTGCCACAGAGCTGGGCCAGCTGCATTCTCCCTGGGGGCCAGCAGGCAAAGGTAGGGACCCCCTACAGCAGGGGGAGCCAAGTGGGAGAAGCGAGGGACCATGAGCTGGGGTGGGGCTGGAAGCTATGTGCAACCCCCTCAGCACACTGGTGCCAGACTTGCGGTCATCTGACCTGTCTGCCCACCAGAGACTTCCTGCGCCCAGTCCCCATTGGGTCCTGAGCCTAGGTTCCCATCAGGCTGGAGTTTCCCACAGCCAGTGCCTTTTCCACTTATCTAGGCAGAACATGTTCCTTGTCCAAACGATGGGGAAGACATGGAAAACCCCCCAGACTCTAGCAGAGAGCTGTAGGGCTCATCCCAGGCACCCTTCTGTGGGCAGCTGGAGCAGGTGGCATTGGGGCAGGGGGTTTGGTTCCAGCTGCTGATCACTAAGCTCTCCCACCCTAGCTTCTTGGGCTCTGCACCACAAGAGGGGGGTATCTGGGCTGAGGGGCCCTGCTCACCCCCCAGAGGCTTATTGGCCACAGGCTCCTGGGGGCTGCACCTCCACTGCCCCTCAAAGGGGCTTTGTGCCACCACAAAGAGGCTCTGTCCCTCACAGAGAAGCCTGGATGTTGCCATGGTGACAGAGGGGGCTAGGAAGAAGGGGGTCTACCATCTTGTGGGGGGGGGGGGAAGGGCGTTCCTGGTGTACACAGGCCGGTAGCCAGTGTGGGTGACTGCTGTATCCGCATCACTGCAGCCCTTGGCCTGGCTAGACAGCTGCCCCAGCTATACCTCGGTGGGGCTATCAGGACATTTCCTGGACCCCTTGACCCCTCCGTAGGAACTGGGCTCCCAGGCTCTGGTGCCAGTCAGGTCTGTCTGCATTTGGTCCCAGCCTGGCTGTGTGCCTCAGCCCCCTCCTCAGGAATGCCTTGGTCCCTGTGCACACACCAGAGTGTTGTAGGATGGCGCTCTGAGCCTGAGCCCTCATTGTGCTGCTCTGCTGTCCTTGAGATGGAGTGTGTGTTGAGGAGGGTGTGAGTGCGAGCCACTGCTGGAAGGGTTGGGGGAGCCACTCAAGTTCCCTTGGTGGCGTTGGCGTTGGAAGCAGCCAACTAGCCAGCTTCCACACAGTATGATACCCTGGCACTTGACCATTCTGTTGCCCCCCTCTCATGACCAGTGAGAGTGGAATGGGTGGCTGCTGGTACAAGCAGAGAGGGCAGTGGAACTGCCAGGCCCCCCCTCTCCATTTAGAGCCCCATGGCTCCCCAGCCCTGGGGACTTGGGCCCTTGGGGTGCCCCTGGGCTGGCTGTAACAGAGACCCCAGAGGAGGTGGATCCTTGCTGCCCATACCTACACTTGGAACCTGCAGGGCATCCCCATTGGGTCCTGAGCCTAGGGCTATGGCTGAAGCTGGAATCTGGGTCAGGTGCAGGAGGGACAGCAAGGGGGCTGCCCTGAATCCCAGCCTTGGGCCTGGAGGAGAGCTATCCATCTCCATCCCGTGAGTTCTGACAGAGGCAGTTCTCAGGGAACCAAGGAGACTTGGGGAGTGCCATAGCTGGCACAGGGAGCAAGTATCTGGGACCTGCCCCAGTGGGAATTTAAGGCCACCTAAAGGGTTGCCTTTAGGTGCCTCTCATGGCGGTCCCCTGGGCTCAGGCCTCCCACTTAGGAAAAGCAGCAACCTGCCTCTCCCTGCACTCCCATCTGGGTAAGGCCTGCCTCTGCCGTGTCCAGTCACTCCTAGCCCCAGGCTCTCAGCTCCCAGACTTCAAGCTCCCTGGGCCCTTACAGGTGTCCCTGCCTTGATGTGACCCTGAGCCTCCTGCATCAGTACTGCTACAGCCCCCTTGTCCTTCTGGACCACCTGCTCAGCAGCCCTCTATCCTGGAGCTAAGCAGTGCTGCCTTGGACCTGGCCTGCACTTGGCCTAGGGTGCCCCATTGGCACAGGGGAAGAGTGTCCCCCTGCCCCCGACCATTCTCCCAGCACATGCGAGTTGTCCTCTGTATGATCGTCAGATGGGTACTGCTGGGTGCCTGTGTGGACAGCCTGCGGGCAGGAGGTCACTAAGGGGCCATCTGTCCAGCCCTCACCCCCACCATGGCATCTGGTTACTTGCAACAGGGGTGCCTCCTCTGCTAGGGAAATCTAATTTCTAGGCTAAATCCAATTATGGCTTTACCAGCTCCCTGAAAATCCCTCTGCTTCCCTTGGTCTGCAAGGGGCCCTGCTCAGGCCCCGGGGGAGCTGAATTCCCAGGCCTCCTCATTCATTACCAGCCTGCTGGGCCAGGTGGCTGCTTTTTTGTGTCTTCCTTAACCTTCATCTATAACTCAGCTCCTCCCAGAGCACTGGCAACACTGGTGGGCACAGAACTTTGCCGCCCAGAGGGCCCCAGCGACCTGAAAGTCCTTTCCTTCCAATCTTTTCTCAGGGCACGTGCACACTTGATGGTGTCCACGTTCATTGCTCTGCATCTTATAGTAAAGGCTATAAACAAAGGACACAAGATGCAGAGCAATGAACGTGGACACCATCAAGTGTGCACGTGCCCTGAGAAAAGATTGGAAGGAAAGGATAGCCTTTACTCACTTGGAGTTGAGGTTCTGGTTTTTCCTTATTTATTTGCAAGAATACCTTATAGATGAAGGGTGTCACTTTACTGCTGGATGTTACGAAGACCTGGTCCCAAGGTGTTGACTGTCTTTTGGTTGTCTTTATATTTTTTTTCTCTCGCTTTCTGTTATGGAAAATTGTAAACACACAGAAGTAGAGAGGCTAGTGTGACACATCCCCACGTGTCCCTCACCAGCTTTCACTGTGATGAAGTCAAGGTCTAAAAGCAAATTATTGCCTGTCTTTTGTCTGAAATGCTCACTGCGTATGTTACTGTAAATGGTGTCACTTTAAAAAACAAAAACAACCATAACCACAATACGTGGCGCTTTTGTGGGGGGTGTACAGTAATGTTTCGTTTTCACAAAGTCAAGCTGGTTTGTCTTTCCTTGGCAGTTTCTTCCACTGCTTTAAGGTTAAGAATAGCCTCCTACTGCCTAGACACTCCAGGCCCTACACTGACTTGCGAGCTACATTGTAGTCCTGGGTGGGACAGACAGACACGGACTCCACCCTGTGTGAAGCCCACAGCCCAGGCTCCAGCCTTGGCTCAGTGCCCATCCTTGTGTGCTGGCCAGAAGCTATCCCTGCAGCTGTGGGTACATCTGACCACAGTAGGGGTTACAGGGAAAAATGGGCTCCCCAGGAGGCCTGGCCAGCAGTGTTGGGAGCAAGTCTCCATGCTGGCAGTGTTGAGGGTGGAAGACACCATGCCCTCCCAGGCAAAGTGGGCTTTGACCCCACCAGGCCTGGGTTCTGCTTCTGCTTGCACCATTTCCTCCCTATCTAGAGGGAGGTGGGGCAAGAGGAGCAGAATGAGGTTCAACCAGTGGCCAGTCCCCTCTCACCCCTCTTGGGGGACAGCTGGCAATGTGCCGACAGATGGCCGGCAAGGGGTCGGGACTGGCGCCCAGGCCTCCTGCCTGCCTCCCCCTGCCGTCCTGACCCTTAGGAAATTCCTCTAATTCCTCAACCCAGATTGGACTCAGGCCCCATAATTTGATTTTCTGGAGCAGGGTTTGGCTGGACTCCTTATGAGGAGGAATGTCTGGGTCAGCAGGAAGACATCAAATGTGGGTTTAGGTTTTGGGGGAATGATCAGCATCTCCCCCAGTTCCTCTAAGCGTGCCTTTGCTTTCCTGATGGAGCAAGTGTTCACCACAGTCGTGTCCCAAAGTGCTCAGGGTCTGGGCTCCCTCTACCCAGTAGTGTTTCAGAGCCTTGTTCTTACCCACCCGCCCACCGATTCATCCACCCATCTGACTACCCACCCATCCCCTTGTACCCATTCACCTGCCCTTCTGACTATTCACCCACCCACCACCTATGTACCGTTCACCTGTCCATCTAGCTGTCCACCACCCGCCCACCACCTTGTACCCATTCACCTGTCCATCTGACTATCCACTTATCCATCCACCCCCCCACCCACTCATCACCTACATACCCATTCACCTGCCCATCTGACTGTCCAGCCACCTCTCCATCCACTGACATCTTTTGACACAACCACCCACTCACCCTCCTATCTACACATCTGTTCACTCATTCATGCATTTCCCCTTCCGTCCAGCCTCCTGTTCTTCCATCCCTCCATCCACTCAGCAACCCACCCACCTGTGGTCACTCCTGGAGTGTCCAGGTGAGGGCAGGCTTTCCCCAGGTTCACCACCTTCACTCCTGCCCCGGACTGGTGAGACTGGCTCTGCACCGCATGCTCATTCGTGTCTTCTTGCTAAGTCAACTCCACAGGCGGCTGGGCTTGCTGAGAAGGCTTTCTAGCTAGGACTGCCAAACCAGTGGTGGGGGTCTGGGTGGGGATTGTGAGGGGTTGACCTGACGGACTTGCTAGGTGAATAGAAGCTGTGGTGACACTGGCTAGAGAGGAGAGCAAGGGTCAGCTGAGGCCCTGCAAGTGTGGTGCTTCCCTGCCTGCCCTTGGCCCTCCCAGTCTGGTGCCCACCCCTCCTCAGGATTGGGCCCTGCCCCGACTCCCCTCTGGAGAAATGTCTTTAAAGTCTTATGGTTGATTGGGGCGCCTGGGTGGCTCAGTAAGTTTAGTGTCAGACTCTTTGGTTTCGGCTTAGGTCATGATCTCATTCATGGGTTCGAGCCCCATGTCTGACTCTGCACTGCCATTGCAGAGCCTGCTTGGGATTCTCTCTGCCCTGCCCTGCCCCCGTGCTTGCTATCTCTCTCTCTCTCTCTCTCAAAATAAGTAAATAAACTAAAAAAAAAAGATATTAAAAAAATATCATGGTTGATATTTTTTAATTTATTTTTTAATGTTTATTGGGGGGGGGTCACAGCACGATAGGGGAGGGGAAGAGAGACAGGAGAGAGAGAATCCCAGGGAGACTGTACACTGTCAGCACAGGGCCAGTGTGGGGCTCGAACTCATGAAACCGTGAGATCATGACCTGAGCTGAGATCAAGAGTTGGACACTTAACTCACTAAGCCACCAAGTGTCCCAGTCTCATTGTCGATCTTAAAAATTCATATACAGGGGCACCTGGGTAGCTCAGTCGGGTAAGTGTCCAACTTCAGCCAGGTCATAATCTCACCATTTGTGAGTTCAAGCCCCGTGTTGGGCTCTGTGCTGACAGCTCGGAGCCTGGAGCCTGCTTTGGATTCTGTGTCTCCCTCTCTCTCTACCCCTGCCCTGTTTGCTCGCTTCCTCGCTCGCTCTCTCTCAAAAAGAAATAAACATAAGAAAATACATGTACAATTTGCTTTCCATGTCATCACATATTTATTGTTTTAATATAAAAATAGCATTTTGAGTTACCATCTGAAAAGCTGCTTTCTGGAATGCTGGCCTGGCTCACCTGTACTTACACGTGCTCCTATGCACAGGCCATGCACCTCGGACCCAGGAAGGCCACCATGTCAGAGGAATAGGCTTAGGTCTTCCCTGCTTCCTGGATGTCCCCAGCCAGCAGCGTGGCTGTTGGATACCCCAGGGCTGCCCTCAAGGCTGGTGAGGTGGGGACTGTAGGCCCAGCATCCCTGCCCGCAGGCAGAGGGGTACACCCTTGGGCTGAGGCGGAGAGCACGGGCCCCAGACCCAGAATCTCTGCTCTTTGTGGATGGTTTCAGGGCACTCTTCCTCCTAGCTGGCTGGCATTTGGGGGTGTCTCCTGGGAGGCACAGTCATTTAGCTTCAGCTGAGAGAACTGAGCAATGGAAAGGTCAGTGTGGGTTCAGCTACCTTCTCACCATAGCCTTAGTTTTCTGGGTCCTAGCTGGTAGGGGCCCAGCCAAAGTAAGTGTATCTCCTTTGCAGGGGCTCCTTGGACCCCAGAGTTGGGACATGCTGGAGGGTAGGAAAGCTGGAGGCCAGGGCTGCCCCGTCACCTGCCATCCCCAGGGTCTGCAGCCCTAGCCTGGTCCTGCTGGGAGCAGGAAGGGGGAGCCTGAGGTTAGTCATGAACCTGTGTCTCAGCACAAGGAGGGAGGGAAGTCACCTCCTAGGTCTGAGGCTCATAGGTGTCCTGATCATCACCTCCCAGGGCCTTGAGACCCATGCTGCAACCAAGGGCTTGAGTGACCTGGCTCTGCCCCCTGTCCCACCTTGTGCTGCCCTCCAGGGAGGAAGACCCCACCATGCCCACCTGGGACTACCAGGTTCAGTCCATCCATGCACAAGGCCTAGTGCCTAGTGCCTAGGTGGTACTGTGGGTGGGGCTGTGCGTGTCTGGGACCTGTGCCTGGGCAGCAGTGGATGTGCACAGGAGGCTGTGTGCCCGCAGCCGTGGACATGGCATGCTGTTTGTTCCTTATTCCCTCTTGGCCAGAGGACCCAGTCTATACCTTACTCCCTCCTCACATCCCCCCAAGCTCCTCCCCTCCCCTCATGCCTGCCACTGCCTCTCCCAGCTGGCCATGCCGACGTCACTGCCCTTCTGCTAGATCATACTGACAGTTGATTTGCATGACAGGTGTTGGAGAAATGAAGCTCAGCTTCTGGGACCTATGTTGGCCTCTTGCCTTCAGTGGGCCTTGGTTTCCCCCACTTCACAGCGGGCTGGGCTTTGTGGTGTCTTTTCACCTTGAGGTACACCCATGCCCCCCCCCAAACCCTGTTCCTGCCTCTGCTGGTACCGGTGGCCAGGCCCAGCACGGACCCCCCCCTCCTTTCTAAGGTTCTGTTCTTTATTATTATTTTTTTAAATGTTTTACTTTATTTTTGAGAGAGAGAGAGACAGCGTGAGCAGGGGAGGGTCAAAGAGGGAGGGAGACAGAATCTGAAGACAGGCTCCAGGCTCTGAGCTAGCTGTCAGCACAGAGCCCGACATGGGGCTCGAACCCACAAACCGTGAGATCATGACCTGAGCTGAAGTCGGATGCTTAACCGACTGAGCCACCCAGGCGCCCCTAAGATTCTGTTCTTGATGCTGGCTCCACCTGGGACAGGGAGCAGCAGAGCTGGCCCTCCAGGGGCGCTACCCACTGTGCTGTGTCTCTAAGCTCAGGCCCTGTGTTATGCAGGGGCACAGGGGCCGGCAGAGTCCACTTCGGCTGGCTGGGCTGGGCCGGGCCAGGAGGAAGCCCTGAGCAGGACTGGGCATCGCACCACAGTGCCTAGTAGTACGGCTGGCCGCATGGCCCGCACCCTGCCTGCTGCCGTGCGCCTGGGTCTGTGCTCAACATGCTTCCCCTGCTTCTTTTTGTTCATGAAAAACAAATATGCTGGGCAGCCAGGGAGCAGGCAGCGAGGAAAGTGCTGGCTTGTTGTTGCCTCTGCCAAGTCCCTGCCACACCCACCCACTACCCTGGGGCTCTCAGGGACAGCACTGGGCAGGGGCCCAAGCAGCCCTGACCTTGCCCACAGACTGGGCGTCAGATGCCTGGGCCCCTGCCCTCAACCTCCCTCCAGATCAGGCACGAGGCACATGGGCCACTTCTGGGTGCAGAATCTCAACCAGGCTGTACCTGAGTTTTACTCTGCCATGTGGGTAGATGCCACCCTCGTTCCCAGCCAGTGTGGCTGTGAGTGGAGGCCAGACTGCTGGTCTGTAGGCCAGTGTCATCTCCTCACCTGCCTCAGTAGCTGGCCCACCTGGAGGCCGTGGAGTGGCTTATCTCTCCCTGCCCGCCAGTGCACCAGCTCTGCCACATCAGCTGTGTGGCTGTGGATGGGTTTCCCAATTTCTTTGGGCCAGAGCATCTGCCTCAGGGAGGTGGGCCTGTGCTGGCTCCCTGAGTTGGGAATGAACTGGCATGTGCTATGGGCAGCAGAGGGCCTGGGAGGTCTGAGAGGTGGTCACACCAGCTCTTCCTACCCTCCCCTTCCCAGAGAGCTCCGGAACACCCAAAACCACAGGTTCTGTTGAACCTGGCAGGAAGCAGGGGCTCTCGGCTGAGAGCCCCACACTCTGCAGGGAGGGAGCCTGCTGCTTCCGGCCAGCCTTGGATTAATGGCTTTTAATTTAGAATTTAATCAATGCTGCTTCTCTCTGGAGAGCTGGATGCTCTGGTCTGGGAGTGAGTCCTGCGATCTATGTGTACAGTGGGCAGGAGGCCTGTGATGGCCTCTCCAGGCCTCCGCCCTGGCCCCACCCTGACCTTGCTCTGCTTTGCCTGCAGCCTGCCGGCATCCTGGTCATGGAGGACTGCAACGTGCACTCGGCTGCCAGCATCCTGGCCTCAGTGAAGGAGCAGGAGGCCCGCTTTGAGAGACTGACGCGAGCTCTGGAGCAGGAGAGACGCCATGTTGCCCTGCAGCTGGAGCGCGCCCAGCAGCCTGGTGTGGGCAGTGGTGGTGTGGGCAGTGGGCAGCCCCTGCCGATGGCCTGGCAACAGCTGGTCCTTCAGGTAACTCCCCAGGGAGTCAGGAAGAGTGAAAATGGCCAAGTTGGGAAACAATCAGGGGGCCTTGGTGGACCACAGGTAGCATGAATTGAATGACTTATTGCAAGACTCCCTGGGACTTCTGAGGAGGGGAGGAAAGTGGGACCCCCAAGGGGGGCTGGAAGTCTCAGTTAGGTGTGTAGGACACCAAGTGATGAATGGGCAGGACACAGCCCAATCCTCAGAATGACATCCTCCACTCAAGTGAATCCTCAGAGCCCAGGCAGCTGGGCAAGGTCTCTTCTGAGTAGCTCAGCAGTCACTCTGATGACACTGAGGGTTTTGCTAGTCCTGGAGTCCTGGAGTCTCCTTGCCATGGTATTCTCCTTCGTCACATGCATCAGTGAGTCAGCCCTAGGGTAAGGCTCGAGCAAGGCCCCGGGCTCTACCTGCAGCTCAGAGGGTGACCTGGAATCCTCAATTTCCCCAGCGGCCATTGCCCTTAGACTGGGCTCAGGCCCCTACTCAGCCCCAAGATGCTTGGAGCCTTGTCTGCTCTGCGGCGAGGCCCTGAGAACTTTAAAGTCAGGAGTCAGACGGCCAGGACTCCTCCCTCCACCACTATATCCCAGTGCCTGATCTGCGGGGGGGTGGGAGGGGGCGACTAGAGCACCCAGTTTATGGAGTTGTAGGCCAGAACGAGAAAACATGGGATGCCTGGAGTTTGGTGTGATTTTTCAGTTCATATTATTGGCTGAGGCACAAGGCAGGGGGTAGGAAGGGCAGAGCTCTCTCAGGAGCCTGGAGAAGGAGGCTCCCTGCGTGGGAGTCCACCCTACAGGCCTTCCACTGTTGCCCCTCCTCACTGCCAGCCCCAGAGGCCTGACGAGCCACGGCCTACTGAGTCTCCATGTTTTCTCACCGAGTGACCCTCGAGGGCGCTTCCAGCAGTGTTCTCAGTTTCCCTGGCTCAGCTCCCTGAGCGGGTGTGGCACCATTGCCTTCCTAAACCTGGCAGCCACACCTCCTCGCAGTGTGTCCCCCAGTGCATGCTCTGGTCACTGGGCCCCAACTCCAGGGAACCAGACAGGCTGCTGGCAGCTTGGGACAGCCTGGACCTCTGTGGCTGGAGAGAAAGGGAGCAAGGTAATGGTCTCGATTGGGACTGACCCATTTGGGCTAGCTTTGCCTAACTAAGGCATGCAGGGCTCAGGAACAGGCTGTGTCAGGTCAGGGGACCTGGCGGAGTGATCTTCACCCCAAGAGCCTTGATGTTCTCATCTGCCTGTGGGAAATCTACATGCACAACTCAGCGTGGTATATAGTCAGAAGACATGTTTCTAGAAGGCCCAAACCCACCAGCAGCCCCCATCATTAGAGAGCTGTCTTTCGAGAGCCACCCCCACCACCCCTTGGATCTCAGGCACTACAAAGGGTGAGGCCTGCACCCCCAGATGTGGTTGAGGAGCGGAACAACCCCCTGGGCCACATGGGGACAGTGGCAGTCAGTGACCTTGAGGCCATCCTTCAGGCGCCAGGTGCCCTATCTAGTCCTCCCAGGCCGGAAAGGGCTTTAGCCTCCAGTCCAGAGGGTTGATGCCCCCACAGAAAGATGTTCCCATAGCCTGGAGCTGCCCTGGCCTCCTGGGGGCTATGGACTAAAGACCTCAGGCCACCACCCCTCCCCTCCCAGCCTGCCCTCCCAGCCTGCCCTTGGTTTTCTGTCTCTTGGGAGGAGATGGTTTTCTCAGGGTGAGATTGGAGAAAGCATGTGTTCCCAGGGCTATGGCTGGACTGGCAGGGCTGATGGGGATATTGGGGGAGGCGGGGCCATATCTGCTGGCCAGGCCTGGCAGCCTTGATGCCAAAACTGCTTCCCAGATTTGTCTCAGCAGGAGATGCCTAGTGACCTACCTGCTGAGCCCCAGGGCTGCCTGGAGCTGGTCTTCAGGGTCAGAGCTAGAATCTGTGAAGCTCAGGGCCGGCGGCAAGGCAGGTAGCTGGGGCTCGGGGGTTGAGAGGCCAGGGGCTACTGCCATGCTCCCCAGGTTGTGCCACTGTCCTGGCCACCTGCTCTTAATCCTCCAGCAGGAAGAGCTCCACCCCTCCAAACAGCTGGCTGGAGCAGGGCTGGCCCTCACTGGCCCTTACCAGCCCTCACCGGCCTCTCCTCATGGGAGAACACCTTTAGTGACCTTGCCAGCCCCGGGTTAGGCCAAGGTGGGTATGTGGCTGGGGCACTAGCAGCTAGTGAAATTTGGGAGAATGCCGAAGCAGCTCAAATGTAAGTTCCCTCAGGGGAGTGGTCCAGTCTTCTGCTGCTGCTCCTCTCCCAGGTGGTTCCATGTGGGGTTGCCATGGATGGAGGACACAGGGGACCAGTGGTCAGGTCAGCTCATCCCTGTGCAGGTGGGAAAACTAAAGCTCAGAGGAACATGCAGTGGATACCTAGAGTGCTTGAATATGCTGGCCACATGGCCTATGTATATGACATGCCCGGGAAGAAGAGTGGCCTCTGGTTGTTGGGGGGGTGGGGGTGGCTGGGCTTTCTGAGTGGGGTCTAGGAAGAAGCAGGAGGGGGCAGGAAGCCCAGGCCCTGCCCTCCTCTCTTGCCAGACCCATGGACCTCCCTGGGCTTGCCCTTGCTGTTATTCATCTCAGAGCCTAGTATCCTTATTCATGATACAAGAGTCATTGGCTTGCCTTTGTAGGGTATGACCCAAGAGGACCCCAGCCCAGCCCAGCCTTCTGTGTCTGCGTTTCCATCCAGAACAGCTAGACTCCCCAGGGTGTGGCGGTACCTTCACTCTAGGCTGGAGTGCACCCTGGTTTGGAGAAGCTCTGATTAACCAGCCACTCTGATACCACTCCCCCACCACCACTTCCCAGTGGATCAAAGGCATGGAGGAGAGAGGGTCCGAGGCCAGCTTGGCCTCAGGAGCTTTCACCCAGGATCATCTAACAATTGAGCATTCCCCCCCCCCCAATTTGATCTGCTCTGACACCTATCAGAGGGTGGGGGGCCTCTGAGTCTTGATGGGAAGAACCCAAGACAAAGTGGATCAGTGCAGGTCCATTTGGCAGGCTCCAACTGAGCTCTGTGGGGACACTTACTTGGGGAGCCGTCATGGGGTTTGGGGCAAGGGCCTGGGGCCAGATCTGAAGTCCTGAGAGGCCTTGACATGCTGACATCGCTGTTAACAACTGCCTGATCAGCCCTTATTTCACAGCAGTGGGAAACTGATCGCAGTTAGGATGAGCAGCTTGTACTATTGAGGAAGGATGCATTGGCCCCTGCTCTGCCAGAACTGTTTCCCCAACTCTACACGGAGAGGGAGGGGCCCGTGAACTCTTATACTGGAGGCAAAATGAGGCCTGGGAAGCAGGACTTGGCCAAAGTCACTCGGCGGGAGAAATGTCACCCCAACGGAGAGGAACGAGGAGCCCAGACCCGCTGCTGCGGAGTTAAGGGCAACCCTGGCACTGCCCTGGCTGCAAAGCCGTGCTCTGCGCGGGTGGGGGGCGGGACCTCGCCCCGCCCCATCGACCCCCCGCCCCACCGGTCCCCGCCCCTCCCCGCCTGGGCGCGGCCCCGCTCCATTGGCTGCTCGCCGTGACCGCCGCCAGATCCGCCCCCGCGGGGAGCGAGTCCGCCGAGCCCGAGCCCGAGCGGCCGAGGCGCCGGAGCCGAGCCCGGTTCAGCTGCCGCCGCCGCCGCCGCCGCTGCCGCCGCCGCTGCCGCCGCTCTTACGGACCCGAGCCCTCCCCCGCCGAGCCCGGCGCGATGCCGGCCGAACTCAGACAGGTTGGAAGGAACTTGGTCCCAGGCGTGGGGGCACCGTCCCGGGGGCCCGGCGGCGGAGGGCGGGGCGCCGGCCTTCCCGGGAGGACCTGCTTTTGTTCCGCTGAGCTGCCGGCCGGAGGCGGCTATTGTCTGTGCCGCGAACCGGCGCGTTCGGCTCGGGGCGGGCGGGGCGGCGGAGTGAGCGCGATGCCTGGGGGTGTGCAAGGCGCGGGGTGGGGCCACCGGGTCTCTGGGGGTCGGGTGCGGGGACCCCAGGCGGTGCGATTCCGCGCCAGGAAGCGAGGCAGGGGTCGGGGTGGGTGCACCCTAAGGCAGCGCCCAGGACAGGTGTCTAGGTCGGGGGTGGTGGGTGAGGGTCTTCCTGAGAAGCCCCTCCGTGCAGGAGAGATGCCGAGTCCAGAGAGGGCAGCCGGACTAGGCCTCCCGCTCCCTGGGGAGCTCGGTGGGCTTCCCCTCCCCTTCACGCTCCCAGCGCGGGCTCTGACTCTAGGGACCTGAGAAGGAGCTTCCGGAGCTTTAATGGAAGCCCTGTATGCCGCGGCAGCGCAAGTGAAGGGAGGGGTGGAGGAGGGCCCTGCCCACGTGCGGAGGCGGGAGGGGGTCTCTGAGGGAAACCCAGTCAGTCAGCCTCCCGGTACTGGGAGGGAGCAGGAGAGGGGCGTGTGGGCTGCCTGCACCTGTACTCAGAGGGTTTGTGCAGGCAGGGAACAGGTAGGGAAACTGAGGCTGACTGAGGAACACCTGCCCCAGCGGGTAGATCATTCCTGCCTACCTTCGGCAGCTGGGTTTCTGCTTGCTGTGCATCTCTGGTATGGCTCCTAGGGTCTAGCCAGTAGATCTCTGGTCCCAGAGATGTAGGGGTCAGTTAGGGGGAGTTGGGGCCATTGTGTAGCTGTTGGATGTGGGCTGGGCTTAGAGAAACTGTGGTGGGTGACAGCCAGCCCTGCTATCCCCTGCAACCCTGCTTCCCCAGTCTGCTGGACACCCACTGCCCCCTGGCCTCTCAGCCACTTGGTGTGGACTGCAAGCCCTGGTAGGTGGACTGCTGCTGTGGAGGTGTGAGCTCCCCATCTGACAGGGCTGGGCAAAGGCTATGGGCATCAAGAGAGGGCATATGTGGTGGCCAAGGGCTCACTCTCTGGTGAGAGAACCAGCCTGAATTGTCTTGGACTCTATCCGGGATGGCTGTGCTGGGGTGGAGGGGGCGGGGGGGCACTTTCATTCCTTCGCTCCTCCATTCATTCATTTAGTGCCAGCTGTCTTGCACCCTCTGTGGGCCAGGACTGGGGACTGTGGGAGCCAAGTATGGCATCCCACCTTAACGTATTCCCTGTGTGCCGGTGGAACCATGGACAGGGTGGGGCACCTGCCCTGAGGTTTGTTTTTCATGATACACACCATGGGTGCTCATCTATCAAGTGCAGTTGGTGAGCCTCTGCGACCCCAGTCCAGCCCCCTTCCATTATAACTTGGCTTGTATCCCTGACCCCTTTCTCTGCCATTCCCACATGTACCTTAGAGGTTGTCGTGGGCTTTTCCCCAGGTGGCCGCACCAATATACATTGTCCCACATTGTTTTCTATTCCCCACGTTCCTTAGATCAGATCAGGCTACAAAGGTGGGACTGGCACTATCCCACTTGTCCCATGGCTTTGATACCCTGGTACTCCCCACTTCCAGATGAGGAAGCTGAGCTCTAGGTGTGTGACAGAGACTAGGGCCCTCTCGCTATGCCTTCACGCCTCTGGGGACCCTCTCAAGAGCAGTGGTGGCTGGTGTGGGTTTACCTTTCTGAATACTGGCTACTCTGGCCCTGGGCTTGGAGTCTTGGGCCAGGCCCTCCCCACAGTTTCAAGGGAGCTCATGGGAAACCTCAGGTCTGGACAGCAGCCCCACTCTGGACCAGGCTTGTGGACCATGGACCAGGTAGACCATGGATGGGAGTGCCAGGGGATTGTTTGGGCCCTGGAGGTAGGTAATGGGAGGCAGGTCAGTAGTCCCAGGAAGAGGGGCAAGAATGAAGCTAGGGCTGGGGAAAGGTGACAAGAGACAGCTGACAGGATTTGGCAAGATTTGGGTTGTGGAGAAGGGCTCGGAGTGGAGTGTCCAGGCTGGTGCCCATGTCTGGGATGCAGGGGGGAACCTCAGCTGCAGGGCCAGGGGTCTCTTGGGTGTGCCGGCCTGGTAGGTGGACCTGCGACCCTAGTCCAGTGTCTTGAGGCCAGATGAGGGGATGCAGTCACTCTGGGCAACTGCCTCTGTTGAGTGCCAACTGTGTGCTGGTCATCAGTCCATGATCCCATGTCACTACCCCAAAGATGTAGAGGCCTGAGCCATGGGTTGACCTTGGGCCTTTCTCTACCATAGGCTTTTGGTTCCCCCACTCTGCTGCCAACTCTGAGACCCCCATAGTGAGTGGCTGAATGGGCCTCTAGGGAGTTGGGCACAGGGGTAGAAGGCAGGAGGAGGCGATGGGATGTGTTCATATGTGCGAGTCGCCTGGGGGCAGTGGGCACTGTGCACTGGGGGCTGTTAGGATTGACGTGCTTGAGTCTATGCACTGGGCTGGCTGTTCTTACATACATATGTGTATGTGCATACGTCCCTGTTGAGGAATCAGGTACATGCACATGTATCCAGGACCTTATCTGCATGTGTGCCCAGGAGTGTGTAACGGGGGCCAGGCCTTCCTGTGATCATGGGCTGACTCATGTTCCTGCCTGCCTGCCCGTCTGGGTGAAGTCATCACCCGTTTTTAGCTCCCTGAGGTCATTTGCCAGTGGGGGCTCTTGGGGCCTCGGGATCCCACAACTGGGCTGCCTGGTTGGGTATTAGTAGGGATGCTGCAGGGTTGCCAGGCCTTGTTGCGGGGGGGGGGGGGTCCTGGCTCTCCTAGACCCGCATCCCTTCATCCCCCTACTGCACTGTGTCAGACCCTCACCATAGACTAGAGTGAGAATAAACTGAGCCTCAGAGTAGTATTGAGGTCTGAGGTTTGCTTACTCCTCCTACCTCCTCACACCCACCCCCTAACCAGGGAGTAGGAGGCTCTTCTCTGAGAGTGTTAATTACGAAATGTATGCAAGTCTACTCAGGGCCTGTGCCCTCCTGACAGTGCCCTGGTCCCCTCATGTCAGTCTTGCTCTGAACCCCTTCCCTTGAATTGCGGCCACCGGCGTGTGGTGCTAGACTACTCCATGCCTAGTCCCAGAGCCTAGCAGAGAGAGCTCATTGCCTGCCACACATTTGCTCCCATAGTTGCCAAACACAGTTGGGGTAGCCAAGGGCTCAGCAGTGATAGGCTGTCCCTGAATCTGCCCTAGAACTATCTCCCAGTGCCCTCAGAGAAGAGGCCAGGCCACCTTGCCCAGCAGCCCACCAGCATCTCCCTATTTAGGGTCTCAGTTTACTTCTCTTTTCCAGGGAATATTGTTCCTCCTTCCTGGCCAGGTCCCCAACAGGGATTCCACTTGCAACACTGAGTGGCAGCCAAGGCTGTGGCCCACAAGGGGTGAGGTGTAGCTAAAAGGCTTTGCAAATTTTACCTTCTCTGTGGATACCTGAAATTCCCCATTAGTGGTTTGTAAAGTCCTGGTCAATCCTCTCCCTTCTGTCAGGCCTCAGTTTCTCTTTTTATAAAATCACATACTGTTGTTCCCTGAGGTCCTGCTTCTGGGAGGAGAGGCTGCATTCTGTGACTTCTTCCTTCCTGTGTCACCAGAACCCAGGGGATACACCTGTTCTGACATGGTCCAGGCGTCTCTCTGGACCCCTGAAGAGTTTACAGAGGCCCCCAACCTCAACAATTATGTGCAGTTAAGCTTATTTTTCAGGTCAGGACCCTAACCTGAGGAGACTTCACACCCTGAGGACCTCAGGAGGCAGGCCCTAGGGGAGCTGTGGACACTTAACCTTGCACACTGCACAGGCCCAGGGCCAGGAGCAGAGTAGAGCTCTGGTGGCAGCCAGATATGAGTATGGCCTTCCCTGGGCCTCAGCTCCATTTCTGTATAGGCCTCAGAGGCCTGGGGCCCAGACAGGGGACTGATCCTTCAAGGCACAGCATCTGGGCCACAGAGCAGGGCCTGTCCTCCTGCTGACCTGGCCCTGGCTGCCCAGGAATGTGCCCCCATTTGCCTGCCCACCGCGGCTTGGGTTTCAGCCCCTACCTACTCTGGCCAGATGCTAATCCTGGGACATTGGTGTGTGTGGAGGACCCATGTAGTCAGAGGCCCAGGGGTAGATAAACTTTGGCTCTCAGGCCCCTTTGCCAATCAGCACAGCAGGAGTCTGCTCAGCTCTGCTATGTCTGTCCTCTTTGAGCCTCAGTTTCCCCACTAGCAAGTCTGGCCATAGGCATATGGGCCTTAAGATGGCCTCTGTCCAGAGCCGTCTTGCCTGTAATTCTACCATGGTCAGCCCCTGCAGGGATGAAGGCAAGGAGGGCTGCAGGTTGAGAATGAGGTGGGTAGCTGAGGTTGGGGGGACCGGGAGGAGGTATGTGCAGAGGAGACACCAGGATTCCTGTCAAGGACCAACTAGGCATACCCGGCCTGAATTCACCATCTCTGGGCTCTGATAGAACACCCAGCTTCTCAGTGGGGGGTCACCAATCATGGGGCCAAAAGAGGTAGGGCCAGGCTGTGCCCACTCAACACCCCAAGAGTATCCGGGACGGAAGGAGCATGGGTATTTTGGGCATTCTGGGAACTGGGTATTTCTGTCCTGCGAGGGCGTCTAGCTGGCCTTGGGAACAGTGGGAGCCTGGGCGTGGCCACAGGAGTCAGTGAGCAGTACTGAAACTGCTATCCCAAGGCCTCTGCACTGGAGGTTTCTGGGGTGGGGCAGGGAGGAAGCCCAGGATACCGGGAGGACCCAGCCAGAGCTAGTGAGCCATGTCAGGAGAGCAACGTGCAGATCCCACCAACTTTCTTGCCCCTAGAAACCTGTAGCAGCCAGGCCTTGAGCTCAGACAGGGCTGCCCAAGACTGCACCCCTGGGGTCGGGGGCTTCATCTGCCAGCTCAACCCAAAGAGGCCCCAGGATTGGGGAGGGTCAACCCCCAGGGCACCCCATGCCATTCAGAGGCAGGACTGGGGCTGCCGTCTTCACCAGCTGGAGCTGAGACAGGCCTTGGGGTCCATGGGTTCCGGGGGTGGGATGAGGGCACTCCTGGCATCTAGGCCAGTACAAGCATCTGCACTCCAGGGCCAGGTGAACTGTGGTTCCTCACACTGACAGCCCCCCGCCTTGCTCAGGAACAGAGCCCGGGCAGCCAGGCCTCACTGGCCACAATGCCAGAGGCGCCCGAGGTGCTGGAGGAGACCGTGACTGTAGAGGAGGACCCTGGCACACCTACCTCTCACGTGTCCATCGTCACATCAGAAGATGGTACTACTCGGCGCACCGAGACCAAGGTACGGCAGGGCCCAGGCAGTGGGCAAGTAGGCTGTGTAGCCACAGTTGTTCTGTTAATATAGAGGGGCCTCCCAGGGGCCACCTATTGTTCAGGTGGAAGATCTAGGCCATCCTGGCTCTTCTGGGGCAGTGTCCAGGCCTCTCAGGCTGCCCAGCCCACCGGCCACCCACTTGCCCACCAGGTCACCAAGACGGTCAAGACGGTGACCACGAGAACAGTGCGCCAAGTGCCTGTAGGCCCAGATGGCCTCCCCCTGCTGGACGGCGGCCCCCCGCTAGGCCCCTTCGCAGATGGCCCCCTGGACCGGCACTTCCTGCTGCGTGGGGGTGGCCCGGCAGCCACGCTTTCCCGCGCCTACCTCAGCAGTGGGGGCAGCTTTACCGACGGCCCCGAGCCCCGTGATGTCCCCAGCTACGGCAGTCTATCCCGTGGGCTGGGTGTGCGGCCTCCACGTGGCCCCCTTGGCCCAGGCCCTGTGGATGGCTGCTTCACACTGCCTGGCCGACGTGAGGCCTTCCCTGCAGGCCCTGAGCCTGTGCCGCCAGCCGGCCGCTCCCAGCCCGAGCGCTTTCAGGCGGAGCCATATGGTTTGGAGGACGACACACGCAGCCTGGCTGCTGATGACGAGGGTGGCCCGGAGCTGGAGCCTGACTATGGCACTGCCACTAGGAGGAGGCCTGAGTGTGGGCGTGGCTTTCGCACCAGGTGAGCACCCTGTGTCTTGCCATTGACTGCCTCCAGGAAGTCTGCCTTCCGCTCACTCCCCCGCCAGAGAGTCCTCCACAGGAAGTGTAGCTGCTGGGACTGAGTTAGTTACACACGTTAGTTTGAATTGGACTGGGCTCTTTTCAAAGACAGCAACAGGGCAGCCTCTGGGATGGTGGAAGTTGCAGTGGGCACCCTCCCTGTGGGTCTAGGACATGAGGGAGGTTAGTTAGTACAGTGCCGAGTGCCTGCTACCCCTGTTCTAGTCAGATGACCATGAAGACATGAGCACAAGAGGCTTAGCGCATTTCTTTGAGTTTGAGGCTCCAGCCTTTCCCTGGGCCTCAAATTCCCCTGTGTACAGAAGCAACCAGAATCTAGGCCACCCAGCTCTTCCCCGCACAGGCTGTGGTTCTGTCGTCCCTGCCCTCAGTTCCTCTGTCTGTAGAGTGGGAACATGATCACAGCCTTCATATGGATTATGCTGCGTGACCGCAGACAAGCCAGCTGACCCCTCCTAGCTTCAATCCCTGCCCTAGGAAGTGGGTTTGATGGTGACAGCCCATGAGGACATCTTGTGCTCTGGGGGACTGGCGGCCTGTAGGCCCCCTCATATAGTCCCACCAGGATGGCTGTGTGCAGGAGAGGGTCACCTCCTGCCCCCACATCCTGGCAGATCTCGCATCACAGAGACGGGCTTTGTGGAAAGGCAGGACTCTCAGTCATAGATACAGATGTTTTAGAGAAACACATTTAGCTCAGGATTGGGGAACACCACATGGTGATGGGAGTGAGTGAGCTCCCTGTCTTAGGGGGATGCAAGCCCTGATAACCATTGGCTGGTGTTCGGCTCTGTCATTGGCTGGGAGTCCGTTCTTGCTGGCCCAGGTCGTGACTTTCAGCACCCATTCGGTGCTTGGAGTCAAGTACCAATGCTGTTGGCCTATCCCAGCTCTTCATGGGTTCATGATCCTCTGGAGAAGGTATGGTGAGGCCGCTCTGCTCCATGTGTCCTGCCTGCCTGCACAGGGCCTATGAGGATGTGGCAGATGATGGCGGTGAGCTGATGGAGGAGCGGCCCCCGTTTCCAGCTACGACGGCACCCCTGGCCCAGCCAGAACGGGGCAGCCTGGGTAGCCTGGACCGGGCGGTACGGCGGTCGCCCTCAGTGGACAGCGCCCGTAAGGAGCCGCGTTGGCGGGACCCCGAGCTGCCTGAGGTACTGGCCATGCTGCGGCATCCCGTGGATCCTGTGAAAGCCAACGCGGCTGCCTACCTGCAACACCTGTGCTTTGAGAACGAGGGCATCAAGCGACGTGTGCGGCAGCTGCGGGGCCTGCCTCTGCTCGTCGCTCTGCTGGACCACCCAAGGGCAGAGGTGCGGCGGCGGGCCTGTGGGGCGCTGCGAAACCTCTCCTATGGCCGAGATACAGACAACAAGGCTGCCATCCGGGACTGTGGCGGTGTGCCTGCCCTGGTGCGCCTTCTGCGGGCTGCCCGGGACAACGAGGTCCGAGAGCTCGTCACAGGTGAGTGGTGCCTGGCTTCCCCGCATCCCTCAGGGAGGAGGAGAGTGAGGCTTGGCCAGAAAAAGAGCCCCCACACTACCCATTTAGTCAGGAGTCCCAGCTGCTAGGGGTAGGCATCAGGCTCAGACTGAGTGGTCCCCAGTCTCTGTACCTCTGGACTTTGCTGCCCCTCAGGCAGGACCCCTGTCCACTTGCCCCCATGTCCCCATACTCTCCAGGTCCAGCCTCCTGGTCCCACCCTCCAATGGGGCATTGGTGAGTGATTATGCCTCAGGGGACCCAATTGGCCAGGTAGGGTCACATGACGACTCTGGGTAGAGCCAGTGGAGCAGTAGTCCCACCCACCCACGTGGCTGAGGAGGCAGGGGAAGAGAAGGTACCTGCATGTCTAGCCAAAGGCTCCCTCCCAGCTCTTCTTCTGTGTCCCAGCCCCTCTGGCTTCCTCCCAGCTGGTAGCTACTGTTGAGTGCCTGTGCACATCTTGCCTGGGCCAGGGTGGGCACCCAAGGCTTCTCATGGCTTTTGTCACTTCCTATCTTCTATTCTGATCTAGGGCATGACAAAGGATGGGGCAGGTCCTGAGCGAGGTCCCATGGGGAGGTAGGGAGGTCACTGCCTGTGTGATCAGCACTGGCTGCTTGATGGCGCCCTGCAGGCACACTCTGGAACCTGTCTTCCTATGAGCCCCTGAAGATGGTCATCATTGATCACGGCCTGCAGACGCTAACGCATGAGGTCATTGTCCCCCACTCGGGCTGGGAGCGTGAGCCCAACGAGGATTCCAAGCCAAGGGATGCTGAGTGGACAACAGTCTTCAAGAACACGTCAGGCTGCTTGAGGTGTGGGTGGGGGCCAGGCTTAGGCATTCCCTCTGAGGTCACCCGGGGCTGTTCCCGGTCAAGGAGGCAGGAGCCAGGCACCGGAGCCTACACGTAAAGCTGGGAATAGCCATGCCCTCATGTCCTGTAAAACACGGAAGAGAACTAGCCACCCAAGTCTTAGGAGCTTCACAGCTGTACCACAGTTCCTGCCCGAGTCCTGAGAATGGGGCCCGACGAGGCTGTATTCAGCTCCAAGGGCAGCCTCTGGACAAGGTCTGCTATGCTGTCATGTAGTACCCTATGGCCCCAGCCCTGCTCAGCTTTGATCCTATCACTGTGACAGCCAGGACCCTCATCTTCAGGTGGCCTCAGAGGCCTCATTCCACTTTCCTGTGACCTATACCCTCACCCTCCCATGCTGGGATTCCCCATGGAGTTCCCACAGGCAGTCCTGGCTCCCTATTGTCTTGCCTGTCCATCAGTACGTACCCCCGTGGCCCTATGGGGTCCTCACCTCAGGGTAAGGTGGAGCTCAGAACTGCCACTGGGGCCGGGAGCCTCTACATGGACTCATGCCTCTGGAGCCACTTCTGCCCATTTCCAATTCAGCTGGGTATCAGAGAAGGCCCTCTGCTCCATATAGATGCCAGGCCGGGGCTCCCTCCTGGGGTCTCAGTGGTCAGGGCACTGCCAGCACTAACAGGGTGGTGTCAGAACCTGTTTTACAGATGAAGACAGGACCCCAAGGCCAGGTGAGGGCTGGGAAGTTGCCATGGGAGCCAGGGGTCACAGGGCTTGCTCTTGGCCACCCAGGAACGTGAGTTCGGATGGTGCAGAGGCCCGGCGGCGGCTCCGGGAATGTGAAGGGCTGGTAGACGCCCTGCTGCACGCCCTACAGTCAGCTGTGGGCAGGAAGGACACCGACAACAAGGTGGGTGGAGCCGGGCGGGGAGGGCTCTGGCAGGTCCCAGGCAGGGGCAGTCTCACAGCTTCCTACAAAGGATTCTGGGAGATGGAGCAGGAGCTGGACCCCGGGGGCCCTGAACGATCTGAGCAGCACAGGGGGAGTAGGCATACTGGTCTGGGGCAGTGCTCTGGGCGTGGACTCATGCCACAGTGACGTAGACATGCCCGAAGCCCCAGATGAGGTCCTACACACAGTGTGTTTTTCACCTTTTTTCTTCCTCAGCCCTTGTCTGGGAGGTCTTACCCATGTGGGCCCCTTAGCTTAGGCCTCCCCATCTTTACGTCCCCGGTTTCTTCTGTGCACGCTGGCTGTGGCCAGTCTTCTCCAGGAGGGTTAATGCCCTCCCTGCCCACCTGGCCCTGCTCCATCAACTCTCCTCTCCCCACAGTCGGTGGAGAACTGCGTGTGTATCATGCGGAACCTGTCCTACCACGTGCACAAGGAGGTGCCTGGGGCCGACAGGTACCAGGAGGCCGAGCCTGGGCCCCCAGGCAGTGCTGCAGGCGCCCAGCGCCGGAAGCGGGATGACGCTGGCTGTTTCGGTGGCAAGAAGGCCAAAGGTGTGTGGGAGGGATTGGGGTACCCTCCTAGGACTCCCGCTGCCACCCCAGGCTGCAGGTTCTCCATACCCATGGCAAGCACAGAAGCCAGAGACCACCTGGTCAGCTCCTGATGGGAAGGTGGGGAAGCAGGGAGCCAAGGAGGGTGGACCCAGCCCTTTAGGTCATCTAGCTGACAGGCCGCCGTTCCTCATCTGCACTGTGGGTCCCCCAGGGGAGAACAGGGTGAACATCTGTGGTGTCCCTGCTGCTGCCTAGTCTCCATCCCTCGGCTCCAGGAAGGGTTCTATGGGTCTGTGTTTGGAAAGTACTGAAGACGAAGCTGCCTCCTGGTGTTCACAGAGCACCTGAAGACCCTAAGATGCCCTGAGGGCAGCACCCCACCCTGCCTTCACACCATCCCGACCAGCATTTGCTAGGTGCAGGTTCCAGGACCTATATTCCCTGGCACCTGCCGGGTGGCATCTGTACACTGCCTTCACCTGCTCTTCCCCACCATGTGGATCTGTTCTGACCCCAGGCTTCCCCTTTCCTGTCCTACTTGCTGGCACTCAGCCCTCCAGAGTAATCGGGGTGGGGTTCCATGACCCATCTACTCAACCCAGAGGGTATGCAGTGGGAAGTCGAGGCCTCCTGGGAGGGTGTGGGGGGGTGCCACCCGCTCAGGCTCGTCTCCTCTCTCCTGTGCTTCCTCCGGCTGCCCAGAGGAGTGGTTCCATCAAGGTGAGTCCCTGTTTGTCCTGCTGTCCAGGCCTGGTGGGTACAGTGGGCACCAGGGAGGTGCCCCCCCCCCGCCCTATTGTTTAGGGAGTTGTCTCCATGACAGCCGCAGGGCAGTCCAGTCTTAGAGCCCTGCCCCATCCCCAGTCCCTTCTCCCAAGCAGCCATCTCCATGACAACTGTGTGGACATGACAATGGCAGGAATGTCAGCCCTGGACCCTTTGGGAGGCCTGCAGGCTGTCCCTCTATAACCTCAGACTCAGCTATCCATGCAGGGCTGGGCCTGGAGCTGGAACAGGAAGAGCCAAAGAGGGGGCAGGGCCTGGGTATATTTGTCCCCAGGGGTAACAGTGAACAAAGTCTGCCCCTGGGAATGAGGTGATATGTGGCGTAGAGGGACCACAGAGAGGCCCCATGAGGCTGGGATCCCAGATCATCTGAACTCAGCTCTGCTGCTCTTCAGAGGAAAAGCACCTCCCTCATCTGAGACGAGGGTGACTGGGAGATAGTGAGCTCACTCACGGAGGTGTGCAGAACGAGGCTGACACGTATTAGGTGGGGCTGCTGTAGAGGCTTAGCCTGCAGGTGGAGGTCTCTCTTAGCCAGCAGAGCCTGGGACCAGGTCCTGACCCCAGATAGGCATTTCCCTGTGGTGGGACTTTTGATCCCAGCCCTGCTTTACTGTGCAACCACGCATGTCCTGTCCTTGCCAATCCTCAGCTTTGTACCTACCTGCCACCCAGCCTGGGCTCCTAGCTCCTGGCAGCTGCAAGGCCTTTGGTTGGTCTGCAGTGCTGCTCCCAGCATCTGACAGGAGATGAGTCCTGGCTTCTGGGGGCAAGGCTGGGGCATCCACAGGCCCCACTGCCACCACTGCCCTTCCCTGACCCTCCTTGCCTACCTAAACACAGAATAGTGTTCCATTGCCAAGGCCTCTTTGTGCCCAGTTCGATTTGGGGGTGCTCTTGGGCTTCGGGAAGGCAAGTGCTGTATCCAGCCCTCCTGATGCACACCCGCCCCTGCAGAGTCTGCTTCACCTCCCCCTACTCTGTTCCAGGGAAGAAGGATGGTGAGATGGACCGGAACTTTGATACGCTAGACCTACCCAAGCGAACTGAGGCTGCCAAAGGTGAGTGGGTGGAGGCAGAGTTCAGGCACAGCCCTATCCAGGTAGTGAAGCTTTTGCCACTAAGCAGGCTTGAAGGGCCTTGGGAATCTGATGGGAAAACAGGCCCACAGGTATGGGGTTCCCCAGAGCACTGTCTAGTCCCTGGGCACCTGCTGAGGGTTCAGAATCAGGGTCAGTTCCGTGGGTCACTTCAGGCAATGGGGGAAACAGAGGCATAGAGAGGCCAGGCACTTACAAGGTCACAGCATGTGAAAGACTAGAGGGGCTAGAGTGAGGCCTTCAGTGAAGGGCAGAGACCAATTGGGCAGGACTTCCAGTATCCGCTGAGGAGCTCACGTTCACTCAGGGTGGTCTGGGAGTTGGGGTGTGTGGTCCTATCTAGTACGGAGGCTGATCACATGGGGGGCAGAGTGGTTTGTCCTTCTCATCCTCTGTGTCTGTTGGAGCCCTGTGTGCTGGCACTGGGCATCCAGCTTGAGTAAGAGAGATCTGCCCTTCTGAGTCCCAGGCCATGGCCCACCCTGTAAGCCCAGACACCGCCAAGCAGAGTGGAAGACCCTGGCCATGGGAAGTCTAGGGGAAAGCATCACAGGCAGAGGGACCAGCGCCTGCAAACACCCCGAGGGGCAACACCCTGCATGGCAGATGTGCTTGGAGCGTTTGGGGAACAGGAAACCCAGCGAGGCTGGAGGAGAGGGACCAAGGAGGCAGGAGGAATGGGGAGGGGGTGATGAAATGTCGGGTGGGAGGACCCTGAAGAGGGAGTAATGTCTGGGTACAGACCAGCTGAAAGGCTGCTCAGCCTCTCCTCTCTGGAGTGCCTTGGGGCAACTCTGCTGCAGCCTGGAGTGGTTGAGCAGGTCTTCTGCAGACTGAGAAGGCAGGTCCTGTTGCTAGGGGTGTGCCACTAGAAACAGCCTTAGTTACATAGGAGGGAACAGGGCCCTGTTGCTAGGGAGGGTGGGTCTTGTTGCTAGGGCTCTTCCTAGCTGTATAGCCTATCTACCCAGGAGGGCTGGCTCTGTTATTAGGGAGTTTGAGTCCTGTTGCTAGGGGAGCCACCCTGACTGCCACCTCCCTCCCTACCCCAGACCTCCTGGATGCTCTGGCTGCCTGGCAGGTCCAGTACCATTTCTTTGGCAGCAGGGGCAAGGGACCAGTGACCTCACATAGACCCACTGCCTCCTCACTGTACTTCTGTTCTTCCGTGAAATGGGAATGCTTTCTCCCTTGGGTGGCCCATAAGGAGTGAATGCACTGATGTTAAATTTTCCCTCACTGCACCACAGCCATCCCTGGCCCCAGCTGACTCTCACCCTGGGAGGAGAGGGGATAATGGGGCCAGGTGTGGGTGACTGTGGGTGGTGGGTGCTCTGTGCCCAGGCTTTGAGCTGCTGTATCAGCCCGAGGTGGTACGTCTCTACCTCTCCCTCCTCACGGAGAGCCGGAACTTTAACACCCTGGAGGCTGCCGCTGGTGCCCTGCAGAACCTCAGCGCCGGCAACTGGATGGTGAGAGGCCAAGCCTGGTAGGGAGGGGACAGAGCGAATCCTAGGTATCCTGTTGGTGCCTGCCTCTGACTTTGCTCAGGTTGGGGGGGGGTAGGAACACCATGTCTCCCCCAGGTCCGAGAGGTTCAGGATCCCGGGAGGTTTGGGGCCAAAGGATGCAAGCTGGAGGTAGAGTTGAGTTGCTTGGGTAGGACTTTGTCTTTCCTGGGAGGAGGGTCCAGCCAGAGGGAACAGCCAGGGTTCAGGTGGAGAGTGCCCCGGCGTGTAGGCATGTCTGAGTCTACTGAGCACCCTACCTGCCCCGTTGCCACAGTGGGCCACGTACATCCGCGCCACGGTGCGCAAGGAGCGTGGGCTTCCGGTGCTCGTGGAGCTGCTGCAGTCCGAGACTGACAAGGTGGTGCGAGCTGTTGCCATCGCCCTGCGCAACCTGTCGCTGGACCGGCGCAACAAGGACCTCATTGGTGAGGACACCGGTGGGGCTGAGCCGGGATACAGAGCCCGGTGGTCTGCTCTGGGGTCCCACCGGCAGGGGCTAGGGGACCCGCAGGGTGGGGAGGTCAGGGGCCCAGCATTCTGTCCCAGCTACTGGAGCTCTTGTCTTCCTGAATGGCCTCAGGGCCTATCCCCTGTACGTGGCAGGTGACCTTGCAGCGTCTTGGGGCTTTCCTGGTGGAGGCCCCGTCTGAATCTCCTTCCTTCTCACTGGGGTGGGCAGAGACATGTCCTAACACCTGCCCCTATCCTTCAGGGAGCTATGCCATGGCAGAGCTGGTGCGGAACGTGCGCAATGCGCAGGCTCCGGCACGACCCGGTTCCCGCTTGGAGGAGGACACGGTGGTGGCCGTGCTCAACACCATCCATGAGATCGTGTCCGACAGCCTGGACAACGCGCGCTCACTACTACAGGCCCGAGGCATTCCAGCGCTGGTGGCACTTGGCGCAACCAGGTGGTTGAGGGCCAGGCATGGGGTGGGCGGGGCCCCCATGGGAGAGGGGCGGGGCTGGTTGCTGACCCCGCCCTGGGCCTGGCTGCAGCCAATCGGTCCGCGAGGCGAAGGCCGCATCCCACGTGCTGCAGACTGTATGGAGCTACAAGGAGCTGCGTGGCGCCCTACAGAAGGATGGCTGGACCAAGGCGCGCTTCCAGGTGCGGCCTGCCTGGCCTTTCTTTCCCTCTTTCGCTTCTCCAGGCTAGGTCCCCTACAGGAGCGCTCCTAACCCTGCACCCTGTTTTGTGCACCCTTTATCATACACAGTCAGCCACTGCTACTGCCAAGGGGCCCAAAGGAGCACCCAGTCCTGGAGGCTTTGACGACAGCACGCTGCCACTGGTGGACAAGAGCCTTGGTGAGGACCAAGTGGGGGCACAGAAACCTATCCGTAAGATAGGAGAGATAGTCCTCCACCCAGGGGTAGTGATAGTGACAAGGCAGGTGAGGGCTGGGGTGGAGGGGTGCTTTCCTGGCTTGCAGCCTCCTACAGCCTCTCCACCCATGGTGTCTGCATTGATGCTAAGCTGGGGGTGGTGCCGTCAATGACAGAGGCCCAGCAGAATAGTGCAGAGAAGTTAGTGACGAAGGGTTCCTGAGGCCAGCCATGCTGGGGGTCTGTCTGTCCTGGTATCCCCACTGCTTCTTGCAACCAGCCAGCTACCTGGCTTGTGCCCTGCAGATGGTGAGAAGCCAGGCAGCCGGGACGTGATCCCCATGGAGGCACTTGGCCCAGGTGAGTATAGATGATGTGGGGCGGGGGGTGGAGGGGGTGGGGGGGTGGGGGAGGTGAGGTGCTGAGATGGGCCAGGTGGTTTTGTCTTGTGTGTTTGGTGCTGGAAAGGTCTTCCAAGGAGGCTGGAAAAGAGATTTGGTTTAGCGGTGCTGGTGAGGGGGGTGGACACCCAGGGAGGGGTCAGTGCCCAACCAGGGTCTGGCCTGCCAGCTGCAGGGGACTGGGCAGGGGCTGGAGGGTTCTGAGCCGCCATGGTGGGAGGGGCCATGAGAAGACCTGGCCTAGTCCTCCCGCACAGTGCTGGGGCGGGGTAGGTGGGCCCCCCTGTGTCTGGGCTGAGAGGGAGATCTGCTCCTGCGGTGCCTGCCCCTCAGAGTTCCCCTTATGTCCCCACCCCAAGATGGATACTCCACTGTGGACCGGAGGGAGCGGAGGGCTCGAGGCAGTGACCTTGTAGGGGAGGCCTCCGAGAAGGAACCATTGAAAGTAAGTGGCTGTGGGCAGGTGCCTAGAGAGGTGGCATAGATAGGGCTTGCCTGAGAGGGGCCCTGGCAAGGTGCTGAGTTTAGGCTGCCCGGTCTGGCTGGGGTGGAGCTCACCTGGAGGGCAGCTGGGCTGGGAGACCAAGCCTGGGGACTGGCCCTTCTGCCTTGGGAACATTACTGGCAGAGTCAGTCTATGGGTACAGGTGACTTGAAGCTCATACGCACTGGGAGAGAGGGGGCATGGGGCAGGGCACTGCCCAGAACAATGCACAGGGCCAGGGGCGTCTGAGCAAGCGTGTCTTCTTCACCTTTCTCTGCCTGTGTGTGTGGGTGGGCGGTGGGTGAGGGCCCACCATGGTCCTGCCTCCAGGACTCTGTGACAGTCCCCTGACTTTGGGCACAGGACTGTGTGTGTCCACGTGTCACTCTGCATCTATGTGAGCCACACGAGCTCAGCCCCCCCTTCCTGTGCACCCTGGCTCTGGCCTTACCTACTGAGCAGCCCAGCCCCAACCTGTCAGCGCTGACTAACCTGCTGTATTCTGCCTCTAACGCCCTCCTGCCCACTGCCCGTCCGCTGCAGCCCGACCCTGGCAGGAAGGCTCCGCCTGGGCCCAGCAGGCCTGCGGTCAGGCTGGTGGACGCCGTGGGGGACGCTAAGCCTCAGCCCGTTGACTCCTGGGTCTAGCTTGCATGCCTGGTACGTCTCTCGTCTGGTTTTTCATTCAACTGTTTCCCATCCTCTGGGCAGGGGCTTCTTAATCTCTGCTGGCTGCATGTTCTGTCCCTCCGTGCCCCCTGGCAGGACCCGGACTTCAAACTATCAGGCTTAAATGCCCATTTTATGGACAGGCTAAGGTCTGAGAGGGACATGCTTCCCTGGGTCTTCAGTCCCGGCTCAGGTCATCAAGGGCCCAGAGGAGATAGGGCCAGACAGCAGGGATGGTCCCGTCCACATTTAAATGCTCTAAGCACAGTTCCCCCCAAGGACCAGCAAGTCAGACTGGCCCTGATTGCCCAGATCTTGGGGTCAGCCTGCACCACTCACAGCAGCTGCTTTTGTCCACACTTTTGTTGGCATACCCTATGGAGGGGTCCATGTAGCCACCAGGCCACCCTGCTCAACCTTCCCCCTCTCCCTCTTTAGGGCTCGGGCCCAGCCATTTGTTCTTAGGGATCTGATCATGGGAAGAAGGGAACTCCAGGGCCGGCCCTCACAGATCCTGCTGTGGAGCTTGGAGCCCCCTGGCGTCAGGGGTTGGCAGCGCCTCTCGCCTGGGAGCCAGGGCCGGACATTCTGGACACACCTCCCTTCCTGCCCTTCCTCCTAACTCCTTAGGCTGAGTTAGCTGTTTACTGACATGGTGCTGTGTGCGAGTGAGAGAGGCAGCCGGGGGAGCTGCCAGGGTGGGGCCCTGGGAAGTGGCAGGACAAGGCACCTGGCTCTGCTTTGTGGCTGGTAATGTAGAAGAGTGTGGTCTTGTATGTGCAAGGCCCCAGAGGAGCCTGGCAGGGAGGGGGGCTCAGGAAAGGAGTTTAACTCTGGAAGGTGGAGGGGATCCGCTGGGCTCTGAGTCCCACCCTGCATGGCCGACAGAACACGGGCAGGGGCTGGCCTGTGTAGACAGGCTCTGGAGGCAGTGAGACGGGGGGGTCAGGCTGTGCTTGCCCCCACCCTGCACTCAGATACATGGAGCCCCAGTGCGGCAGGAGCCTTCCCTGAGCGACTCTGGCCCGGGCCGTGGCTGCCAATCCTGTCTGCCAGAGCCCTGAGTCACACCTCTGGGACTGACCTTTGGCAGCAGCGGGGGACTGCTGCCTAGTGCCTGCTGTTTGTGACTTAAAAACACAAGAAAAACACTGACAAAAAGCATTAAAAACAAAACCAAAATAAGACTGTATTGGTAAACACCTAAATTTTTGTAAGAAAATTTAAAAATTAAAAAAAGCAACAAAGGAACTTTCTATCTCGTCTATGGCTCACATCTTTTGCCAGCCCCTCCCTGTTTGCCAGGTGGGGAATGGGGAGAGGTGGTGTCCATAGGGGGCTCAGCTCCCAGACCCCAGGAGTGTTTCCACACATGTCCTCCCAGGCTTGCTGTGATCCCCTTTCTACACACTCAGAGGAGAGGGCTTGCTCCTGGGTGGTTAACTGGGACCTGAGTCCCAGGGTGGTGTCCTGGCCAGAGGTTTGTCTGCATGCAGGTGAACTCAGCCCGGATGGGGTGGGGGGGTAGGGGAATCCCTGAGGAGCCTCTGAGGTAGCCAGGGGGCCTTGGGGCCAGAGGGCCAGAGTTAGGTCTGGAGATTTAGGCAGCTGTGGATTTCGGTAGATACAAACTACTTCATCACTTGCTAGCTGGGCAACCTGTATAAGAGCCAGAGCTGGTCCGAGCCCACTCTTCCATAAACAAGGCCAGGTAGGACTGGGCAAGTTGCTTCTACTCAGTGTCACACTGGGACCCCAAGGGGCCAGGGGCCAGAGACCACACCCTGCACTGTGGTGGGGTCCCATGTCCACCTTTCTCCAGTGCCTGCTTGGTCAGAAATGGACACAGAGGCTGACCAACTGTCCAGTTTCCCAGGACAGCCTCCAGATGGGGGCTCACCTCAGCCTGCGGACATCCCCATGAGGATGCAACAAATACCCTCAGTCTGGCCACATGAACCCCTAGGCCAGCATTAGCCTCCAGTGAAGGGGAACACGGTGTGGTGCTAGAGCTGACGGCACCACAAGAAAGAAGGAGCAGGGCGGCAGTTAAAAAGAAGCACTAGGTTGATCTCTTCTATTTAAATATTTAGATTTTTAATTTCTTTTAGCATCTTTTAAACATGATACATATAGGGTTATTAACAGTGAGCTGATTTTAGTAAAGAAGTTGCATTTCATTCTTAAAAAGGAGGTGAAAGGATGCAGGAATCACAAGTGGATAGGAATTGTTGGGCACAGTGCCTATCACTGGGGCATTGCTGCCACCTGGTGATGGCAAACCTCAAGGACAGACTGAACGCACAGCCCAACAGTTTCCAAATGTTCCCAACTTCCCCCCGACTTCCAATGTCTGCTGAATATGTCAGTGCCTGAGGACCTGTCCATGTAAGAAACCTCCTTGATCTAAAATGCTGGTGGGAGTGAGTGATACCATCACAGGCACCACCTGTCCTGATTGGTTTTTACAAACATACTTTCCAAATGTATTGCAGTGATCTTGCATGGTAAGCTGGTTGCGCTTGGGGTAGACCAGAGGTGACAGCCCAGAGTCACCGTGCAGAGGGTCCAGTGTGGGCAGGCTTTGGCCTCACAAGCCTCAAGTGTGGTACACTGAGGACAGACCGACCCCAGAACTGCAAAAGCAGGGTTGGTGGGAGCACATCTGTTGTGCCCTTCATAATCAGGCTTGACAAGGCAGCCTGGAGCAGGGTCGGGGATCAAGGTTGTGCTGGGCCATCCAGGCCCATGTAGACAGCCTTCTCCAGGCCATCCACTGCCTTCGAGTACTCCAGGTAAGAGGTGAAGTGTGTGCACTCAAAGCGGCTGCTGTTGCGCACATAGGCCAGGAATTCTGGGGTTCCTGGGCAGATGACGTTGTCGGCCAGCAACACTGTCCCCTTCCGTAGCAGGCCACACTCCTGCAGGGGACAGATGGTGGGAAGGGGTGAAGGTGACGGTTACCCATTGAGCCAGCCCCAAACGGGGAGGATAGGTGCTCTTGGCCAGGTGGAGGCTCCACACACTGGCCTCTGTCTGGCCCGGAGTCAGCTCCTCTCCAGCTTCTGGGGTCATGAGGGTATCCCCACTGCCTTCCATCTCCTCCCCAGCAGCAACCACTCTTAAGAAAGGGCTGTGCTGAGCACAGCCTCCAGAACGTGGCTCTGTGAGGGCGAATCTTTTGCTCCTTGTTAGGTCCTGCGTCCCCAGCCCCTAAAACAGTATGTGACAGGCACAGTGGCTAATAATGCTAGCTGGATGAGTACGTGGAGAAGGCAGTGGAGCCGGGATTCGGCCCATAGGGCTGACTCAAGGCCAGTGGGTCCCTCAGCCACCTAGTTCCAGGAACACATAGCTCTTCCAGGTGAGATGCCTGGTGCCCAGTGCATGGGGTGCTGTGCGCCGTCACTGGAGGTCCTAACTGGCCTGACCAGGTGACCCTGGAGGGATGGGGATGGAGGCAGGGCCGACATCCCCACCCAGAAGCCTGCCCCTTGAGGGTTTGCCCTGGACATTCCCAAACTCTGGCATTTGACATACCCCATCTCTACCAATGCCTGGGCCTGGGCTCTGCAGAAGGAAGCAGCAGCAGCTGGACCCAGCCAGCTGGGGGTGGTGCTTCCTAGAATACAGGAAACAATAGAAAAAAACTTTTGAGAGGAAATGGTTGCCTGTGGGGGAGGGGCAGACCAGGGTAATGGTCACCCCAGTTTCCTTGTCTAGATTTAACATGGGATCATCAAGTTTCACATGATCATAAAATTAAAAAAAAAAAAGGCAATGCCAAACATCAGAAGCAAACTCAGAGTGCCCCCAGGAGTATCTCAAATTGCCAGCAGGACCACACACAATGGGCATGGGGATTTAACTCTGTACCCCTTCAGGGATGTGCCCTAGGACAGAGTCTTACAAGGGTCTCAGTTCTGGTGGTGAGAGCAGTCACTTTCAGCCTGTGGGCCATGGGGGAAGCCAAGGGTCCTCTGACCACAGTGGAAAACACAGCTGTGAGGTCAGTGAGGCTAGGGACAATCCATGAGCCAGAATTTGAACAGAAAGTACCACTGTGAGTCATGGAGCGTTTTTCCTTTCTAAAAAGAAAATTCCCTAGGAATCTTAACCAGAAAAACCTAAAACAGAGAGCTGTCCAGGAGGAGGTGTCCCTGGCCCAGGCCCTAGAAGGGAAGCTCAGGTCTCGGGCAGGAAATGGACAAGGTAAGCCAGGAGTAGGGCTCTGAGCCTCATATGTGGAGTCGAGCTGCTCAGGAGCTGACTTCAGGAGTCACTGCTGGCCCAAAATGGGACAACAGTGGACAGAAAGTCATCAGACACTAAAAAACAAGTTGATGATGAAAGAAGGAATGAAAGGAAGAAGCTTTGGACATATTTGGAGGGTGCTGGGGCCTAGCCATCCTTGAGGAAACTGGACAGAAGGGAGAGAATGGCAGCACTTACCCCACCTTTCACCACACATTCACACACCTCCTGACGGAGGACATAGACCCCCTGGAGAAGGCCATCACATCTGAGCAAACCTGTTGTGCTAACCCCTGCCGGGAGGAAACAGCCTTCAGAGGACCAGGTAGCCTGCACTTGAGATGCTCTTAAACTCTGCGGTTCCTTTTCCACTCGGCGTGTGCCAGGCTTAGTGACTCGCTTGTAACAAAGAGAAGGAGGCAGAAGCGGTGGTGCATGCCTTTAAAGACGGTCCTACAAGGCACCGTGGCTCCCTTATTGCTCCTTCCGTCTCGGTCACCCATCCCTGGCTGTGGGGAAGGCCAGCTGCCATGTTGTGAGGACACTCAAGCAGCCCTGTGGACAGTCCGTGTGACACGGCCTTGGGGCCTCCTCAGAGCAGCCACCAGCCCCTGCCAACCCCTAAGCCCCAACTGAGGGAGGTGCAGCCGGGCCACCACAGAACCAGGCTGCCCAGCATAACCAAGGGCCCGCAGAGCCCAGCTGCAGGGCTTACAATGCATGTTTAAAAAGTACAGTCATTCCCAATTCATGACTTCTTTTCTTCTGAGATAATTACCAGCTTTGAACAAGCAGCACTGAGCAAACTATTAGTTTCCTAGTTACTAAATGGCAATATTTGCTACTTTTCTATAAATGTAGGCCCCAGTAATTATCACATACACCATAGCTGCTGAAATCCCCTCCCCTCTCCCTGTGCAGGCCCAGCTGGGTCGGCTGCCTGGCCTCTGCCCTCAACACCTGATTTCCAGGTTCATGCCCCTGGCTTGGAGCCAGGCCTCCCCGAGGCAGCTGCGGGGAGCATAGCTGCCTGGTTCCTGGGCCATGGGTCTCCTTGACATCCCCACACTGACCACCCATCTCAGCCAATTCAGGTGACGACTGGTCCGACTTCTAGCCTGTGGATCCCCCTCCCCACTCTCAGCCCTTCCCTGAGGTTTCCAGGTATCTGCACCACCCTCTCCGTAGCCATCTCTCCCCACTATCCCCAATAGGGATCCTTCCTGAGGGCAGATCTAACCTTGTTCTCACCTGCTTAGAGCCCCTCATGTCCCCACCCTGTGTGCCCTTCGAGGCCCTCCACACATGGCTCTGGCCCACATTCCCAGAACATCCCGTGCCCTCACAGCACCCAGGCCAGGGCTGGTTCCTTCCTGCTGTGTCCAGGCACCTGGCCCTCCAGGCCTGCTCCAGAACCACTCACTGCATGCAAGGTCCTGCCCAGCCTTCAGCCGTGGCTCCAGTGGCCATGCATACCATGCTCATGGCCCCTGTGCCCTGGGCCAAGTAACCAGCCCCTGTGCAAACTGAGATGGGTTAGTGTGACACAGACAATATGGGACCCCTCCATTCTGGCCTCCAGGTGGGGAGGCCATGGCGGGGGGCAAAACATCTCAAGCTCTCAGTAGAGGGCCAAGTAGCCACTAACTGTGACCTTGACTGCCCAGTTGGGACAAGGTAGCAGTCATCAATATTAAGCTTTGTGTTTCAGCTCATTAACGGCCCATCCAGGGGATGAGGCAGCCTCACTGGTCACCACTTTGGGGCTGGCCAAGCAGCAGCATTGAGGGCTGGGACGGGATGGGGTATGAGGGTGGGGAGATAGGAGTGCAGGGGGATGCACAATAAGGAGCATCTGGGGAAAATGGGCAGGAGATGCCCCGTTAGTGCTCACCCCTCCCTGCCGCCTCTGCACAGGCCACCTAGCAGGCCTGGCCGACCCTTTTTGCTGAGAACCACCTTCCTCCCATCTCCACACCGCCCTTCAGGCCTCCTCTGGCCCTCCATGCTCCCTGACCTCAGGCGGGCCTGCCCGAATCACCTGTGCCACCAGGGCCGGCTGGGGCAGCCCCTGTACCAGCAGCCAACACCGAGGCCCGTGCGGACCAGGTGGGTGCACATCTCACCTCTAGGAGGAGAGTGTCTGGCAGGTACCGGTCTTTCCAGTGGTCAAGGAAGACCATGTCTAGCGTATCCACGTCGTATTTCTTCTTCAGCTGGGGGATGATGTCCTGAGACGATCCGACCACAACGGTCACCTGGAACGGCACTCTGTTGGTGTCCATACCCACAGGGGACAGGCTACCCTGCCTGGACACCCACTCGAGTGTCCTCGCCGGTCTTCTCTGGGGTTCCGGGGAGATTAGACCCCACTCTACCCCCTCCCTCCAAGGACAGCCTGGGAGTTTCCTGCTTTGTGGAATGGGGTGGCAGGACCACCCTCACAGAGCTCCTGGTGGTTCCATGAAACCTGGCCTAGGAGGCACCATTAGGCTAGGTACGACAGGATAGATGTGGCCTTGAACTGCACTGGGGTGACCAAACCCTTTCCCGCCCCCCTTGCACCTGGCCCCTGGTGCCTCAGTGTCCACATTCATCACCTGGGGCAGCAACACACCCTGTCCTGCAGGCCTGCAAAGTCCAGCATCTGCTGGGTGATGGCAGCATAGTCAGGGTTGAACTCAATGGTGAGCAGACGGGCCCCAGGCTCCAGCAGGCGGGCCATGCGCACAGCCGAGTAGCCGCAGTAGGCCCCCAGCTCTAGTAGGACTGATGGGCGCTGCTCCTGCACCACTGCATCCAAGATCTGGCCTGCGGGGCGGACGAGAGGGTGAGCACAGGCAGAGGGTCTCTGGCCTGGTCCTGGACCTGCTCCTTCCGAACTGCGCATTGGTCCCTACAGATGCCTGCCTCCCCTGGTCCCTGTGTCCCACTAAACACACCCTCCCAGCTTCCAGGGTCCCTCAGGCCTCTGGGCCTCAGCACACTCTAGTCCTTCTCTTTCACATGATTCCTGGCTGACCCCAACTCGCCCTAAACGAGAGCTGCCCTCTGTATTAGCCCTCACCCCACCCTGCCCATGGGCTGCACTCACGGCCTCTCTGGCTCCCTGGGCTGGACAGTGGCTATCCTGTCTGTCCAGGGTCCAACTCCCAGGGGTGCAGCACAGCACATGCCTGTGCCCCAGGCTGGAGCCCAAAGGTCAGGAGGCAGCCCTGGTGCCTGTGCTGGGCAGAGTCCAAGGAGCACTGTACAACCTCATGATCAGCAGGGACAGCCAAGAACCCACTGCCTGCCTTGCACCCTCACGCAGCTCAATCAGATGGCATGCCAGTGCCAGGCCTACCGCCAACTCGTAGGTGAGTAGGTATGTGGCAAGGAAGGGTCCCACATGTTTTTCAAATGTCCCTCCCTCCCCACGAGGACGGTGATGTGGGCGTCAGAGTCTCTGCACAGCCTTTGCCCCTGGCTGGGGAACAAACAGGTAGGTGATTGGCTTTGGCTTCTAGAGCTCCAGACAAGCCCCTACCCTAGCATCCAGAAACAGGGTGATATCAGGCCTCTCCTTTACAGGCTGTGCTGCTCCACAGAGGGGGGGCCCATTCCCATACCACTACCTGGAGGCTGGGCTGCCTACCTTTCTTGTCACCCACATTCATAGCCCACTCCTTCTGCGAGCAATAGGTATCGATGGCCTCCAGCACGCTTTGTGGGTCACCGGCCACGGCGTGCTGCAGCACATGACGCAGGATACGCTGCTCCTTGGTGTCGCCCATGAACAGGTTGTAGAGGGGCTGCAGGACGTGCTCGTTCCAACAGATAAGGAGAAAGCCTGAGTATGAGTGCCAAAGCAGCAGCACCAGCAGCGCCAGGCCCAATGAGAAGGCTGCCAACAGTAGGGGTGGGGCCTCCAGCATCTGACATAGGGCAGGAGTAGGGTGGAGGGAGGAGGGGAAAGAAGGGGGAGGGAAGAGAGCCAGACGGGAGGCAGCAGGCTTCAGTGCTTTGTGGCTGGCCAGGAAGCCCTGTAGCCAGCTCTGGAGCTCAAACCCCTTTGGCATAAACTGCAGACCTGCCCCTCCTGGCTTACCCGTGCTCTCCTCAGTTTGGGGGTGCTGCCATTGCCCCTCATTGCTGATGGGGGCCCCGGGTTCAAGAGTCTAGCTATGTGTCCCAGTTGCTTGGCTCATCTCAGCACCAGGGGAAGGCAGACCGTCTGTCCCCAAACAGCTTCCGGCCCCCAGGGCTGTGCCCTCAGGTGCACAGAGTAGGTGTTCTGGCTGTCCTGCCTGAGGACCTGCTGATTACAGCTCTCCTCCCTGGGTGCTTTCCCAGACGCCTGGGCCAGCTGCTGCCCTGACAGAGGTGGGCATGGGGGAGGGTCAGTCCTCTGTGTTCCCTTGGGTGCTCACACCGGGAACAGTCCAGGAGATTCATGTGGCTCTTCAAGTGAGTTCCCAGGTAAGAACATAGGTGGCTCCCAGGCCAGGCAGTCAGGACACAGACCCACTCATCACTCCCCTCAGGGATGGCCACACGTGGTATGTCTGTCCCAGGATGAAGGCCAGCCCTGCCGCCTATACCATAGGTAACCGAGACATGCTAGCTCTATCAGACCACTAACTACCAGTGCGGCACAACCTTCCCCCGGCAAGCCACCCTGCAGGCAGGTAGCTTGGGACCCAGTCAGGTGGGGCCCCGGAGACACAGACAAGGCTGAGCCACTAAGCCCTGGGCTCCTCATTAGCACAGAGCAAAGTTCAAGCTATTCAGGGTAGATGCTCGGATTTCAGGCCAGACCCCTTATAAAATGGGAAAGGACAAAAGAAAGAGGAACATGGGAAGCTTCTGTTGGGGCCCATGGTCGCTACAGATTATTCACAGGAAAGACTTGCTGAACCCCAGCCACCACCACACAGGACCCTGCACCCCCAGAAGCTCCCATTTGGAAAGGCACATCAGGGAGAGCAGGCAGGCTGAGGGCCTCAGTGGGCAGAGCACCTGAGGATTGTTGAGGGCTCCAAACCCCCACACCCTGGGCCATGAGGAGACGGTGGTGGCTTGGGGAACAGGGCAGAGGATGAACAGGAAGCTGAGGCTCTGCCCCAGGTGAGTGTATATGCCCAGATGCCAGTGCTATAGGCCATGTGGCCTATTTACACAAGGCGGAGGGGATGTATTGGCAACAGGTCAGAATATCACATGCAGTGGCCCCAGTTCCTTGGCCCACACTTGCTCTTCTGCTCCCAGTGCCACCCTGACCTTCAGAGCCACTCTCGAAGCCGGCTCCCGCCCTCTGTGTTGATTGAGGGGTCTGTGTGCTCCTTCTCTGATCTCAGCAACAAGGCAGATAACATTTGTGCAGAATTCATTTGCCTTTAGATAATCACCGACAGAAACTGTAGCCTGAAAATGATCAGGATCCAGATATCTGGGCCCCTTCCCAGACGCCACCCCTGCGCACTAGGGCAGCGCTTCAACTTCCCATCCTCTGAGAGCAAAAGGCCCCAAAGAGGTAGTGAGATGTCCCCTGCAGTGTCCCCCAGCTGGAGACACCAGGGACAGTCTCCCTGGTCCTCATCAGCACTGCCCTGCAAGTTAGGATAGGAAGTGCACCTGTGCCTTATGAAAAGCAGGAGAAATGAATGAACCACTTTGCTTAAGCCATATTTCCCCAGGAAAATAACTATAAATTTGTAAATGACATAGAAGACCAAGAGCGAGTTACAAAGAACACCTACAAATCAATGAGAAAAAGATGATCCAAAGAGAAAAACAGGCCAAGAGGGCAAATACAGAGATTATACCAGAAGGCCTGAAGTCCAGAGCACGTGAGGCGGGTCGTGGCACCACAGTGGGGTGTCCCTGCCTGAGGTATGCCCTGGGCCCCACCATGCCAGAAAGTGTGAATCGGGTGTTCTGTCTGCCATAGCTCCAGGGGCCACCCTGGGAAAGGGCCCCCATGGGGCAGCATGCACCATGACCCAGGAGGTGGATGAGGGGAAGACATGGGATGGGGGGTGGGTACAGTGGATAAGGGCAGAGTGTCTCTTTTCTAGGGGACAGAAGACAGGGAACAATCAGGGGAGGCCCATGCAGCCTGAAGGAGCTAGAACTTTACACTGCTTAGGATTTCCTAACCACACATCTGTGTTACTTTATCATTACTATTAATACTCATAGTAGTGTTTGGGTGATAATATAATGGGTCATGTTGTTTTATTCTCCATATTTAAAAAATATCCAGTAAATGTTGGAAATAAATATAAAAAAAAAGTAATATTCTGCTTAAATAATCAATTACTTGCGGGACCCTGGAGTCATAAACTATAAATTTCAATCTCCATAATACTTGAATTCTGTTAAAAATCTGGCTTTTAAATTTCTAATTTCTAGGTCTGTCTGTTCATAACTTTGCACAGCACTGTGTTCCTCAGAACTGACAGGAGGGCACAGGGAGGGGCCACACCTGCGGGGAGGCTCTGCTTTGGCTTTGAGTCCTGGTTACCTAACAGACATGCAAACAGAAAGCACAATAATGGGACTTTAAACCACCATGAGGGGAGGAAGGATCATCAGGAGGATAAAGGAAACTCAACCCTGGCCAAAAGGCCAGGGCATGGAAGCCAAGTGGCATGCTCAGATCCTCTCTGTTTTATGGAGGTTCAAAACAGGCCATAAGGGTACATTTTTAAGTGGCTCACTGAGCACGGTTTCAAACATGGTTTCTTGACCACATTGAGGGCTGGAGGCAAAGCTTCAGTGCAGGATCCTGGGTTTCCTATCTCTTATGGCTGTTGACCTCAGGGCAGTGGTGGCAGTGCAGAGAGAAGCTGCTCATAGACTTCAGGGTTTCACTGAAGAGGCTTTATAGGGCCTCCACAGATGATACATTTAGTATCATGAGGGCATGAAAGAAATGAAAACACAAATTAATGAAAAGACATCCCATGTTCATGGATTGCAAGATTAGGTATTGTTAAGATGTCAATACCACCCAAAGTCATCTACAGATACAATGCAATTCCTATCAAAGTTCCAATGGCATTTTTCACAAGAATAGAAAAATACATTCAAAAGATAATTTGGAATCTGAATGGCCAAAACAATTGTGAGAAAGAACAAAGTTGGAGGATTCACACTTCCTTTCTTTTTTTTAATTTTTTTTAATGTTTTTATTTATTTTTGAGAGCAAAAGCGAGAGAGAGCATGAGCAGGGGAGGAACAGAGAGAGAGGGAGACACAGAATCTGAAGCAGGCTCTAGGCTCTGAGCTGTCAGCACAGAGCCTGACGGGGCGCTCAAACCCACAAACTGTGAGATCATGACCTGAGCCGCAGTCGGACGCTTAACCAACTGAGCCATCCAGGCGCCACTTAAACTTCCTAATTTCAAAACTTATTACAGAGCTACAGTAATTAAGACTGTGTTACTAGCCCAAGATAAACATAAAGACTGACAGAACAGAACTGAGGCCAGAAATTGACACTCATGTCTATGATCAAATGATTTCCTTCCTTTCTTCCTTCCTTCCTTTTTGAGAGAGAGCAAGAGTATGAGTTAGGGAGGGGCAAAGGGGAAGGGAGAGAGAATCTTAAGCAGGCTTCAGGCCCAGCACAGAGATTGACGAGGGGCTCAATCTCACGACTAAAGGATCATGACCTTAGCCCAAATCAAGAGTTGGAAGCATAACTGACTGAGCCACTCAGGTGCCACGATCAAATCATTTTGTAACAAGAGTGCCAGGATCACTCAGTGGGAAAGAACAGTCTCTCTAACAAATGGTTCTGGGACAAATAGATTCCCACATGCAAAAGAATGAAGTTGGACTCTTACCACACACCACATACAAAAATTAACTTAAAATCAATCAAAGACTTGACTTTCAGAGCTAAAACTATACAACTCTTAGAAGAAAATATAGGAGTAAATCTTCATGACCTTGGATTTGGCAATGGATTCTTAGATATGGCACCAAAAACACGGGTAACAAAAGAAAAATAAATTGCATTTCATTAAAATTAAAAGCATCAAAGGACACTATCAAGAGAACCAAAGGACAGCCTGTAGAATGGGAGGAAATATTTGTAAATCATGAATTCCTACAATGCAACAACAAAAAGACGAACAACCCAATTAGAAAAGGGGCAAAGGTCTTGAATAGACATTTCTCCAAAGATCTACAAATGACCAGTAAGCATATGGAAAGATGCCCAACATAATTATTCATGGCAATGCAAATTGAAACCACACAAGATACTACTTCATACCCATCAGGATGGCTATTTTCTTTTCTATTGTTTTTTTGTCCTTTTTTAAACTTTATTTACTTTGAGAGAGAGACAGAGCGTGCCCACACAAGCAGGGGAGGGGCAGAGAGAAAGAGAGACAGCATCCCAAGCGGGCTCTGTGCCCTCAGCACAGAGCCGGACACAAGGCTTGAACTCATGAACCATGAGATCATGGTCTGAGCTGTGATCAAGACTCGGACACTTAACTGACTGCACCAATCAGGTGCCCCAGGATGGCTATTTAAAAAAAAAAGTTTTTGTTTTTTTTTTTTTAATGGAAAATAACAGAGGGACCTGGGTGGCGCATTTGGTTAAGCATCCGACTCTTGATTTCCGCTCAGGTCACGTTCTCATGGTCCTGGAATTGAGCCCCGTGTTGGGCTCTGCGCTGAGCGTGGCACCTGCTTGAGATTCTCTCTCTCCCTCCTCCTGCCCCTCTCCCACTTGTGTGTGCTATCTCTCTTTCTCTCTCTCTCTCTCAAAAAAAAAATATATATGTAAAATAACATATGTTGGTGAGGATATGGGAAAACTGGCATACTTGTGCACTGCTGATAGCAATGTAAAATGATGCAGCTGCTGTGGGAAACGGTTTGGTGGTTCCGCAAAAGTTGAATATAGAATTACCATGTGACCACCAATTCCACTCCTGGGTATATACTCAAAAGAACTGAAAGCGGGGACTTGAGCCGATACTTGCATACCGATATTCATAGAGGCATTATTCACAACAGCCCATCTATCAACAGATGAATGGATAAACAAAATGTGGTATGTCCATAGAATGCACTAGTACTTCGTCATTAAAATGAATGAGACAATGATTCATGCTGCTGCATGGATGAAGCTCGGAAGACATTATGCTATGTTAAAAAAAAGAAAAAGAAAAAGAAAAAAAAGGCAAAAGGACTTACATGAAATATGTAGAAAAGGCAAATTCATAGAGACAGAAAGTAGAATAGAACTTGCTGGGGGCTGGAGGGAGGGGGAACTGTTGAATGGGTAAAGAGTTTGTGTTTGGGGGATGAAAACGTTCTGGAAATGGTGACAATGGGTACACAAGGGGAATGTCCTTAATACCGCTGAATTGTACAACTGTAGCACCGAAATGGTTAAAATGGCAAATTTTAACTTCTGTATGTTTTACTACAGTCCAAAGAAAACAGTGGAAGACAAAACCAGCAACCTTGTTTTCGGCCCTCTCTGTTCCAAAAAAGGAGTAGGGACATGCCATTCCCCATAAGGAAGCAAGATCCAGAAAAACAACTGTTGCTCTCAGTTGTTTTTCTCAGGAGTCTCTCTCCACTCACCAGCTGTCTGCCTCAGGGCAGGGGCGGGGGTGGGCAGTGGCAGGCGGACCGCAGAGATACCAGGGAGGGACGCCTGCCTCTACATTCAGGGTCCTTCTTGGAGGCAGGGGAAGGGGCCTTCCTGTCAGAGCAGAGTCTGCTTGCCCCGTGCACTTCCTTCTGACGGGCTTGCAGTGTATATGCAGCATCCCTCTCTTAGACCTCTCTCCCCAGATGTCAAAAATAACACTGACCCCCAACCTTCCTTATTATAAGCCCACACTTCAGTATTCTCCCTGCAACCACAAAACCATAACCTCCATTAACTCTGATCACTGTTTATCATCCTGCAGACCTAAAGGGGACGATCAGGATGCTTGACAGCTGGGCAGAGACCCCCATACACCCTTCAAACCAAGGTGGGGACAGGCAGGTGGGCCACTGACATCCAGAGCCACTGGTCCTGGGACCTCCATGATCCTTTGTGACAAAAGTGCTTCACCACATCCAGCCTGACACACAGTGCAACTTTACCAAGGCCTGGCCCCCCCAACATATGAATGTGTGTAGGGGGTACTGCACGCCCCCCGGGTCCCCCTCTTCCTTGCCCGCTCAGCTCCTAAGCTCCAGCCCCGCAGGATGGCCAGCTCAGCGGAGCTTCTGTTTCTATGCTTCACAGCCGGATAGTCTATCTATCCCTTCTGTCAGCTGGTCAGTATTCTTTTATACATTTAACACATCCTAGATGATGCTCTTCTTTCTTTAAAGGAAATGAAAATGTTTTTCATAAATAGATTGCAAGTAACTGTCAGTGGATGAGTTACTGAGATGGTTAAAAATTCCATAGAAAGATGAATCAATTGTATGACATGGTCCCTAGGCTCATTTAAAACTTCCATGGAAGTTCACTAGAAATGCCTTTGGTCCCTTTGCAAGGATCTGAACCTGCTGGTATGCTCACATCATCATCACCCCCGTCTGAAGAGCAGGTCTCTCTGCCCACACTCGTTTGGAAAGATAGGGAGGGCCGGGATGGGACTTGTGCCTGAGGCTGCAGGAGCAACAGAAGAAACGTCTAGCCCGGAGAGAACTCAGGTCACCTCTGTGACAAAGAGCTGCAGGGCCGAGCACCCCAGCTACCCCAATCCCATCTGATCCTGTCTTGGCACCTATTTCTTGGAGGACCCCTAACATAAGCCCAGACCGCCTTCTGGTCGATGGGCTCATACACTAGAAGCAGGGCCAGCTGTCTCGGCTCTGAATGGAGGGTAGGTCTCAGAGTACACAGAACATTCTCAGGGCAAAAATAGGCGGACTGGCCAGGATCCTTGTGGGGAAGACAAAAAGGGCTGGGGTGGAGTGGGCCAGGAAATGCTTGCCAGGGTGAGCGTGTGGGGAGGGATACTTGGCCACCTATCCCACAGGCCAGCTCTACAGGACAGAGCCCAAGATCCCGTTCTGCCTGGGAACTGGGAAAGTTCTGGCAGCTCATGGGCACTATCAGCAAGCCCCAGCAACTGTCAGGTTTCAGCCTTGCCCCTGGGTGCAAGCTGAACACGGACTCCCCATTTCACTCCTCAAAGGCTGGACGGCAGCGCCCACAGTGACCTTTGTCCCATTTCTGGTCTGCTGCTCACTGCTCACTGGTCTGGTAGCAATTCAGACTCCTGATCCAGTGCTCCCAACAAATGTCCATTACAGCAGTAAGGAGAGGTTTTGATTCTATGATTCTGAATATACTCTGCAGGCTGGGTGGGAGGCCAAGCTTCCAAAAGGTAGCTCCTGGGCTGGAAGTCCTTCCTGGCTTCTGGGGAGGCCTTTTTGTCTCTCTGTTTGATCCTGCTCCTCCCATAGGAGCTTCTCAGTCAACTGAAACCCCCTTCTTCTTCTTCTTCTTCTTTTAATGTTCATTTATTTATTTTGAGAGAGAGACCACGAGCATGAGTGGAGGGAGAAGCAGAGAGAGGGAGGAGAGAATCCCAAGCAAGCTTTGCTGACAGCACGAGCCAGATGTGGGACAAACCATGAGATCGTGACCTGAGCCAAAATCAAGAGTTGGACGCTTAACTGACTGAGCCACCCAGGTGCCCCCTGAAACCCCTTTCTTGCACCCTTGCTGATGATGTGCCACCACGGTGCTAATTCTGTCTGCTTCCTTTCCCATTGGCATGACTTTACTAAGGATAATTTGGAACTTCAATGGCTTCTGTGGAAAACTGCAAATCTCCCCTTAGTGGTTCCTCTGAGACCTCTCCCTTCCATCCCCTCCCTCCTCCTCCCAGCCCACCCTACCATACCTTCCCCTCAGCTCCCATAGTCACTGGCACATAGACCCCTTGCCCCATTGGGGGCTCTCAAAGGATTCAGGGACCCCCAAAAGTAACAACCTGGGGATGAAAAAGAACAAAAAAAGCAAAATGGAAACAGACATTTAGTCCATGGCCTCCATAAGATTATATATCAGAGCAAAGAGATCTTAAAGGCCACCTCCATGAACACAGGTGAAAAGCTTTAGCCTCCTATTGAACAGCTAACTAATCTGTTCCATCTGCCAGAAACATAAGGTCCAACTCCTATATAAACTAGTGAGTTTTGTATAATTGTATTTATGCCTGATGCATGGCCAAAAATTTTAAATGAAAACCATAAGATCTCTATTTGAATCTGTATGTTTATGTATGTAAGTATGTATGTACATACATGTGTATATGTGTATATGGTATTTCTCTACCTCCAGGCAATATTACCAAGTTAGTTTATAAAATCCCTTAAAGTAGTTCTATCTTAATTGGCTTGGAGAAAAATAAATACTTCAATAAACTAAATCTTCCCCCAAACTCCCAGAAACATAAGAACCAACTCAACTGTTTTTCAAGTTTACATAATTTGGGTAATCTATGGCAAAGAAGACTGGCTTACTAGTGTTGATTTAATGAAACAGGTATATCTTCAGTGTTATCACATTAAATGAAATGCAAACATACATTTTTTTAAGATTTTATTTTTAAGTGATCTCTATACCCAGTGTGGGGCTCAAACCCACAACGCCGAGATCAAGAGTCACACACTTCACCAACTGAGCTAGCCAGGCGCCTTGAAAACATACAGTTTTATTCAATTTTGGTTTATTAGTCAAATATGCTAATATTCTATCTACTCAATGTTTAGAATTGTACAAATGATAAATCTGATTTTCATCAAACGAGTCCCTATTCTGACAAACTTTATTTTAACAATCATTGTGTTTTATAATATAACTGCCTAGGAACGCCTGGCTGGCTCAGCTGGTAGAGCATGTGACTCTTGATCTTGGGATTATGAGTTCAAGCCCCATGCTGGGGGTAGAGATTGCTTAAAAAAAAAAAAAAAAATATATATATATATATATATATACATTCATATATACAACACATATGACTAAGATTACATATATACACACATATATAACACATAAATATATACATGTGGCTAAGAGATTACTTTAAAAAATATATATATATTGCTAAGATATATAATATACACACACACATATACATATGTATCTGCCTAAAAACTGTCTCCAAAATCTTTCTGATAATTTGTAACCTTAGAGTTATGCCAAGTTAAGTTACATAATAGATATTCTTTGACTATCTAAATAATTTCTACATAAGGCAAAGTGCTGGAATATTCATTATTAATTATAGTTTAAGTTTTATACTTTTGATTTCTTGTTTTTATATATGGTACAGAAAGGCTAATGATATTTGGGTCTGTTAATAAATATGTTCTTGTTGCCATGTTAAAAAAATTTGTACTATTCAGAGTATATACCTCTACAGATTACGACATGGCATATTCATAAGATTTGCTAATCTGTTACAGAATACCAGTGTATGGCTGACAAATCACAATTATCTACTTCCTAGCTTTATCTGTAAAATAAAGGTTGCGAATGGCTAAAAATTATAATCGGTATATGAAAATAAACTACTAGAAACAATAAGAGCGAAGAGAAAGAACTTTGTAAACAAAGAATGTGAGAAAAGCAGGATGTGTTTCACATGAAAAGTATGCAAAGAATGTAGGATTGGTTTTTCTTAAAGAAAGAAGGATAGTGATTTTATCCTGAGGTTACATTTTCAAAAAGGGAAAGTATAGGACAAAAACTTAAATGGATATAGAAAGTTGTAGAAACTTTGTGTAAAAGGAATTTCATGTTATGAGATCCAAGCTGGCTAAGATTAAATGGATTTTTATATATAAAGTTTTTGAAATGAGCTTTAATATCAATAACATCCTCATGCAAAACTAGAGTTTGGTTTTCTTTCCGCTAAAACAACAAAACTTCTTGGATCATTGGTCTGCTTTTAATGAGAAATTATAAAAGGTTTTTCTTTACTTGAGTAATCTTTACCAATCTTTACCTTTTGAGGAACTAAAGATCCTCTATCTTATCAAAATAATTTCCTGTGTTTAGTGTTATTACCATGTCCTTGATTACTTAAGAGAACCCAGTCTTCCAAATATCCAAAGAGCCAAGTTTCGTTTTTTTGTTTTTGTTTTTACAATCATATTACCTCCAATATTTACTTTTTGATTCTTTTATTGTCACTTTGGTTAAGTAAATAACCAACTACTGTTTCACAATGACCTGGGATCCTATTTAGTCAAGCATGCAAACCTTTTAACATTTTTGATAACTCTACCTTCCCCAAAGCAAATTCTAAATGATCTTCTTGATTTCAAACTGGCTTTGGGATTTCCCAGAGGGTCTCTGGAAGATCTCAAAGGATCTGTTCTTTCACCTTGTAAAAGAGACATGTTAAACTAATTCATTTTAATTGACCTGTTGCATTTCCTGAAAGGCACTGTCAAAACATGCGGCTCAACCTTCCAAAAATGATATTTGTATGAATGGATGTTACTAATATAAGGATTTTGGAAGTTATATAAAGTTCCTATAAATTTGCCAGTGCCCTCACAAACCAGGAAATGTAAGTTATAGAAACGATCAAGTTTTATTGTCAGTTGTGTTTTTTACTTATTTTATTTATTTATTTATTAAAAAAATTTTTTTTTAGAGAGGGGCACCTGGGTGGCTCAGTTGATTAAGCATCTGACTTCAGCTCAGGTCATGATCTCACAGTTTGTGAGTCTGACCCCTGCATCGGGCTCTGTGCTGACAGCTCAGAGCCTGGAGCCTGCCTGCTTCAGAATCTGTGTCTCCCTCTCTCTTGCTGCCCCTCCCCCACTTACGCTCATGCTCTGTCTTTCTCAACAATAAATAAACACTAAAAAAAATTTTTTTTTGCATTTTTCTTTAGAGAGAGAGGGAGCACGTGAGCAGGGGAGAGGAGCAGAGGGAGAGGGAGAGAGAATCTCAAGGATCAAGCCCTGGGATAAACAATCTGAGTCAAAATCAAGAGTTGGAAGCTCAACTGACTGAGCCGCCCAGGTGTCCTAGTGGTATTGTGTTTATAAGGGACTCTCATCAGATCTTTAACTCCCAGCCATTTAAGTCTTTGTCACCCACAGATAGTTTTTGTTTCACTCTGCTGCTTCTCCAAAAGCATTTGCAATCAGCTACAGGCCAGAGTGCTTCTTCAACCAAAAGGGATTGTCTCCAAGATCCATGGTAAGGAATATGACAGGTACCCTGGGGTACAGACTTCTGATGGCATTGCTTCAGTGACTCTAAGACCATCTCATGGGACTAAGTAAGGCTTTCCAGAACTCTACTGGAGAAACTGATGGGTTCATGAAACTAACCAAGATCAAGCAGGACAAGAATTAACTACATGGAACTGAGAAAACTGATAAAGGATGATTATAATTTTCTATGGCTTTAGTCTGGAATATTCTTGGCTCTTTAGTGTTCTATTTTCTGGATACAAAAAAAAAACCCACCTTTTTTTTTTTTTCTAAGTTTATTTACTTAGAGAGAGAGAGAGAGAGAGATTGAGTGCATGGGTGCGTGTGCACGAGCGAGTAAGGGAGGGGCAGAGAGAGGGAGGGAGATAGAATCCCAAGCAGGCTCTGCATGGTCTGCGCCGGGCCCCACATGGGACACAAATGGGGCTCAAACTTACAAATGGTGAGATCATGACCTGAGCTGAAATCAAGAGTCAGACACCTAACTGCCTGAAACACCCAGGCGCCCCTTCTTTTTTCTCTTAAGCTACCCATGAGTCATAACACTTTAGCAAGTTCATAGTTTTGTAAACAAAATCAAAGCATTTATCTTTTTCTCCCTGTTCCTCCAAAAATTGGGAACTATTATTAAGTATTCTTATTTTCATGGCAATATAGTTATTTGCATAGGTTCAATAAGAACCTGTCCTCTTTGTGATAGGACATAACCTGAAAAAGTTATGTAAAGTATATAAACAATGTCATATTTGAAAATGACACATGGAATCAGACATGACCAGACAGTTTTGAGAACTTCAGTCGACTTTACAAGGAGGCAGTGCTTACAGAGCCCTCTTGAAAAAAACCAGCCTGGTACTTGGCTTACAGAAGTTCCCAGCCTTACAGGTGAGTAAGGAACGTCCCTTCCTGGCAGACCCAGGAGTCCTAAGATATTTGGGGGACCTTGAGAAGAGAGGAACTCACCCAAATCTATAGGTAAACTCTGACTGATGGTGAGTTCTTGCTCTGGCTTCTCAGCCTTGAAAGGCTTTTAAAATTCCAAGCTGAGATTCCCCATAAAAAGTTCCACAAAGCAAACTTAACAAGCCTTATGTGGTCAATTGTCATTTTTGCTGCACTTATGTAAAGAATCAGGCCAAATTTAATGAGACCAGAATGATTTTGTGAACAAGAATCATCTTTGTGTGACTATCTTTGATCAAGAAGGGAAGTGTCTACAGAGGGAAACGTTATGTCTCAATGGAAAAAAAAAAAAACCAACTTGTGGATTATCAGATTCTAATCCTATTTATGGTGTTTGAGCTTTTACTATACTACCTGTGAACTGGACTGCATCCTGCCCCCTTACATATTTTGTCAGCCCTTACCAAATCCTCAGCTCTTCTAGTTTCCTTCAGCATCTCGCTACAACTCTCCAGACTGCTGTTTCCCATTTTCCACCCTTCCCTCCTGACTTGGCATCACTGAGAACTAAAACCTGACTGCCCGGACCTTTCCTGGGACTCCGGTTGTCTCGTTGCTGCCCTTTCTCCTTCAGGAACTGAAAAAGCCCCACGTGCTGAAGCATGAAGACAACTTGGTATGACAATCAAAGAGCCCATCACACAACAAATCATGTGTGTGCACCTTCATTCCTGGAGCTGCAGCTGCATGGGCCACTCAGAAGTCCATGGGAACTCCCACATCTTCCATGCTCTGCTTGGGGAAATAACCTTGACTGTGACACTGATGTCTATACTATATTGGTGGAGAACAAGAAGCCAGAGGTACCATAAGAATGTCCTGAAGGAAAGGGACGGAGCAGCAAGGAACTGAAAGCAGTTCCATCCCCAGGTCAGAAAGCCCCCGGGACTACTCGTTCGTTCTCTCCGGAAGGACATCATACAGGTGCCAGGCCAGGAACCCATTTTGTCTGCCACCAGATGACCCAGTACAGAGAACACTGCTGGTGCATGACCTGTCAAGACGCCAAATACTGTGTTGTATGTACTTGCTGTTATCAGACAAACAGCAAAATAAAAGACGCTTGAGCTGGGAGACTGGTATTTCGGCTCCGAGAGAGTCTTAGCCCCCTGCTTTTCAATTCTCTCATCACTGCACCTTTAGGACCTGTCTCTCTTTCACTATATCTCCACAAACACTCAAACAACAAACTGGGAAATCCACTGGATTGCCACCATGGTCCTCACTCCACAGTCGAAAGATGTTTAGGGGTCAATGTCTAAACTCTTCCCAACTGGCCATCCGTGGGACTCAAAAACCAAGTTTATGGTCAACTCCAACCATTAATCTTTGCTTCTCTTTCTGTGTCCATAGAAATGCCCCTCATTAAATGCCTGATCACTGGCATCATCCAGCAGGCATCCTCTACTACCGAGCCCCAACAGATGGTTCAACAAAAGATGATCAAATGGAAAATGGGATTCTATTATTCAGCAGAAAGAACATCTTTCCTTTAACAAGAGGTGGAGACCTGCCAAAGACTCTCTCCTTGACCAAACTCTATCCAGGCTCCTCTGAGCCGCCTTCTGAACTAGGCCTCAACCTTGGCCTATTAAGACTTGAACAAACACTAAACAGCATCTAACAGCTCAAGGTTGCATCCTTAGGATGACCTTAGCCCCCTTAAGTGCCAGAGAAAACTCCAGGCTTCCAAAAGAAGTGACTGTTCCAGACAACACCTGAAGATAGGGCTCCGTCTCCCAGTCTCTGTGGGAGCAAGGGAGCCTAACTTCCATAAGCAACACTTAGCACAGCCAGATGGGTGTCACATAGACCACCTTCCTCTTCCTACTTTTTGTAACTTCTCACTTCCCTGCCTGACTCCTGCCATCCCCATCCCCCAAACACTCAGTCTCCCTTTGAAAAGATCTGCCTCTGAGCAAATCCGAATGGAGCTCAGCTCTTTCCCCTACAGTCGGTAGTTACTGGATAAAATCTCCTTACTGCAGTAACTAGTGACCAGCTGTGTTCATCTGTGACACTCCTCTCCCCACTAGGCCCCCACACTGCTCCTCAGAGCGCCTCTGGGGGTTGGGAGGCAGCAGGCAGTCAGGGAAGCTCAGTCCCACGCAATTGGTCAAGAAAAGTCCCTGACTTTAAAACCTGAAAGGCTGGTATAACAGGTCCATTGTGGAGTGACCTCCTCTTTCTCAACATTCTCCCAAGGGGGTGGGGCCACACCCCCAGCACCTGACCCAGCCGCTGCTGCTGCAGTGTTGGGCTCCCATCATTTCCTTTCCCTCAAGGCAGCCATTCCCCTGAAAGGAATCGCCTGGAGGTATCTCAAGGGGAAACCTGTCACTGAGCTCCTCCAGGCCTTGAGGCCCACAATTCTCCCACTTCCAAGGGTCTGATCCCAGCTCAAAGATCAAGTGTGACCCTCCCATGGTGACTCAGGCCGTGACTCTGCAAGCCCATCTAGTCAAAGCACTCCCCGGGGAGACCCCATCTTGGGGTCTGGATCCCCATAGGAGGCCGGATCCCCTATCCTTGTCTGGAACCTTATCCCCAAGTCAGACCTTCCCGTTCCTACATAGATCTCCCACTCCCTCAACCCAGTCTGGTATCCCAGCCCGTTCTTCGGTCCAGAGACTCCCACCCGATGTCGGATCCTTTCACACGGGTCCTAATTTCCCACCCCGCATTCGGAGTTCCTCACCCCAGGACAGGTCCCCAAATCCCCCACCCCAGATGTGATGCACCCCAGGTCCGGAGACTCCCACCGCAGATGAGGTCCGCCCCAGGTCCGAAGACCTCCCTCTCTACCCCAGATCAGATCCACCCCAGCGTCCGGGGACCCAACCCACTCCGGGTCAGATCTGCCCCAGGTCCGGAGAACCCCACCCCGGCCGATCCCCGCGGCTCGCCAGATCACTCACCTCGCCTTCGGCGGCGGCGTCCTTGGCCAGGCGGACCCGCCCCGGGCCCGCGCAGGCAGCGCCGCGGACAGCCCCTGGCGCCCGAGAGGCCCCGCGCGGCGACGGCGGTGATGGCGATGGCGGCTGCGCTGCGGGGACCCGGCGGGCGCTTCCGGTGGCGGACACGTGCCACGGCGGGCGGGGTGCGGGGCGCGGCAAGGGGCGCAGCAGGTAGGGCGGGGCGGGCTCTCTGCGCCAGGCGGGGGGCGTCCGGGAAGGGGGGCGTCCTCCAGCGGTTGTCCACGTGAGGGTGTCCCTGCGGGCAGCATTCTGGGCTGGGACAGGGGTCGGCCGGCTTCCAAGCGCTCCAGTCCCCCTTCCAGATGGGGAAACAGCTGCGGGACGCCGCCGCTGGAGGTTCTGCTGGGTGAAATGATCTGTGCTCGCAGCCCCACCCCCAGCCAAGTATAACTACAGTCCTGGTGATTATGGTGGTTGTGACTCACCTCCTGAGATTACCAGGCGCCATCGCCTGCACACCCCGTTAGTCAGACTTGGCCACCTCCTCCCCGAGTCCCCAGTGGCCACACACCGCAGGTGCTCAGTGATTGCACTGCTTGGAATCATTGATGGGAGGCCTCCAAACTGATGGGCACCAAGCACTCACTGCTTACAGTGCTGTGCAGGTGACCTGAGGAGGGGACAATACCTGGCTTGTCCTCCTGGAGCCGGCAAGGATCACTAACCAAACCAGGTTATTAACCATAAGGCCAGGCACAGGGGATGGCGGCAGGCTCCAGAGCAGGGGCTGCGTGCTGCGCCTTACAGAAGGATCGGCACCCAACCCTGCAGGACAGCTTCCTGAGAGCAGGCCGCAGGACCGCCACATCTGTCACGGTGGCATGGCCAGTCCCACATGTGATGACATCTCGCCACCACATGCCTGCACAGTGACCGACCCCTAGACCTTGTCCCTGGATGACTCCCCATGGGGAATGAGTGTTGAGGGGCCTGTGCAAGGAAGGGATGAGGCCTCCTTCAGAGATGGTGGCTGTGGGTGGAAGAGTGGCAGGGCGCTTGGTCAGCAGTGGAATGAAGCTGACAGCGTGCATAGATGGGCAAAGTTGTGTGCCGCTGTGTAGCCTTAGGGAGCCTAGGAGGTCAGGTGGCCCTGCAGAGTCCTGGGAGGTGGGGAGATGGAGTTGCTCTTAGGGTGGCTTTGCTGACCCCTGGGACTTCGGCCAGGGCACCCCATCTTTGAAAGCCTCCTGCTGCTTGAGTCAGGTGGGATGTTCATGAAGATTTAACGCAGCTGTGCAGTGGGGCCCTCACCCCACTTGGCGAGAGTAAAAGATACATAAACAGGAGCTGCTGCTGCTTCTGCTGCTGCTCTCACACGCCCAGGGCCCTTCAGGATACTGTAACCTTGGCCTGACGGCAGAGTGGGGTGGCCTTGGAGTGGAGCCTTTTGTTTCCAGCTGGGCAGCACGAAAGATTCTGCCCCCATGACCCTTGGGCAGCAAGGGAAAGGAAGCCCCAAGGCTAGAGCTTAGCTGCAGTGATGGGGAGCTGGCAGGGCCTGGGCACAGTGCCAACCCCCAACAAGGATGCCCAGGGCTAATTTTGAGCCTCCTCCTCCATCTCAACCACAGCTTTCTGTCTGAGAGCAGGAAGGCACCTGCCCCATCCCAGGCTTGGGGGTGGTGCATGCCACCCCTGAACAGGAACCAGAATGACACTGCTGCTAGTGTCACCTCTCCCCTAACACCTGTTACCAGGAAGGATGCACGATGGGGGGAATAGTCACAAAGGGACTCCCAAGGTGCCCAGTGTGCCTGTGGACACACAGGAAGGCCTCCGCTTGCCCTCCCAGAGCAGCGCACTGTTCATTCAGCCTTGTCACACTTGCTGGGGGCCAGGCCCCCGGTTCAGAGAGGGAGCAGAAAATTAAAGGACAATGGGCTCAGAACAAACTGGAGACAGACCTTTCTGGGACTGAGCCCTGAATGTGCAGTGGGGAAGGGAAGGCTGTGAGACTGCCCAGGGCACCGGAGTGCACCGGTGTGTTCCAGGTAACCCCCACAGAGCAGCACCCACCTCATCCGCCTTGCAGGCCCTTGTGGGTCCTTCCTCCTGGCAGGGTACCCAAACCCTCCTACATGTTTAAAGGCAGATTTCCTACACTTACAGAAAGTTCCACTGCTGACCTCTTCTTCCACGTGTTATCAGACTGAGAGGCTCCTGGGTGTGCACAGCAGGCTCGGAGGGCAAGCCAAGGATAAGCTGGCAATCTACACAGCCAGTTGGTCTCCCTGCCCTCTGCCTGATAGCAGGCAAAGGTGATATGGTGTGGGGCTGGGGACACCAGGAGCTAGCAGGGACCGGCTCTGTCAGCAGGAAGGGCCAGCACCAGCACCTGCAATGGAAGGTAGGGGCATTCTCCTGGGCAAAATCTTAGTGTTTCCCCTCCCCCTGTTCACCGTGGGGCAGCTGGGAAGGAGAGGCGCTGCCCTGCCCCACAGGCATGTGGTCCTTACAGACCAGTAGCAGCTTGTCTCCAACCAGTAGCGTGTCCTCAGTTCTTTGGGCTCATATCAAAGCCACCAGAGTAACCGACGAAGTTTAGGCCCCGTTAGAACCCTTGAGTTGAATTTGGAATTAGGTCCACTGTGGACTGGCTGTTTGAACCAAGTTGTGGCTCCGTTCGATCCCATGTGCGCCTCTGCATGCATTGCAGGTGCCCTCATATGCCGCGTGCTGGACACACCTGGGGTGGGCCTGGCTTTGGGGTGGGTGCAGTGGGGCCTCTCCACAGGGCAGGCTGGCAGCAGGCCCCCAGCCCAGCACCCGGACCCAAGCTCCTGGTGGCGACTCCCCTAGTTTCACCAACTGCAAGCCAGGGCCTCCTCTAGGCTCGATTGAGCTCCTGTGTCCTTGCAGAGCATACATTCTGGACCCAGTCTGTGGGGCAGCTATAGAGCAGGGGTCCCTGAGGGGTGCGGGTCCTCAGGAGTATTCTCTACAGCCTTGCCTACCAGAAAGGACAAGGTTGCCACAAAGGCAGGTGCAGTGTTTTCATTTCCTAGGTTCCAGTGTGGCCAGCTGTGCCGGCCTTGGGTACCAGACCCTTATTTGATCACAGGGTCTTGTGCTTCGCCCAGGACCAGCGGGCAGCTCTGGACACGCTGGCAGGCAGTCTGACCTCCTCTCCCTTTCCGCATACTGATCATTTTCTGTTATTTCTTCCTTTCTCTATAGGGAGTAGGCTAGTGCCTGGTACTGGGCATCTCCAGCTTGGGCCCTGGGTCAGAGCTTTGACCAGGCAGCCACACCTAAGGACACACCTGCTCCTCACCTACCTCCCACCCGCTCCTTTGCTTACCACCCCCTCCTTTCTCACTCTCTTGCCTGCTTTCCATGCCAGCAGTTTGCAGAAGAGAGACAGATAACGTTTTCTGCAGGGCAGGAAAGATGTGAGTGGCCCTCTGTGCCGGGCGTGGGAGTGGATGTTGTGTTGCCTCCAAGGTGACACCATGGTGAGTCCGAAAGGCATTTCGGAGTCACTTCTCCCCCAAGGCCCACAGCACACTAGGCACTCTGAGAGGCCAGGGTGTGCTGCCCGATGCAGGGACTGCTTTATGTTTTCACTCAGAACAAAAGGTGACCATTACAACTGAAAGACAGACTCAAGAAAAGTGTTTTTTTGGGGGGATTTTTTGGGTAATTTTTATTTTTGAGAGAGAGAGAGAGAGAGAGAGAGAGAGAGAGAACGTGAGCAGGGGAGGGGCAGCGAGAGAGGGGGACGCTCAACTGACTGAGCCACCCACGTGTCTCCCAAGAAAAGTGCTTTAATCCCATGTCTGGCTTAGAACGTTGGGCGAAGTGTAAGTTCAGAGCAGTGTTGCCAGTTGAATTACCTTCTTCTTGACCTGATTGTTGTTACAAAGGCAATTACACACCCTTGGCCAACCTCACCTGGCATTGCTTGCTTTCAGGATGTGGGCTGATGATGGATACCATCGTTGCCTTCTGCCCTGGTATGTGATGCAGTATCACCCCAGACCATCACAGGGTGGGGGCTCCGATCCTACAAAACAGATCTCGTACGGCATTTAACCAGGCAGAGCTGTTTGCCCTTTGGAAATCACATGGCGTCTTGTGGGATCCATGCCTCCGACTTGTCCTGCCTCTTCCTCTTACCTCTTACTCCTTTCTCCAGCAGGGAAGCAGGACTACGATCTCCTGGTGATTGGCGGGGGATCTGGTGGCTTGGCTTGTGCCAAGGAAGGTATGTGTCCTGTGCCCTGCATCCTGCCAGTGTAGCGGGGCCTCCGAGCTTTCAGGGACCCCTGGAGAGGGCTGCATTGTTCTCGTAGCTGGGTGGAGATGTGCCCTGAGTGGCCATGCACGAATGCATTATCTCTGTAGCTGGCCTGCTGGCCACTGGGGTCCCACATCCTTCCTAGGGTCACCCCAAGAGCCTAGTCACTGTGCCCTGCTCCCTGCCGCTCCCCAGTTGTCTGTGTAGCACCCAGCAGCCAGGTCGGCACCCAGGTCTGAGCCTGCCCTCTTGGGCTCCAGCCCAAGGCCTCATGGGATCTGTCCCCACTCATCTGACGTGTCTCCCACCACCCACACCCTTGCTCACTCTTCCACTCCAGCCCCTGGCTGCCTCGCTATTTGGCAATGCTTCCTGAAGGCCTTTCTGGCCTTGCTCCTCACCTTGGCTGTCTGCCTGGCCTGGCCTGGTCTTTGCCAGCCTGGTTAGCTATGGGGTTCACTCACCTTCCTTCAGTCTTTGCTGCCGAGATGGCCCTATTTAGAATTACACCCTCCAACACACATCTGGTCCCTGCTCCCAGCTGCACTGTCCTTGTTCTTAGCCCTGGCACTGTCCCACAGAGATCATGATTTGTTCTGCTATCCGTGTCTACCCAGATGGGCCTGGGCACCCCGGGGTGCTCAGTATAGATGTATTGAACGAAAGGGCTGGACCCAGAAGCATCCAGAGACCTCGTGTTGCAATTTGCCACTAATCTGGGTGCAGAACAGATGGCCACTGTGGGCTGTGCACTCTGCCATAGGAGTGCCCAGCAGTCTGTTTGCCTATCTAAATGGTAAGGAGGCAGCTGTGGACAAGGGAAGGGGAAGACAGGAGAGAAATGGGGCCCAAAACAAGAGGAAGTTGAGCAGGCACCCTGACTGTGTAATTACAGCTCTCCGACATCAGATCCTGGGCTTTAGAATCACAGTTGGCATAAAGGAAATTTGCTGTCCACTGCTCTTGCTCTGAGGGGCGGAGGAGGGTGCTGGCCTGCAGTGGGGGGCAGGAACCTGGGAAGTCTCCCAGCTGATAAGGGGGCCCACCCAGTGACCCGAGGTCCTCATCCCACTGGACCACAGAGCCACCCCAGGAAACAGAGCGTACAGTCAGTTGTCCCAGTGATGTCCCTTATAGCAGAAGAAAGCCCTGGATGTCATGTCCACTCCAGTGTCTTATCTGTAGAGGCACGTCTCCATTAACCCGCAGCAGTTCCCAGGTCTGTCTTTGCCTTTTGTAACAGTGGCATTTCTCCCTGTGGATGATTGCACTTTTCTATAGCTTTGCTGAGATATAATTGACATAAAATAAACTGTACATATTTAAAGTGGACAACTTGATACGATTTGACATATCTACACACTTGTGAAGCCAAGTACCACAGTCAAGCTAGAGAACATGTCCATCAAAGAACCACAGTCTGCTTGGTAGCAGAAATGTATATCCCCACTGGAGGCCGAAAGTCTGAGATGAAGGTGCCAGCAGGGTTGTTTCTTCTGAGTCCACTGTCCTTGGCTTGTAGATGGCCGTCATTTCCCCATGTCCTCACATGGTCTTTCCTCTGTGTGTCTGTGTCCTAATCTCCTCTTTTTATATGGACACCAGTCAGATTGGAATAGGGCTCCACCCCTCGGTCTCAATTCTAACCTCTGTAAAGACCCCATCTTCAAATAAGGTCACATGCTGAGGCTCTGGGGGTTTAGGCTCTGGGGGTTTGGGCTCCAACATGAATTTGGAGGGGACATGACTTAGCTCATAACAAACCCCAAAGTGTCCTCAAACCTTGGGAACCCCTCCTGCTGCTCCCTCTCTGCTGCATACCCAGACAGCCAACGATCTGCCTTCTCTCACTACAGATTCGTTTGCATTTTCTAGAATCTCATTATGCAAGATGGGATTGTGCAGCATGTGTTCTTAACTTCTGTGGCTTTTTTTTTCATGTAGCATAATTATTTCGAGATTCATCTATGATGCTGTGTGCATCCAGAGTTCATTCCTTTTTATTACGGATTAGTATTCTCTTGTTGGCATACACCACATTATGTTGGTCCAGTCACCTATAGGTGGACATTTGGGGTGTTTGTAGTTTGGGGCTACTGTGAACGGTGCTGCTGTGAACATTTGGGTTTGTGTCTCGGTGTGGATGCATGTTTTCAATTCTCTCGGATAAATGCCTAAAAGTAGAACAGCTGGGTCACGTAGTATATCTCTTAAGTATTTTTTCATTTATTGCCGCAGTCTTGTGGTATTCAATGTACAGGTCTCCACATCTTTCATCAGATTTATCCTGAGGTGTTTCATACATTTTCCAACAGCTTTTTTTGAGATTAAGTCATATACCATACTATTCGTTCATTTAAAGTGCATAATTCAGGGGTGCCTGGGTGGCTCAGTCCTTTAAGCGTCTGACTGTTGATCTCAGCTCAGGCCTTGATCTCTGGGTCATGATCTCTGGGCCCTGCTTTGGTCTCTGTGCTGGGTGGGAAGCCTACTTTAAAAAAATGCAAAATTCCATCATTTTTAATATATTCACAGAGTTTTACAACTATCACCACATCAGTTGTAGAAATTTTCACCACCCCCCACAATGACTCTGTACCCCCATTAGCAGGCACTCCTCAGCCCCAGGCAGCCACTAATCCACCTTCTGTTTCTGTGGACTTGCCTATTCCGGACATTTCTTATAAATATGTGGTCTTTTGTCTTTGTATCTTCCACTTACTATGTTTTCAGCGCTCATCCACCACACAGAATATTCTAGTACTGTTTTCCTTTCAGTGGCTAAATATCATTCCATTACAAGGACAGATCACACTTTATTATCCACTTGTCCATTGATGGACATTTGGGTTGTTTCTGCTTTTTGGATTTTGTGAATAATGGTACTGGGAACATTCGTGCGCAAATTTTTGTGTGGACCCATCTTCCTTTCTCTTGAGTAGATACATAGGAGTGGGATTGCAGAATGGTATGGTTTGACCTTTTGAGAAACAGACTATTTTCCAAAGTGACTGCATCATTTTATATTCCCACCAGCAATGCAGGAAGGTTCAGATTTCTCCACATCCTCGCCAGCATGTGCTATCTTTTTTTATTACACTCTCCTAAGTAGGTGTTCAAATGGTACTTCATTGTGGTTGATCTGTGTCTTCCTAACGATTAATGACATAGATCGTCTTTTCATGTATTTATTGGCCATTCGCATATCTATGAATAAGTGTCTATTCAGAAGCTTTGCCCATTTTTTAAAAAGATTTTATTCTTAAAAAAATTTTTTTCATGTTTATTATTTATTTGTGAGAGACAGAGTGCAAGCAGGGGAGGGGCAGAGAGAAAGGGAGCCACAGAATCTGAAACAGGCTCCAGGCTCCGAGTTGGCAGCACAGAGCCCGATGTGGGGCTCGAATCCACAAACCGTGAGATCATGACCTGAGATGAAGTCGGACGCTGAACCGACTGAGCCACCTAGGTACCTCCTATGTTCCATATTCTTACATAAATATATTCTGGATACTAGACCCTTATGAAGTGTATGATTTGCCAATACTTTTTTCCATTCCATGGATTATCTTTTCACTTTTCTTGCAGCACATTTTTAATTTTGATGCCAGTCTGGCTTACTTCTTGTTTCTTTCATTGCTATGCTTTTGATATTTGAGAAACAGTTGTCTTACCCAAGCCCACAAAGATGTGTGCCTGTGTTTTCCTCTAAGACTTTCACAGTTTCAGCTCTGACACTTAGGCCTTTGGTCCATTTTGAGTTCATGTATACATAGGGTGCGAGGTAGCTGCCTTGGGGTTTGCAGTAGACACCTTGAACTTGTCACAGTCTACCTGTAAATGATATTGTTCCACTTCACACGTAGTATGAAAACCTTAGTATGGTAGCATGCTTTTCTTTCTCCCTTCGCAGCCTTTATCCTATGTGGTCATATGTTTTACTTTTATAAGTCATAAGTACTTATCAAGCCTTATAAATAAGTACTTATAAGCCCCATAACACATTGCTATTTTTTGTTTCAACAGTTACCTTCAAAAAAGATTAAACTAACGAGGAAGAAATCTTACAGATCTGCCCGTGTAGTCACCATTTCTGGTGCTGTCTTTCCTTTGTACAGACCCGAGTTTCCATCTGGCATCGTTTTGCTTCTACCCTAAGGATGTCAGTAAACATTTCTTTCGATGTGGCTCTAAGAGTAATTAATTCTTCAAGCTTTTCTATATCTGAAGACATCTTTATCTTGCCTTTAGTTTTTAAAGATATTTTCTCTTGGTGGAGAATGCAAGGAAGACAGAGTTGTGTTGTTTGTTTGTTTGTTTGTTTTAGTATTCTAGAGATGTCCCTCTGGCTTCTCACTTGAACTATTTCTTTTTGTTTGTTTGTTCATTTGTTATTTGAGAGAGAGAGAGAGAGACAGAGAGAGAGAGAATGTAAGCCCATGCACAAGCGGGAGAAGTAGAGCGGGAGAGAGAATCTCAAGCAGGCCCCATGCTAGACTTCATGGGGCTTCTTGGGCCCATGGATTTCTAATTCTCATCAAGTTGTGAGAATTTTCAATCATTATTTCTTCAGGAAATTTTCCTGTCTTTCCTCCCCTCCTTCACTTTGGGAGACTTTAATCACACTTATATTAGGCAGCTCAAAGTTGCCCCTCAGCTCCTGGGTGCTCTCTTCACTTTGGAGAGTTTCTATTCCTATGTGTCCAAGTTCACTAATAAAAGAGCCTGCCAAGTCTAATCTACCATTAATCCCACCCAATATATATTTTTTTATCTCTTATATTGTAATCTTCATCTCTACAAATCCAACCTGGGTCCTTTTGTATATCTTCCATGTTGATCGTTAACTTTTTGAACATGGGGAATACATTTACAATACTCGTTTTACTTTTTCTTTCTAATTCTGACAGCTGTGTCAGTTCTTGGTTGGTTTCCATTGACTGATCTTTTCTCTCTTACGGCTTGTATTTTCCTGCTCCTTTGCATGCCTGATGGTTTTCGATTGAATTTCCCTTGCTGGCTTCTGGATATTTTTAGGTTCCTAGATACATTTTTGAGCATGTTCTGGGATGCAGGGAAGAGAGTTTGATTCTTTTGCATCTTCCGCTTAAGATTTATTAGGCGAGGGACACCTGGGTGGCTCAGTGGGTTAAGCATCCGACTTCAGCTCAGGTCATGATCTCACGGTCTGTGGGTTCAAGCCCCGCGTTGGGCTCTGAGCTGTCAGCTCAGAGCCTGGAGCCTGCTTTGGATTTTGTGTCTCCCTCTCTCTCTGCCCCTTCCCCTGCTTGTGCTCTTTCTCTCTCTGAAAAATAAATAAATAAACATTAAAAAAAATTTTTTTTTAAAGATATCTTAGGCGGGTCCAGAGCTGTGCCCAATCATTCTCAGCGAGTGGGTCTGACCTTAATACTGCCACAGCTCCCCAGGAATCACATGTTTTGTCCAGCTTGCCTTCTGGGAACAGGCAATTTTCCCAGCCCTGCATGATCACTGTCTCGTCTGGTCTTTCTGGATGATTCTTTCCTGGCCTCGAGTAAATTCCTCACACACATACACTAATCAGATGTCTGGGGTTCTGTGCAACTCTCTCCTCTCTGGTCCTCTGTCCCAGAAGTGCTGGCTGCCTCAGTCTCCCCAGGCTCCTAGCCTCTCTCCTCAGCCATGGAGTCTGGTGGGCTCTGCCTGGGCCGCCTCCCTGTGCTACATCCTGGAATCTCTCCAATTGTGAGGCTTCCTCGTTCGTTCCCTATCTTCCAAGAATCACTCTCCTTGGTCTTCTGATGTTCAGTTTCTTGAAACCCTTAGTTTATGTATTGTTGTCTCAGATGGGAGGGTATATCCGGTCTCTGTTGCTCTATTGTGGTCAGATGGGGGTGATGGACGTCAGCATGTTTGAAGAGTCCCCCTTGTTTCCAATATAAGCACGGCGGTCGCATCATTGGTCAGTTGAGCAAAATGGGTTTTTACAGGAAGGCTTCTAAAACTTTTTTCTGATCTTGGTTGATAGCCATGAATCCTAGTATGTAGTATGTCAAACATTCATGAGTCACAATGTTTAAGCTGGGCATGCCCTCGGGGGCAGTCAAGGCCAGAGCCCAGGCTGGCGATGAAATTCTCCAGGCAAGCCAAGGCAAAGCCCTTCAGTGATCCCTGGCTAATTCGTAACAGGGTCAGAACCTGGGACTCGTGGCCCTGGGAGGAACCTGCTGACGGCCAGTGGGGCAGGCTAGGAGACTCCAGGCAGGAGGTGCAGTTTGGAGCCCAGGTCTCCCTCCCCTTTTGGGGGATGGCTGATCCTGGACCTGCCATTTGACCTTCTGAACTTCCGTTTCCTCACCTTGAGAATGAGGCGGCAAATGGCCACAAGGGCAGACCTTGGGTGGAAGCCCCCCATGGTGTCCAGTGTGGAAGAGAGGAGGTAAACGAGTCCACTGGGTAGGTCTGGGGAGAGAGCCAGGGGAAGCTCTGAGTCTGGGGCCTCTCCCAGGAGGTGGATACTCCTGCGGTGCATTTAAGTATGCTTCGGGTGGGCACCAGGCTCATGCTGAATGCTGGGCCTGGAGCCAGGTGTGGCAGAAGGCAAGGGAGGGCTGTGGTGGGTGTATGAAGGAGGGTAGGCGTCCCACTGGGTCCTGGCACTATGGTGCATGGTGTGAAGGCTGCAGTCAAGAAGGGGCCCGAGGGTTCCCACTTACGGGCAGCGCAGCTCTGTGGCAGCCGACAGGTGGGGAGAGCTGGGTGCAGAGCTGGTGGGCAGCTGCTGACCCTGGTCCTTCCCTGCCATCTTCTGGTCTTCATGGACCCCCAGGGTCCCCAGCCCCACCCCAAAGCAGCTGCCCGCCTGCTCACTCTTTTTGTCTTGCTTCCAGCCGCTCAGCTGGGAAAGAAAGTGGCCGTGGTAGACTATGTGGAGCCTTCCCCCCGAGGTAAGTAGCCCCGGATGGGAGCTGTGTGTCCTGGGGAATAGGAAGGAAGGGGGCCTGGTTCATGCGCAGAGGGTGGCTGAGCCCAGAACCAGTCACCCACTGCGAGTCGGCATCTCTGGCGCGGGTCCTGTTTCTCGTGCAAGCCGCCATTAACGTAAAGTTCCTCGTTCTTACTTAAAAACAAATCTGACTATAATCATGCAGAGTAAATTCACAGGGCGGGGTTCACCTGGAGTGTGTTTGAGTTGCAAACAACTTCAAGGAATCCTACACAACTGTGGAAGAACAGGAGAGACTTCCAACCCCCTGAATACAAATCTAAACATGCTCTTCCCAACATGCCAGGCACCAGGTGGGGCCTTGGTGGCACGTGTGTGAACGTTGGCTGCATCCCCAAGAAGCTGATGCACCAGGCAGCGCTGCTGGGGGGCATGATCCTCGACGCCCCCCACTATGGCTGGGATGTGGCCCAGCCGGTCCGGCATGACTGGTGAGGAGCCCTGCCCCCTCCTAGTGCTTGTCTGCTGCTCATGGGGGAGGTTGACTGCTCCATTAACCCTCACTGGAGCGCACCATCGGACAGGGGCCCTCACCCGGGGACGCCTCCACGCCCCACCCCCCAACATTTGGCAAAGACCAGAGACATTTTTGGTTATCACCACTGGTTGGGGGGGGGGCGCTGCTACATCTATGGGGTGCTGCTAAAGGCCCTGTGGCACACAAGACACCCTCACAAAGTACAATCTGGCCCCAGTGACCACTGGTGTGGGGTGAGAAACTGATTGAGGTACCGTAGGTGGCACCTGGGCTGCTCTGAGCGGCACACAGGCCCCTCCGTGGTTCTCAGATGACCTAGACTTAGGGCCACCGCTGTGTCCTGGGGGCTGTGGCCGGCCCAAAGCCCCTGTTTTCCTTCAGTCCAAAGGTCCACACCCTCAAACCCAGGACAGAGGCCGCGGCCATGGGGATGGAGGTCACATTTTTCCACCTTTAGAATCACTTTGTTTCTTGGTATTTCTGCTAACACACTGTTCGCATCTGATAGTCTATTGTGGGACTCTATAGTTAATGCTCCTGTTGTGGTTTTTAACATCTCTCGTTGTGTGTTAATAGGAAGAAAATGGCAGAAGCTGTTCAGAATCACGTGAAATCCCTGAACTGGGGGCACCGGGTCCAGCTGCAGGATAGGTACTGAGTCCTCATCAGGCCCTCCTGGCCGTCTCTGGGTCATTTCATCCCTTGACAAGCGCTTAGTCCTCAGAGGCTCAGCAGTGATAAGGCGAGAAGTCCCTGCCCATGGGGTGGGGTGCACACACAAGGAACAGATGGGGTGAGTGCCTTGTGAGCTGAAGACCACCCTGCAAGCTGGCACGTTCAGAGCCTGGAGTAGCAAGGAGTGATGGGGCATGTTGACAGGACAGCTGGGGCCAGAGTGTGGGAGCATGGAGAGAGCCGTCCCAGTGGCCAGCACCTTCCTAGAGGCAGGTGACCTTTCTCCTGTCAGGGTGGATCACAGTTATGTGGAAGGAGCCCCGTGAGCCCCGTGTTGCCCAGGCCCCACCCTGTGAAGCCCACAACTCACCTCTCATCTCCAGGGCTCCCACACCCTGAACCCCACACCTCACCATCTACCTCCTGGCCCTCTGGGCATGCATAAAGACACCTGCTGTTGTGTGCTGAAGCAAATGTCCAACATGATCACTCTAGCCTGGGACCACCAGGTCCCATCAGTCCTTTGGGGTCCCCCAGCCCAGACACCGATATTTCCTCCACTGAAGAATCCTCCCTGAGGAGCCACTACCAGAAGGAGAGGTGCCTCAAACTGCACTTGACTCTGGCTAGGCTCTGCTCCTGGCCGTGTAGCTCTGCCCTGTGCCCATGCAGGTTGTGGAGGGGACAGTATTCCCTCAGAGGTCTGGTGGCTCTCATCTGTGCAATATTTGCTTGGTGGCAAGGAGTCTTCCTGGGCCTATACAGTAGGCAGCTATTTTGTGCCCATGAAACCCAGGACAGGTGAGCCGGAGAAGCTGGCCCACCTGCCCATCCCGGGCGTCCCCAGTGGTCCCCCCTGCCAGAGAGCTAAGCTGTATCCTGTCCTTTTTCCTCTGTGTGGGGCTTAGTATCCCCCAGTGCAGTTTGCTGGAAGCATAGGGCTCTGCCATCCGTCCTACTGGCCCCGGGCAGCTCCCGGGCCAGTGCCAAACAGGCCTAACCCCAGGCCAGCTCTAGAGGTGTCCACAGATGGAAGCTGGTGCAGACCTTGTGTCTGTTGTGGGGGTGAGTGAGGACTTGCTTCCTACAGCTCAGGTGACATATGGAGGCACAGGGGTTGATTGTGGGGGGGGGGGACATAAAGTCAAGGAGGTGGTAAAGCCTTCCCAAAGGCGCCAAGAACCCACCACTGCAAAGTGGCCTTCGTCATTAGAAGGTGTGGATCCTTTCTATACCCCACGCACCTGACCACCCTTATGTCCTCATCAGACCTGTTTTCCAGCCTTCTATCCCCTGGAGAAAGGGTGATGCCTTCCTGGTAGGCACCCTCCCTTGTCAGTGGGAGACTGGTCATTTGGATGGTGAGGATAACTGGGCACACGTGGGGGCCTCAGCTCCCTGCTGAAATGTGCCCAGGTGACAAGGATGGACCCTAGGGAGGCCCAGCCACTTCTGTCATCACACACACCAGGGCTGTATTTGGGCTCTCAGGACCATGCTGGCTTCTGTCCAGCAGTTGCAGGGATCCGTGATCCAGGGGACCCTTGGGGAGATGGCAGCCACCCTTCTCCCCCTTAATGCTTCCCGGGGCTGTCTGTCCCACCTGAGTTGCAGGCAGGACACTGTGGGTCCGTGCTAGCCTTTTAATTCCATAGGTGACACTTAAGACAGAGGAAATATTTGACAATCTTATTTTTATTTTTTAGAAAAGTCAAGTACTTTAATATCAAGGCCAGCTTTGTCAACAAGCACACGATTTGCGGTGTCACTCAAGGTGGGAAAGAGGTGAGTGCCCAGCTCTCCTGGGTGGCTCTTCTCAGGCAGTCCTGACCCTTCTAAGGACCTGGGGCGCTCACTCCAGCTTCGTTCAACCTCAGTGCTGTTCTCAGTAATAAGTGCTGCTGGAATTGAGGGCAGATCCCTCTGAGGCTGGTTGTCATTCTCCATGAACGATGAAACGAATCACTGAGATGCGCATTGTGCCAGGCTGCCCGCTACACCGGGCGACAGGGTGGGTGGTTATATCCTTGCAGAGTTCTGTGGGATTTGGAGGAGACGAGACACCTGCAGGGTGCTCTGTAAACTGGGGGGAGGGGGGTGTTAGAGTTACAGTGTCTCCCTGCCCTCTTCTGCTGGGCTCCCTCCTGACTTGAGGACCCTTGACGGGCTCCAGGCTCCAAGGGACCTCTGAGCTCCCGGCTGGAGGGTCTGCACTGCAGGGCAAGAACTGTAATTAGAAAGCATGGGTCTCTGCCAGGGGTACTTGTGGGCAGTCGAGCCCCTGCATCTGTGTGCCACAGTACATCTGTGTGACCACAGCTTCCTTGATTTCTTCCCAGACTTTGCTTTCCGCTGAGCACATCGTCATTGCTACTGGAGGGCGACCAAAGTACCCCACCCACGTGAGTGTCCCTAGCACCCAGCCTTCCCTGCTCCCTGAGCACGTTCACGGTCTCTTCAGCTCATGCTTCCCACACCAGCAGCATCCCTATTCTTTCTTTTCTTAAAAAAATTATTTTTTCTGTATTCACTGTGGTCACTTTTTATTTTTGTTTTTTTAAAAAAATTTTTTTAATGCTTTTATTTAATTTTGAGAGAGAGAGAGACAGTGTGAGCAGGGGAAGGTCAGAGAGAGAGAGAGAGGGAGACACAGAATCCGAAGACAGGCTCCAGGCTCTGAGCTAGCTGTCAGCACAGAGCCTGATGTGGGGCTCAAACCCACAAACCGTGAGATCATGACCTGAGCTGAAGCCGGACGCTCAACCAACTGAGCCACCCAGGCACCCCTTATTTTTTGGTTTTAAAGTTTATTTATTATTTTGAGAGGGAGAGAGGGAGTGCACACACGTGAGCAGGGGAGGGGGAGAGAGCGAGGGAGAGAGAATCCCAAGCAGGCTCCATGCTGCCAGCACAGAGCCTGATGCGGGCTTGAACCCATGAACTGCGAGATCATGACCTAGGCCGAAACCAAGAGTCAGATGCTTAATCAACTGAACTGACTAAGCCACCCAGGCGTCCCTCGATTTCTAATTCTTTCTGAACTCCATTCTGCAGAAGCAGGTCAGCAGGCACCCAATATAGCTGAATCCTAAGAGCAACTATCACTTCACACTTCAGGCACCTGCTCTCCTTTATTTCGCTTTGCTGATTCTTCCTTTTCTCTTCAGCCTCAAAACGTTGGAACATCCGGGACTTAAGCCTTTTCTTCCCTCCCCTACCCCAAATCTTGCATTTAATTGACATAAAATTTATAAACCATAAAATGCACCCTTTTAAAGTATATGATTCGGGGGGGTTTACTATATTCACAGAGTTGTGCAACCATCAGTTTCCACTACCTAATTCCAGAACATTTTCACCCCCCAAATGAAACCTTGTACCGTTAGCATTCGCTGCTTCCCCAGCCCTTGGCAACCACTAGTCTGCTTTCTGTCCCTCTACGGAGGGAAATGCACACCTCCAGTCTTCAGAGGCCATCACACCTCCCTTCCAGCTGTCAGGCCCTCAAGAGCGGCCTCCAGAGGGGACAGGTGGCTTGTGCACAGAGGTGGCCCTCGGGCGGGGTACATGGCTCCGTAGGGTGGCGGGATGCTATTGTACAAGGTAGCTACAATAGATGAGAAAGGTGGGTGACCCTTAGTGACCCCCCTCACCCGTCAGCCAGGCCCACATTGGTTCTGCTTAAAGCCCCTGAAGGCAGCAGTCAGCTCCCAGGAGCCGGGCAGTCATCTCGGGCAGACCTGCACATGGGCCAGTGTGCCCTGCAGAGGCGACAGGCCTGGGCCCACCCTGCTGGACCTCAGCTGGCCAGCCGCCATGTCTCCACTCGCCCAGAGGGGGATCGAGCAGGAGCCTTCCAGTCCAGGGGGAGGCAGCTCAGTGGCCGCTCCGCTTCTCCCCCCCACCCCCCACCCCCTCCTTGGGTGCCTGCCAAGACTTGCTTATATGTTAGTCCCTTTGATTTCCAGACCTTTCAGTTTTCTTTGTGCAACCCCAAGAAATTCCTGACTTTATTTTTATTGCCAATTGGAATCATAAACTGTTTGCAGTCCGCTTCCTCTCCACCAGCACATCTTACTCTTCTTTACTCTCATGGGCCGCTGAGAGGACGCTGGTCCTTGCGTCTCCCCCACCTGCTTAGCAGCCCCTCCTCAGGCTCCTCTGGGATACTGGGGAGTCTGTACAATTCCTGGGCTCCCTCGAGGGTGCCCAGTAGTATCCAGCCTTCAGCCTCATGCCTTTGGAGCCAGCCTGCCCCTCCGTGCCCTGCCTCACTCTGCTTCCCACCTGCCTTCCTCTCAGCCTGGATCTGTTTCAAGCAGAGGGGCCTAGAGAGCAGGGAAGAGAAAGCTGCCGGCCATGCCCTGGCTCCCCAGCCGCCTCATACAGCCAAGGTGTGCCGGGTTGCTTTGCCCAGTAGGTGGATGGCACACCAAGTCAGATATAGCCTGGTCACCTGTCCCTAGAGTCTACAACCTGAAGAACAGTCTGTGGAGCAGGGAGGTGAACCCATGTGTGGGCCGGGGTGGTTCTGGTTGAGTTGTGTCTACAAAACGGTCATCCTCTTTGGGGGAAGTCTCTAGGAACAGGCTAAGTGATGCTCTTCTCTCATTGATCCTTTTTTTCTGGATAGATCGAAGGTGCCTTGGAATATGGAATTACAAGTGACGACATCTTCTGGCTGAAAGACTCCCCTGGAAAAACGTAAGACCTGATGTGGGCCCTAGTGGAAATCGTTTTGTTCGCAGTTGCAAACATCAGGGCCATTTAGAACCATATGTTGGTCCTCTCTCCCTAGTGCATTCTTTTTTATCTACTCGAAAGAAGGAAAGGGAGCATGGCTCTTGTGCCCCTTGGTGGGGCTGTTGACATACTGCATCCTGTGACTGTCTTAGAAGTGATGACACAAGTATTACAAAATGCATCAGCCACTGTCTAGGGCAGTGGTTTTCAAACAGGGTACCTGGAGCCACAGGGTATCAGTGGGTCCCATCAAGGACATCACGGAGGGAGGATATTCAAGGAGGAGAAGGTAAGGCCAGGTTGTTAGGGAAAGCCATTGACCTCTCCTTGGGCCTTGATTAAACATCCCCTCTCCTCTGGTTTACACTTTGGGCTTCCCTGAAATCCAGCAAAGCCTCCAAAGTACTCCGAAACCATAGCCCAGTTGTGGAAATAAGACCTGAAGTGTGTGAGTGGTTTTACACTTCCTGAGCAGGTGATAATGCACTAATGCACTTCCTGTACCCACGGAGTAGGCTAGGCCGTTAGGGGGGTTTCAGGTCCAGACAACTCCTGTGAGTGGTGTGGGGGTAGTGAGGGGTATATGGGGGGGGAGGGTGGAGGGACTTCATGTTTGCAGGGACTGGAAAGACCACCAGAGGGCAGCAGAGGCTTGGTCATCAGCAGGCGCTCTGCGGCCTTGGGACTTGGTTTTGAGAATATACATACATACGGGTCGAAAAGCGAGGAAAAGTGCGAGGGTAGATGGGCATGTGTGTACTAGTGTACGTGTGTGGGAGTTCGTGTGTGTGGGCACGGGTGTGCTCTGCTTATCAACGTTTCCCTCTTCATGAGGCATCTCTTTTCAGGGTCGGGGCTTGATTCCCTTGAATGGATGTGATGTAGTTTATCTTTTCACCATTCATGAGCCTCTCCTCAGTCTCTTTTTGTTGTCATCACGAAATGCTCCAAGTGAAAACCTTTGGCGTGCATCTTATGTGCTGTCATAATGCTTTTTGCATGTTATATACACCTGTCAGGGGTGTTTCCTACAGATAGAGAACCCAGGTGCAGGGGTAGGTGCCCTTCACACCTTCACCCATGCTGCTAGCAAGCGCTCCCTCCTGGTGGGCTGCACTGGGTTGCAGGTGCGCTTCTGCCTGCTGTCCCCCTTCGTCCTGCCTGGGCCTTCAGCTTTTCCATGAGCTGTAAAACAGGTAAAACAGCTGCTCTTGTGGGGCGAGCACCGGTTGTTTCTGCCCAAGGCCCGTGTGGTCCCTCCCAGTGACTGTGGTCAAGTTCACACAGGTTTGAATCCCTCTGTCCATCGCCTTCCACCAGTTGCCCCAGCTGTGGTTTGTCTTTTTTACTTGGGGGCACTTTTTCATACACAAGTTTGTGATTTTCATGTTGTCACATTGATCACTTTTTTCCTTTATGCCGAAATTTCGGAGTTATCTGTTCTTTTATCTTTAGCCAGTTGGTTAAACGTCACCTGATTTTATTTGGATTTGCTATTATTAGTCATCATTTCATGTGTTTATTAGTCATTTAAAACTGAGTGTGTCTGTGAATGTGTGAGAGCTTGTGTGTGTGTGTGTGAGAGAGAGAGAGAGAGAGAGAGAGTGTGTGTGTATTGTCAGCTTGGTCCTTGGCCCACTTTCTATCTGGTTTTCCTTCTTTCTTATCTGTTTCTTATCTTCCAGCTGGTTTGAGTATTAGGGCTGTGATCCCATGTCGTTTATACTGCAGATTTTCTCAGCTTGTCATGTCGTTTAACTTGTGTGATGTACAAATGGTTTAAAAAAATTTTTTTTTACGTACCTTAGATCTCTTTTTACACTTAATGGCTTTTAGATTTATTGCATGTTCAGGAAGGCCGGCTCCACCCCCAAGATTGTTTCTGAAAAAGAGCCCCTGTATTTTCCTTTAGGCCTTCCACAGGTCGGATTTTTCTTTGCGACCTTGGGGTATTTGCAGTTCATCTGTGATGTGGTGTGGTGCGCTGTGGTGCAGAAGTCGTACAGAACCGGCTTCTAGGGTTCCCGTGTCGCTGACCACCCAAGCCCTTGAGCCAGGCTGAAGGCTCCATCCCGAGTGGAATCCCAGCCCTGCTCTAGCTCCTGGCTCCCACTTTCCTGCATCACTGGCACAAGTGCCTGGCACTGGCTTCAGATCTTCTTAGTTTTCTTTTGCACTGATTCCTCTGGGTGGAATGTAGACCTGCTTTGCCAGCCTCTCCATAGTGGTCTGCTCGACCCATGGTTCAAACACCCTTGAATGTGCAACTGCCTTGGGAGGCTGGCTTGCTGGGCAGACTTGCGTACTGTCTGAGGCCACCCATGCACCTCGGTTATCTCGGCCCATAACCAAAGGCCAGCATTTTCTGAATCCTGGTCTTTTGTCAAATTAGTTCCTGCATATTCTATTGTTTTCCTTTGTTTGCCCTTTTCCCATTACATTTTAAAAGCGGTGTCTTCAGTGCCCAGGAAGGGGTCAGTTTCACACTGGTCATCGGAGGCTGGGTGTGTGGAGAGTCTGGCTCAGGCCATCACTCAGGGCTGGGGAGGGCAGGAGGCCCAGGCACGGTGGGTGCTGCCCGTGTTCAGCGTGGTGGCCCAAGCCCTGGGCCCCCCTCTGTGGCCGGGTGCCTGGGCAGTGGCCTGCTCAGCCGGGAAGACACCACCCCAGATATTTTGGTCAGAAAAGAAAGTGCTGTGTTTATTTTCTTCAGAAAAAAAACATTTAGAAGGTTTTCTTTTTTTTTTTTTAAAAAGCTCTTTCGTTTAGAAGGAATCTAGGTATGTTATTGTTTAAGAAAAAAGTGTTTGCAATGTATCAGTCACCCGTTTCGTTCTGAGCATGATTTATGTGAGGAAATGGTTTTTTTTAAAAATTAAGCTGGAGATATATCCCTGTACGATGCTTCTGTGAAAATGCGGCTTTTGTCCGGTGCTGTTAATGCAAGTTGTAACAGTGTGATATGGGAGTCAGTGTTTACATGCTACATTCCTCTGCTGCAGTCAAAATAAGCCCGGAGGGTCTACAGTAGCATTTCTGTATTTTATCAGCTTGGGCTGGGGCTGAGGGGGAGGCCTCCGCTCACACTTGGAGGGGCTGTTTCTGCCAGATTTATTTGCCTTATAAATATTCCCTGTGTTTATTTTAACTCGCCTTTAAAATGGAGCTGAAATTAATATGGACCTGAGGGCTGCCCCCCGGCCCTGTAGTGCCTCCCGCAGCCGGGCGGGGCATTTCTACTTGGTGCCGTCGGGAGGCCTAGCCAGTGGTGGAGGGTGCCCAGCGAGCCTGGCCTCTGCCTGCAGTGGGTGCCGTCCCCACCGGCCTCCGGGTGGGCACGTCCGACCCCATGTCCCTTATGGGTTCTACAGCATGTGCAGGGCCTTCCTCCCTCCTCCCTTCCCCATGACGGGGCATGGGATGCATCCGAGGCCTTCTTTCAGGGTGCCTCCGAGCGAGGCACAGTGAGGCCCTTCGTGAGGCCTGCGTCCCGTGGTTGCTTCACATCTTTGCCCCCTTGAGGCATGAACCCCCGTGGCCACAGAGGTGTTGCAGGCTCACAGACATATGAGCAGCGCCCCTATCCTCCTCCAGGTCTAGGGAGCCGAGGACTGGACGGAACGTAGAGAGGGGATGATGAAGCCCAAGCCCAGTTGGTGGAAAGAATTAAACACCCTTTACTACACAGCTGGATTACCCCAGAGGTAACAGATCATGTGTAGAAAATTCTAGCATATGCAGCATGAGCTTCCAAGTCCATGAGCAGGACCCTGTGAGGCCGGGGAAGGTGAGGGGTGGGGGGGATGCGCCCCAGCTACCTAGACCCTCAGAACCACACCCCTGCCTGAGGCATCTACTCAGCGTGGGCTACCCGAATGCCAGCTTTGTGTCTGGCTTGTTTGGCTTTTCCGTTGTTCTTGTTTCTTCATTTTTCTGTGTAAATGCAGGGCAGGTTGAGGGGGAACAGGAAGTGAGGAGGATTCTGGGAGAAAAACAGGGTTCCTTAGGCAGGTAGCAAGGAGCCCCTTTGGAAGGAATGGTCAGGGGGATAATGGCCACTTCAAGAAACTATCCACCACCAGTGGAGGAAATGGGGGTACGGAGCGGGTGCGCTGCCCTGCATGGGGAGACTCGGAGATGGCGTGCAACCCTCCCTGGCCCAGCTGTCCAGCCTGGCCATCCCCTGCCAGGTGGAGGGAGGGTGGAAGGGAGAAAGGTAGGCCAACTCACCACAGAGCTTTTAAGGAGGCAGGCACTGGGGTATCTGGCTCCGCCTTTGATCACACAGCCCAGTGACCTTGGCTCAGTCACATGGAGAGCCACCTCCCTCGTCCAGGCCTTTTGGACCCACGCAGCCTGGCTGGGACTTGGGCCCAGCTGCCCAGCCTGCCCAGGCCAGGATCCTCAGGTCTGTGCACCCTGCGACTATTCAGGTACGCTAACAGTGGGGAATCGAGGTCACTGTGCTCCAGCCCCCCTCGGCTCCCTGGCCTGGTTGGTCAGCACTCGTACCTGGGGTTCACTCCTTGTCTGCAGGCCAGCTCTTGTGTATAGGTGGGCTCTGAGCAGGGAGCTTTGGGGTGACTTAAGTAGTGTCACCTTTCTCTGATGTAAGAGGACTTGAGTGAGACCCAAGCCACCTAGGGGAGTTGCCATTTCCAGGTCACAGCCTGGACCCGGCTGTTCCCACTTGCTGGCCCAGGACTGTCCACTCTCCCCCAGCTGCACAGCCTGGCCCTCTCTGTCCTCGGACCCCACTGCTCTGTGAGGCAGAGTGTTTTCGTAACTCAAGCTGATTTAACACTGCCTGTCAGAGTTGGTCCTAGGAGTTTTTGTTTTGTTTTTTTTTTTTTTTTTTGACCCTTATTTTAAGTCTGGAAGCTGACTAGGTATTGTGGTCATTTTTCTCTCTCCCTAAGCGCAAAAGGGAAGAGTATAAATTTTATCTTGTGAAGAATCACAGCCGTTTGGTTAGGAAAACTCACTGCTGCGAATTTTCTCATTTCCTGCTTAATCTCCACGTTCATTTGGTGTGACAGCCTCATGTCCAGCAAAAGGGAGACCAGCTAGGTATCTGCCTGACACTTGGCTACCAGCCCGTAAAGCCCCACTGACCATCTCCCTGGCGTGTCTAAGACATGCCGGGCTTACGGGCTGAGGAAGACAACTCCTCCGGGGAGCATCTGTTAAGAGGCCAGAACCTAGAGGCTCCGGCTGGGCGGAGGTGGGTCCAGTGTCAGGCCCTGAGGGGTGGGAGGGGTCTGGCAGATCCCAGGCAAGCCTGGAGCCGGCCCCCACTGGGGAGGAGGCCTTGGGGCTCCCCACCCTCCGTGCTGCCTCCCTGGGGCACCTGAGCTCAGCAACCCATTTGGCATTTCCTGCACTGGTGGGACTGCCAAGGAGCCAGGTGCCTGCCGTGAGGCCCTCACTTTGTGTGGGTGTTCCCCTTGGGGAGTGGATCAGGGGCCTTCAAACACGAGAAGCAGGTGGAGGGCTCTTTAAGCTGGGGCTTCATGGGTCTGAATTAAGGCTTTTGTTTCTGCTTCCTCCCCCATTCAGATTTTGAACAAGAAAGCCTGCCCTGTGATTAGGCTAATCCCACAGTAGTTATACCTTCGTATGAAATGTTTGCACACCGAAGGGCACAGAGAACGGAGCTGCCCAGAACACACGTAAAATTGAATCAGGGGCTCCCAGGGTGCAGGGTAGTGACTTCCCATGTGGGCTGATGCCCTTGTGTCTGGGTCTTTTACTGTAGTGACAAGGTGAATGTTTCCAGGCCTCAGAGGCTCACTCGGGTGCTTCCCCCAGATCCAACACACTGGTCCTGACTTCTGCTGGCAGCACCCCTGTCCTCCTGTGGCTGGCCAGGGCCAACGGTGGTCACTGTGCCTTGGCAGCCGACCTCAGCCTCATGGTTCCCAGGCCCCCTTCCTGGCCAAGGGTCCCTTAGCAGCCAACGGAACTTGTCTGCAGTTTCAAAGCTACCAATAAAAACAAAACAGTGCGTCTGTCTTCTGGCACTCCCTGCCCCTCGGGATCTGGAGGCTCCGGTGTCTGTCTGTTTTTGGTTTGGCATTTTCCTACTTTAGCTCATTTGAAGGGAGTTCTCTGGTTGAATTCTTGGATCCTGCGTTCTGCAAAGAATAATGATTCTTTGATAAATTGGGCCCAGGGATGGAGTGAAAACCAATACTGTTGAGGATCCTTGCCTGCAAAGACAAGAAGAGACCAAAAATTACCTTCAAGCAAGCGAGTTGCTTGCTAGTTTATGAGATTTCAGCTGTACGCATGCAGTTAAGGACACCCACTCAGGAATGGCTGAGCTGGGGCCTGCCGTCTCCCAGATGTGCCCTCTGTCAGCAACTCAGAGCTGGTGGCCTGAGGGGTGGACACCGTGACTTTGAGGCGGGAGTAGGAGGCCTGGAGCATTGAGGTAGCTCCATGGGAGGAGCTAGGGGGTCAGCACCTGCATGGCTACCCACCCTACTTCCCCATCCAGCTCCCCATCCATATAGTACAGGAGGTTTGGGGGGTTACCCAGGGGCTGCAGAAACAAAACAGGTTTTTGCCAGAATCAGGAGACCACACTGCTGTGTCCTCAGCAATGTGACATGAGGGCCTGGGCTCGTCCTGTATGCTGCGCCCGGCAGCCAGTGGCTCCCGCTGGAGGGTCCACTTTACAGAGCCAAGAAGGCTCCAAGACAGGCAGGGACAGCCCCGCTGTCCAACGGAGGGCCTCCCCTAGTGCCTGCATGGCCTGCCTGGCTGGGGGGCGGTCAGCCTGCGCCGTTGCCACCACCGGGAGCAGGGAGCAAAGGCAGTGCAGGTTTGGCAATGATGCTTTTACCCAACTTCCTTCTTGCGTTTAAGGCACGATGTTCAAGGCAGTTAAATTCTGCTTGTATTTTGAGTAACTTGTAATTTCCTATCTTAAGGAAAGGCTTATACTTTTTGCTGGGTGTATCGAGTACAAAAGAAGTTAGGTTATGTGATTTCGAAAACGAACCTACACAGAGACATGCATATTACACATATACGGGGCTGTGTACCCACGTGACTACACATGCACTCCAACGTATCTATTTCTTAAACATGGGCAGGGCTGCGTGGGGCTCTGAATGTGTCTCTGTACTTCCAGCCAGCCGCGGGGCAATGTCCCTTTCAGCTTTTTCACTTGAGGAGCTCTGTTCACTCACCCCAAATGCGAATCCAGCACAGTTCTGTCCCAGCTCCTGAGAGGAAGCCGTGTGCCAACTGTTCCCCGCAGGGCATCTCCAGCAATATTCCATGGGATACACTGCTTTTTGAAATGGAATTATATCATTAGTAGCTGCCGGGATTAGTGCTGACATTGGGCTTATCCATCCTTACATCACCTCCTCTTGTTCAAAGGCTGAAGGGGTGATCTGACAAGCCCACCCACATGTTGCCACCCGGGCTGGGAATTTTCATTCTGTGTTGGGTTTTGTGCACATGTGTGTATGTGTGCTTGTGTGTGTGTGTGCTTGTGTGTGTGTGTGTTCATACATGAAGAGTGGAGCTGAATAACAGAGGATTTATACTACTAGGGCAAATATTTTATTTTATTTTTTATTTTTTAATACTTTTTAAACTTTATTTCGAGAGAGACAGAGTATGAGCTGGGGTAGGGGGGGAGAGAGAGAGAGAGAGAGAGAGAGAGAGAGAGAGGGAGATAAAATCCTAAACAGTCTCTGCAGCATCAGCACAGAGCCCAATGTGGGGCTCAAAACCATGAAGCTGCAAGATCATGACTTGAGCCAAAATCCAGAATCAGATGCTCCACCAACTAAGCCACCCAGATGCCCCTATAATGACAAATATTTTGAAGGACTCTGCTGCATCCCAGTGTCCTGTGTCCCCCTCTGCCTCCAGGTGCCCTCATCCTTGCTCAGGGGAGCTGGCTCTCCTGGCCCTGGCCGTGTATGGTAGGGCTGGACAGGCACGTGTGGACCCTTCCAGCCTGTCCTTCCATGGTCCAAGAATCTTCTGGCTATAGCTGATGCTTTCCCAGAAGCTTCCCCACTGTTTGGTGTACTCCCTGTCCTGCAGAACATCTCCATTTCCATCCTGGCCACAGGAGGTCCAGAGGGACCCCATGGCAGAACTTACATTAGGACAGAAGGAAAACCACTCCACTTCTTCTAATGGGATTTTTCTTACCATGTCCACAGACTCTGTGTTGATCCCACTCCCAGGACCTTGCACGGGGCGTGCTGTTTTGTCACCGACCACTCACATCCTTCACCACCAGGCAATTTCCTGATTCAGCGACACAGTGTTTGTCCTTTATTTCACAGTCAGAGCCTCTGGGAAGTGGGTTTTGTACCTTGGGACAACGTGTTTGAACAGTTAGCCTCAGCTGACACATCAGCTGACCAGGCCTGTTGCACGAAAGCTGAAGGGCCCCGTCCCCACTGAGGGGGCCCCACTCAGACAGCTGCTCATGTGTCCATGGTGGGCCACGTGCGGGACTCACCGTTCTTTCTCTCTGTGTCCGTTCCTCTAACAGGTTGGTGGTCGGGGCCAGCTGTATCCTTTGCTGGTGTGCAGGTGACAGCTGGCTGTGCTCACACGTCCTACGGCCCCTCCCCCACTGCTCTTCCTTCCATCAAGACGTACACTCTGCCGCCTGGAGCCAGGCACTTACAGGGCCACTCAGGGCAGATGACCTGTGCTCGGGGGACAATTTGAGGCTGACCTTTGAGGCTAGGGCTTCCTGGAGGCGTTTCCTGAGCCACACACTGAGACGGCTGAGCCAGTCGGGGCAGCTGGATACAGCCGTGAGGCAGGTGGTGCTCCCTCGAGAGCAGCCCCAGCCAGGCCCGTTCCTTCAGAGGGAGCAGTAAAACCAGAGAGGGTCAAGAGAGGAGCCACAGGAGGATCTGAGGTCAGGAGAGGGGATATCTGATGGAAGATGAAAGCTGGGACTGCTAGTTGGGAACATGGGTCGAAGGCGGCTTTTTCGTGTCTTTCATGAAGGAGGCTCTTCCTTGCTGTCGCTTCTCAGACCCCTCGGGGGTGGGCCTGGCCCTAAAGGCTGAGATTCAACTCCAGGGAGCCTGCACAAATGCCCCATGGAGGCAGAAGCTGCCGGGGCTCTGGGTGCTGGAGGGTGCCCACAGTGCTGTCACTGCACCTCCAGAGGCCCCACCTCACATTGGGTGTGCATTTGTGGGATGGGGGTGTGGGAGGGAGTCTTTGTGGCTCCTTCAGGCTGACTGGGGATTGGTGGGGGAGTGGGTGGCTGGCCATGGCACTGGGGGTCTCTCCACTTGGCTCCTGATGTCATGATCCGTCAGCATTCCTTAGCTTCTGGCAGATGTGGCCCTGGAGTGTGCTGGCTTCCTCACAGGGCTTGGACTGGACACCACTGTCATGATGAGAAGCATCCCCCTCCGGGGCTTTGACCAGGTAAGGCCCTGTGTGCCCCCGCTCCCACCTTGTGCTCTCCCCAGGGGGCTGCACATCCTCAGCCAGCTGCCCTGGCCCAGACAGGTGCAGTTATGGGCTGGGAGTGAGGTCTCAGTCTTTGGAAACTGGCCCTTGAGTTGAATAAGCAGATTGTCCCTGAAATATAAAACATCTACACAAGTGTGGAAGGAAGGGGTGGCACATGGAACATGTTGCACCTTCCCACTGGACTCAAGGGATGTTGGTGGGCATGCCAGGCTAGCCTCACAGACTGCGAGGTTGGGTCGCCCCTTTCCGTCACTCTGTTAGTAAGCAGAGGTGTGTGTTGGCTGACGCGCTGCCCTCTGTCTCCCTTGCTGAGCCCCTCTGGTGTCCGAGTGGGGTGCTGCCTCCCCAGGGGTAACACCAAGTTGGGAAGCAGTCGCTAGACTGGCGAGGCCCTGGGTGACCACCTCAGGAGATGACAGTCCCTGGCCGCATTCCCAGTCACCCACCATAGACTAAAAAGATGTAACTTGTGAGTCAGGACCAGCGTTTGGTGGCTCTCCTGGCCAGTGGTCCGCCCTGAGCACTCAGAGCATCCATACAGCCTTTCAGGCCCTGCCAGATCGACCTCTTGTCCCCTGTGTAGGGCCAACACCGCACGCAGCCTTCCTGTCAGCCAGCCACTCCTGAGCCTCATGGCAGGAGCTCAGAGAGCCACTCTTCAGGGTCTAAAGAGTGCAGGTTGTCTTGATCTAGGTCCAGGGCGTAGACGTCCCAGCTAATGGCGAGACGCAGATACCAGCACTGACTGCAGATGCATCATGTTAGGAGCACATGGTTTGTTGTGTTGGGTTTTTAAATTTTATTTTAACTAAAAACTCTTCAAGGGAAAGTCATCTGCTAAAACCCAAGTCTGGGGCTGTCACTGTCAAGATGTTGTATGTCATTCCATGTCCCTGAGAAGGAGGACAGACCCCTGTCTAAACTCTGGGCTCTTGGGGCTGGTGAGCTCTCACAGAGGGAACCGGCGGGCCTGCCATGTCCAGCCTGCAGCCCTGCCCCACCCAGCAGACGCAGAGACCTGTCCCTCTGTCCTGTGTGGGCCACTCTTTTACTTCACTCAGTGCCTCTGCCCTGAGCACCTGCAATGGGGCTACAGCACCCAGGGAAGGTCTCTGTGCCTTGGGCTATGGGAAGAGTGTGCCGGGGAGCAGGCAGGAGCCACAGGAGGCCACACCACAGATGAGGACAAGGCCCGTGAAGCAGAGCGGCATGTAGGGACGAGGACCACTCAGAGGACTGGCGTTAGCGCTGAGCCTGGGCAGAACCTGGAGACCGACGAGGCGGGGGGTGGCGGGGGTGCCCTCGGACACAGTGGTGACCCAGGCCTTGCCTCAGAGAAGGATGTGAAGGCCTGGTGGCAGGCCTAGGGCCAGTGGTCTTGCCACGTGACTCAATTTGGCCCAGTAGATGCCCCTCAGACCATGACAGAGACTCCAAGCTTGTCAGGCATCCAGAGGGATCCGCGGCCTACACTCCTGTTCCCGTGACTGGTGTGACAATCCTGAACAGGCAGCCCTCTTCATCGTGTATGTCTCTAAATGGGCAGGTGCCAGAGGATTTAAACAGTGGCTCTTATTTTCTCCTAAAAGAAAAAGCTGTGTCTGACTGGGGCTCCGGCCTGCACAAGCCCCCACAGTGACCCCAGGAACCAGGCCCCCGTCTACAGATGGTGCGTGCAGAGCCTTCTGGGCTGGGAGGAGGGAGCCCTCTCCGCAGACACCTGCAGATACTCCTCTCCATCTAGAGAGGAGTCCAAAGGTCAAGTGCATCCTAACCAAAGGGCCTCAGGGCCTCAGATTTGGAACTGGGGAGCATCAGATGTGCTCCCAGCTCAGCCCCCAGTTACTCTGTGGGAGGAGGGGCGCTGGACCTTCTCCTTTGGAGGAACTTGCCTTGGGCTCTTCTAGGGCCTTTTCAAGCAGGCAGGAGACCAAGTCCTTTCTTCCCACAGTCCTCAGTAGCAGACTTTCTCACTGCTACCTGGTCCTCACAGCATGCTCTCTTGTGCTTTGCAGCAAATGTCTTCCTTGGTCACAGAGTACATGGCCTCTCAAGGCACCCGGTTCCTGAAGTGCTGTATCCCCTCAAGAGTGCAGAAGCTTCCGGACGGCCAGCTCCAGGTCACCTGGGAGGACCTCACTTCCGGCATGAAGAACATGGGCACCTTCGACACTGTCCTGTGGGCCATAGGTAAGGGTGCACTGAGCCACACGGGCACATACACACGTTAGCCACACATGGAGACCAGCAGCGCCACCTCCCCTTCCTGCTGCCTCCAGGGCTCCCCTCGTTCTGCTGGCTTTCAGGTGGGCCAGTTGTCACAGCCCACCTCTTGGTGGGATTGCTTCCATTACCTCCCTGTGTATTGCTTTGAGCTCTGCCAGATCTTACTGGCCTTGTGGAAGTCACACGTTGCAGATTTCCAAAGAAGGTATCAGTGATGGGCAGAGGCCTTGGGCCTTTCTCCGCCATGCGTGGGCTGGCTGCCACCTCGCCCACACGTGGTGGTATTTTCATCCTGTGCTCTGAGAGGTGTGGGTCCAGCTTTCTGTGGGGGTGAAGGCTGAGCAAGCATGGCTGGGCAAAATTAGCCCATTGTTGACATGGCCAGACGTACTCCCTCCCAGGCCGAATCCTCCTCCTGCACCCCAAAGCCGCCCCTGAGGGGCAGAATGGAGAGTGGGGATGCAGTGGGGTTGACACCAGCCCAGGGCCTGGGCCTGGGCTGGTCTAAGGGAGGGACGTGCACTTTGAGGAGGACGTGCACTTTGGCTGGGAGCCAGGCAGGAAGAACAGAGTGCTCAGACACTGTGCCCACCAGGAGCCTGCTTGTGGCTGGGCACACCGGGGCTGTGAGTGGGCTGTGGCTGCTGGGGGCTGACAGCTTCTCATTCGTGAGGGTGTGTGGCGCTGGTGCAGTACACCTGCTTGGACATCATGCCACCTTGATACCTGTCCTCTGGGGTTGGAATCTCGTTTTCCTAAGCCTTCTGTAAACTTGCATGTGAAAACAGCAACTGAGGTCTTCCTCTCTCGAGCTTCAGTTCTCGGGGGTCTCTCTGCACTGAGCCTGGTCAGCTGTCCCTCCTCTGTGAGCCTGGGCTCAGAGCCCAAGTAGGTCTCTGGCTCGTCATCTGCCTCCATGTCAGTTAATCGAATGTTTACTGAGTGCTCAGAGGGGCTGTCCCATCAGCATTGGTCAAGACGTGGTCGGCCTGGTTCCCACATCCCCAGCAGCGAGCCGCCGGGAGGAACAGGGCTGCATCACACAGCTATGTCCATCTAAGCCTCTCTGGTTTTCTGAGTTCTCAAAACCCTTGGAATCAGACAATGAGATAAATTCTGGAGGAGTCAGACTCTTCGCTTGTGTGTGGTCAACACGAGCAGATTTAAGGAGCAAGGAAAATGCCTTGTAGTAAATCTAGTGCCTCTTGTCCAAAATTTAGCAAATGGCCACAGGAAATATTCTTGTTCAAATCATAAAAGTGAATTTAGGTAGGTTTATTTTGTCCACCACTGTGAAAGGTTATACAACTATTCAGATCAGAAGTGTAAATTGATATTTATCTTTTTTTAAGTTCATTTACTTATTTTGAGAGAGAGAGAGAGAGAGAGAGAGAGAGAGAGAGAGAGGGAATCCCAAGCAGGTTCTGTGCTGTCAGCATGGAGCCTGACACGGGGCTCAATCTCCTGGAACTGTGAGATCATGACCTGAACAAATACCAAGATTTGGGCGTTTAACTAACTGAGCCACCCAGGTGCCCCTAAATTGACATTTATCTTAAACTCCATTCTAAAATGTGAGGTGGCAGGGCACCTGGGTGGCTCAGTTGGTTGAGCGTCTGACTTCGGCTCAGGTCATGATCTCATGGTTCATAGGTTCGAGCCCTGCATAGGGCTCTGTGCTGACAGCTCAGCCTGGAGCCTGCTTCGGATTCTGTGTCTCCCTCTCTTTCTGCTCCTCCCCCACTTATGCTCTCTCTCGCTCTCAAAAATAAATAAACATTAAAAAAAATCTTTTTAAAGGTGAGGTGCCAAGTTTCTCCCCTGATAACACTTTGGGGTCCCCCACACATATGTTCCTTCTCTCACCTTTGGACAGAGGCAAAGGCCTGTGCCCATATGCCAGCTAAGCCCACGCTGATGGCAGCAGCTCAGAGGACAAGGGGCCATGCCCTCAGAAAGCTGCAAGTTCCTCCCAGCTTCCAGACAGGTCCCCAGTGGGAAACAGGCAGGGCCCTTGGCGCACATGCTTGCTCTCCCCCGCCAGGAGTCCGTTTTATTTTTTGTATTTTCAAAAAGAGCATCCCCCAGACAGTCTGCCCGACGTGATTGATGCTGGGGGTGGAAGCTTTTCACAGTCCTTGGCCTTTGACCTTGCTTCCCGAGGCGGCGCTGTGGTGGCGGCGGTTTCTGGCACGCCTTCTGGGGCTGTACGGGCATGTGCTGACTTTGCTGCTAGTTCCCGGGCCAGGTTTTGTAAACAATCAGGAGCCACTTCCCAGTTTAACAACTGGAAATGTTTTCTGCTGGTTTACCCCGATAAGCCTTTCTCCAAGCATAATTTTTGCTCACAATAAAGGATGATCCAATCCAGGAGGTTAAAATAAAACACCCTGGGGGCTGAAGGGCTGGTACGGCAAACGGTTCCTGGACCATACGTCCTGCCTCAGCAGCGAGCGCCGTGTGCACACAAGCTGGGTAAAAGCAGGAGAATAGGATGCCCCTCATGCCCTGTGGACACACTGAGGGCTGGGAGGAGCTTCCATGGGGTTGAGCTGCCCTTGTGCCTGGCACCTTGGTCACAGCCGATGAGGACAGTATCCACAGGGATGGAGAAGTGGGCCCTGCAGTCTGCAAGCCAAGGAGGACTCCGAGCCTCTTCCTCGGCCCAGCCTTGATCTCCACGTGGTGGATTAAATACATTAGCAGTTAAAGCAGTTAATTGCTGTGCAGGGGGCCAGCTCATTGTTTGTCTCTGAATCACCCACCCACACCAGGTGTCTCAGATAATAGACTGGGAACTCGCAGCGAGGAGGATTTCCTGTCTGCAGATGTGCCGATTACGGTGCTGAGTGAAGACAGTCAGCCTGCGCTGCGCCGCGGGCTCGAATTCACCCTGTGCAGTTAACCAGTTGTGGCCTGAATCCTCAGCCATCTCGTGGAGCAGGAGCAGGACGGGGTGTCCGAGTGGACACCTGGGTGTGTCAACACTTCTGAGCTGGAGCTGAGCTTTAGCGTAGCTTAGACTTTGTTTCAGAGGATGGACAGAGGGCCTCTGGAGTGAAGCCTTGGGAAAACCAGCAGCTAAAACTGTCACATACCCCTCAGCATCCCAGAAGATTTTCTATCCCCCTCTCGAGGGAAAGGTAGAGACACTGGCGCATCCTTCCTGGACCACAGGAGTCCTGCCGACAATCAGAAGGCCCAGACGGCTGGCATTCCCACCGTCCGGAGTGCCAGGAATGGCTGTCCTGTCCCTGCCTCCGGAGCCCACTTGGTCTGTTAGGAATCAGCCATTTCTTCTAATTCAAACTTTGTCTTAGCAAGAGAGCTGGTGTCATCCACCTGTGTGTAAAGCCCAAGGATGACTTCTGAGCCTCTAAAATGGTACAAAGGGAGCCAGCAGGCACTGAGGCCCTGGCTTTCCAACTTCTAATCCAACCACCAAATTGAGGACCCCACTTCAGGTACAGTCCACCTGCACAGAACGTGCTCATGGACCATGGCCAGGGAGGTGTTGGCATCCGGGTGGACACTGACGAGGGCCTGTGGTGCCCAGGGAGTGGAATGCATCTGCCCAGGAGGGGCTGCAGCCTGGGGCTCCCCTCTCTACCCCGGGGACTGCCTGCTCTGGTTTACATGAGGCCATTTGCTTAGCTGCGTTCAGCTGATGGCTCTCCCATGCCACAGACGCATCCCATTCAAGTCCTTATGGACTCTCCACCCCACCCCTGCCCCTGAGTGCTGGGCAGCAGCACTGGGAACTGGAGATAAAACAGAAGCAAGCCCCCTGACTCTGGGAATTCATGGGTGAGAGAGCTCTGAGTCCAGCAAGAAGGATGGGACAGTCCGGGCCCCAGTGCCTCCTGAAAGCTGTGAGTGGGAACCAGGCTCTCCATGGCTGGCACTTGGATGATGGAGAGGGGTTGGCAGGCTGAACATAAGGTGCCATCTTGCTAAGAGAAGCCCAATCCAAGGCTAGCAGGCCTGTTCTTTGGGGGTGGCCTGCATCCTGCTGTGGCTGCAGGAAACTGCATGTGGCCACGTTCTTCCCAGTGGGTATTCCATAGTGGCCTACCTACCTGTTTTGGACCCACCCGTCTTTGCTCTCAAGGCCTTAAGGGAAGCACTGCTCTACTCATGAGCCTCTGATACTCTGACACCTTTTTATTTTCATGTAAATGTCAAGTTTAGTCAGCAACATGGAGAACCAAATCTGCTTGTGTATATGGTTTGTTTTCTTGGAGGAGAAGACACTCGTGGAGCTCTTCCTGGGCCTGAGGCCACAGGCTTCCCCACCACACCATGTGGCCCCAGACGGTGCACCATCCGGTCAGTGGCTGTCATTTATCTCCGCTCTGGCTCACAGTGGCGCTAGCCCATTACAGAGGCCAGACAGGGGCAGTGGGAGAGCAGCGCCTTGTGCTCACAGACTGGCCCCCTGCTCTCTGTGTGGGGTGCCCTGCACAGCCAGGGGCCAAGAGCTATGCCAGGCCTGCGAGCGGGCTCCTCTCTGTGTCCAGGGTCACCCCAACTCCCACAGCCACCAGACCCAGGCCGGCCTACCTTCATGCTCATGGTCATCCAGCAGAGTCTTTTTACCAAGTCAAATTTAATGTTTATGGTTAGAACTTGGCGTAAACCAATTTCTTTAAAAAAAATAAAAGAAAAGAAAGCCCGAGTGAAAATGCTTCTAAAGATACGTGAACATTGTTTATATGCATTAACGTGCACAATCTAAATTTTACAAGTGCTACTGGGAGCAGTCAACCAGAAGGAAGGTTAGAGTGACATTTGTAATTGTTACAGCAATAATTACCACCTGCCAGGGAACATGTTCCTTCCTAGGGGTTCCAGTGGACCAGGCTGCAGCTGGACCTGAGCTGGACGCTCCACCAAGTTCTAGGTCTGACTACGGTTTAGGGGCCCGTGTGAGCTTATTTTATATGCTGTCAGTGCTGCATGCAGGCTTGAAAAGGAAAAGCCCACGTGTAGCTGTGGGGTGAGAAGCATCATCGGGGTTGCCCGGGGGACAGTGGCAGGTGCTGGTGGTCATAGTGAGCCACTAGCCTCAGGTCATGCTAAGGCTCACTAATACATTCAGCAAACGTTGAGCCATGCCTGAGCCCCAGGCCAGCAGGATTGATGGTCTGCCCTGCCCTTGGGGCACTTGAAGTTGTGGCTAGGGTTCTGGGGCTCACATAGAAAGGATCATTCAATAAAATAAAAGGAGCCCTTTGCTCTTGTTATCCTTTTCCCTGAAGTCTCAAAGATGACAAGAGACATAATACATTTTTTGAAAGGTAGGTTTCAAGGGATATGACTAGAGGTGCCAGAGGTGTGGGTTCTGTGCTCTGCGTCTGGTCCAGGGTGCTGTGCAGGCCCAGCCCATGGGGGTGGCTGGCTCTGGGGGGGCCACGTATGTGCCCCCCAGGAGGGTTGGGTCCTCTGTGAGCCCGTGCGAAGCTGCTGGCCGCCCATCCTCCTGGCACTGAGCTTCAGGCTGCTTCCTTTACACACTCGCCGCGCCTGTCTGATCAGAGCCCCTCATTCGCGCTGTCATACTCCTGCTGCCACTTAAATCTTACCTCATTACACGGATTGCCCTTCACTCGTCGGAACGTGTGCTCCAGGCAGGCGTGAAATTGGAGGGAATGCCCGTGTTCCCATAACGGGGTGAAAGACGCGCGTGAAACTGCGTGTGTCCGATTGGCTACATCCCTGTGCCCAGCTGAGCAGGTAGTAATGACCAACAGCCGCCGTCTGGGGAGTTTTCGACCTTCAGCCTTCTCCGGCCTGCTCCAGCTGGCTGGGTGAACGTGGTGGCCGAGCTGCCTCCCCCAGGCCAGCAGCAGCAGCAGCTGGTGGGGCTTCAGCGCGAGGAGGGGAGGGCTGGCCTGGTCCAGCTGCACCGAGAGCTCTCAGGCTGAATGAACTTTTTCCAGAACTTCAGCACCCTAGGGTGTCCTGGATGCGGGCACAGGGAGGGAGGCACTGTCGTACCTCGGTGACTCCAGGGCTCACGTGGTCCCCTAGAGGGACTCAGGCCAGTGGGCAAGGCTGGGCCTGGTGAGGGAGGCAGCTCCAAAGGCCCAGCCACTTATTTATTCAGACATTGCCTCTGAGGAGGAAGTGAGAACATGTTTGCATCTGGAATCTTAACGCCCTGATTGTTTGTGATAAATATGATACAGTCATTCGTGTATCACGTTAGAAGCTCTTACTTACAAGGCAGTGAAGTTATGGAGATATGTATAAATGAATGAAAAAAGGCAAGGAACTGGCAGTTCAGAAAAGAAAATGCAGTTAGTAAATATGTGGGCAAAAGTACTTAATTTTACTGGTAAATGTACTGGTAATCAAATTTCCTGGTAATCAAAGAAGCGATAATTAAAACAGCAGCCTGAGTGAAGGAGCAAGCCCAAGAAGGAGCTGTCTGTCCAGGCGCAGCTCCCTGCCCTGCTCTGGGGAACCCCACCTGGCCAGCCAGCCTTCCTCTGAGGACCTGTCCCAAGGAACTAAACCAACATGTGGACAGACTGCCGTCTCCATTCTGGTGGTGTCCAGGGAGCGGAGATGTGGGAGCCAATCCAGGAGAGCTATTCAGCAGCGCTCGGCAAACCCGAGCCAGGTGTCAAAGAGCCGAAGCCCCAGGGAGCAAGAGATCCCATTGTTCATGGAACGCGTGGCCTCCTGGGATTGGGAAAGCACCATGCGCAACACACAGAGTGATGCAGATTGGGGGATGCCATGGGGACTCCCCTCTCTCCCCAGATCACCTGAGGAGTGCTACCTTTATTTTTGCAGAAGAGGAATATGGTCACGGAGAAGACTTCGCATGGTGCCTGAGTCTTGCTTATGGTCATTTAAGTCTGACCTGGACAGGGGCATTGTCCCTGCAAGAGCTGCCCTGCTTGCATGGCTGGCCACAGGGTCTCCACCCCAGCACCTCTGACTGTCTCGAGGGCTACAGAGCTGAGCTAAGTGGGGGCTCTGCACCATCTGACTGGGCCCCTAGCACTTATGGGGAGACATGACTGCTCTGAACACAAGGGAACAGAACTTCAGGGGGTCATGTGGGATGTCCCTCCCTCCTCCATGACCCTTGTCCACGTTGTTTGCTCAGGGAGTACCGTGTCCTGGCTGTGGCCCCATGAGGCTGGTGGGGCCTACCTCACAACTCAGGGGTATGGCCCACAGAATGAGGTGCCTGGGGGGAGCTGGGCCCCCTGCCAACCCCAGGTCTCACCCCACACAGGCCCTGCCAGCACAGCTTCCAAAAGCCGATGTGCCAATGGCTGCCGTTTTTAGGGCCATCTCTGTTTGGTGCAGCCTTTCTCTTCCTTCGCTGTTCATTCCAGAAGCATTAGTGGAGTACCTCCCACAAGTTAGGCATATTCATTCTGTCTACCCCACTCTCGTTACTCCTTTTAAATTTATCTTTATATTCTTGTGACCTTGGGTGTAGTTAGGCTGGCATCTGCGAGGTGTGTGGTTACCATGGTTACCATAAGGCACAGAAGGAAACACTCCCGGCCCCCCGTGACCGGCCAGGCAGGGGTTCAGTGTGGCCTGCCCCAGAGCAGGGTGGTCTGCAGGCAGCCAGCTTTGCCCTCAAGTGCTCCAGCCTCAGCCTGGAGTAGTCACCCAGAGGTCGTGGGCCTGGTGAGCTGCCATATGACCTGTCACCCATCTCCATGCACATGACTAGTGCTGGTGTGAGTGTGGTCAGAAGGCAGGGACCCTCTAGAGCCTAGCGTCATGTCGCCTGTGTCTGGTATGCTGGGCGATGGGTGTCAGCCCGCCTAGCACCTGATTCCTGTGGCCAAGCAGAAAGAAGGGGCTGGAGCCGGCTCCCCATGAACTTGAGAAGCACGGCTTAGTTGAGTCTGTGTTTTGACTTCCCACTCTGGGAGAGCAGCTGGAGACTTAAGGTTTCCCTTTCACAGGACTTGGTCTTCCAGATGTTCAGATTGGCACCACCCACTACCCGACCTCTCTTGTGTCTGAGGCACCACACGCGGTGGGAACTGTGCCTTTGAAACGGTTTATCTTTGCCTTCGGGAGACACCCTGAGCCTCCGGGAGCCCCGAGGGGCCGCTGCTGCCCTCCTGCCTAGGGCCTGGCAGGAAGAGCTGTGTTTGCCACCTCCTGGCTTAGCAAGACCCCCTTGTCTGAGTTAGGGGAGAAAGGGGGGCTCTGCTGGCAGCGTGGCTATGACAAGGCCCAGGGCTGTGAGCATATGAAGGCTGCCAGGGAGACTGCTGCCCCACCGTCCCCTGCCCCCCGGCCTTTGCACCCCAGATGTGCTCGTTAGGATTAGCCAAAATGACTGCACCCAAGGACAGGGATGATGTGTGGTTTGGGCTCTGCCTTTCTGCCCATCTCCGTGCTCAGCTCTTGAGGTCTCAAAGCTGGGGATGTAGGCTGGGCGGGTGCCACAGGCACTGTGGGAAGAGGAGCTGAAAGCTCAGAGTGTCCGAAGCCTGGCCTCTAGCCCCACATGCTCAGCACCTGTGCTGGCTGCCAGAGTGGGTGGGTGGGACCTGCCCCGAGACCCCGAGCAAGGCGTAAGTTTGTGCATTCTCACTGCCTGCTCTGGGGGACATCCTGCTGCCGAACTCTGGGGACAGGAGGCCACAGCCTATTCATGCAAACATGGTCTGGTGGCAGGATGGAAGTGTTAAGTCCACCACAGAGCACCATCCTGTCCCCAGTGTGACCTGCGGAAAGAGCACCCTGCAGGAGGGTGGGGCACCTTGGGGTCACAGAGAGAGTAGAAGGGAGGGTTCCCTACCCCAAGAAGGGCCATATGGGGACCCAGGAGGCTGTCAGCTCCCTTGGGGCCCACAGGCGTGCTCCACAAAGACTGAGACACATGTGCGCCCCAGCCTTGCCGGAAAATGCGTGCACATGACAGAAGCCACAGCTTCTGTGAGAGACCTGGGTTGTGTATATGCCATGTCTTCCCTTCAGGGCACAATGCCTTCAGAGGCTGCATGGTCCTGTCGTGCCTTTGTTCACACTCTGCCATGTCTCTAAGGCATCCAGGACTGAAGTGGGCTAGCTGCCTGGAGCCTGGCCCCTGCCATAGGGAAGGGTTGAGATCACCGTACAGGGATGGGACGCGCATCATTCTTGGGTTGTCGCTGCTTCTAGACTTTTTCTGTGGTCAGAGCCATAGGAACTTTGTATTTAAAGAAAGAAATTAGAATGAGTAAATTCCCAATTTCAATTTGACATTATGGGGTTTTAACCACTTTGAATGGCACATCAGATCTGGTTACGGGTCTATTTATTGTTAGGCTATAATCCTCTTAGGGCAGACAGTGGAAATATGGGTTGCCATAGTCTCTTGAGCGAATTATCTTTGTATGTGCTTGGTATCAACTGCATATCCAATTAAGCACATTGGTTTCAGATTGTTTACAAGTTACGGGGACTTTTTCTTCCATTTTTAATTTATTTTTTGTTGTTGGAATATAGAAACTGTATGTGATTAAAAAAACAAAATTGTATCACAGGCTATATTTAGAGAAGTCTTGTCTCCATCTTTGCTTTCTCCACCCTTTCTCCTTCCTTTCTGTTTCTCCTAGTCCTGCTTCATCCTCTCGTTGATTCTTTGTGCAAATACAGGTGGGGGGTGTGTACGTGTGCACTGTGTGTGTACGTGCATGTGTGTGTGCGTGTGGAACTCACAGAGGCCAGGAGCCCCTTGATGCCATTGTGCTTCATGTTTTGCCCATTCCAAATGGGCGTTCTGAGAAGTGTTCTGAATAAATCAAGTTGTCTCAGTCATAACTGCTGAAAGTCTTTCAGCCTTGCTCTTTATTTCCTTCAGGTCGAATTCCAGAAACCAGAAGTCTAAATTTGGAGAATGCTGGAGTAAACACTAACCCCAACAGTCAGAAGATCCTGGTTGATGCTCAGGAAGCCACCTCCGTCCCCCACATTTATGCCATCGGAGACGTGGCAGAGGTACGGCCTGCACCTGCCACCTGGCCTCACCGCCCCATGGCCCCACCGCACTGGGCCTCGGGGACTTACGAGGCTCACAGGGGCTCTGAGCCAAACCCCAGGTGCTGTTAGACTTAAGTGCTGGGAAAGATTGGGCATCAGCCTCTGCTTGCCAGATGCCTCTCCTTTCTGTGGAAGGGGGATGGGGAAGGCTTCAAAACTGAAAGCACCATCAGCAGATTCCTGTTGTGAACCTCTGAGGGAGGGCATCTGTTTGCATACACGGGCCTCAACTTCCCAAAGGTGGGCTGGTGACACAGAGCCGTGGGGCTGTCCTGGCCCCACAGCACTGAGCTTGACCTCTTTGCCTCAGTTTGCCCTCTGAACTGTGGGTGGGTCAGTACTCTCCCCAGTTGGGCTGTCAGATGGGGGCATAGCACATGGACGCAGCTCCAACTCACTGCCCACCTGCTCCTCCCCTTGTGAGTCCCTGGTGGAAGCCCCACTCCTAGCCTGGGAGGCATCTGGTCATCGCCCCTCCCTTCTTCATGGTGTGTGGCTGGTCCATTGTGGGACCCCCACATTCCCAAAGCCTCAGGAGCAGTCGGTCTGTCTTGTATATGTGCAGCATGTTTTAAGGAAGGTGGCTCAGGCAGGGCCCTGGCCAAAGGAGCCTGAGAGGTAGATGTGCCAGGCCCCCCAGCAGGCCTCTTGGCAGCCAGACCTGCCAGCACCATTGACATGTTAGTTTCCTGTGGGTGCCATTACAAATCACCACAAACTGGGTGGGTGGCTTGGATCAACAGAAATGTATTCTCTCACATTCTGGAGGCCAAAAGTCTGCAATCAAGGTGTGGACAGGGCTGTGCTCCCTCCGAAGCCTCTAGGGGAAGACGAGTCCTCATCCCTTCCATCTTCTGATGGCCCTGGGCAGCCCAACTTGGAGCTACAGCACTCTGTTCTCTCTCTGCCCATCCTCGTGTGTGTGTGTGTGTGTGTGTGTGTGTGTGAGTCTGTATGTCTGTCCTTGTTTCTTTCTTTTTAAGACCCTCTCATTAGATTTAGGGACCATCCTAAGTGACCAATCCTAAATGATCTCAATCCTTTCCTTAACTTCCATTTGCAAAGAGCCTCATTTCCAAAAAAGGTCCCATCTGAGGTTGCAGGCAGACGCGTATGTGGGGGATGCTGTTAAACCCACCATGATGTGTTCTGGCACCAGCCACTTTTCTGAGTTCTGTGGCTACTGCAAGAGCAGACAAAAGTCCTAGCCCTCATAGAAGTGACATTCTGGCCGGGGTCATAGATGACAAGTAAATAAGTGAACTATTTCAGGTAGATGTCAGAAGATGCTTAGTGCAACGATCCATGGACACCTGAGGGAGGAGCCAAGCCAGCTAGAGGGCCCAGGGGAGCTCAGCAAGGATGCCCGTGCCCACCCAAGAGTGGAGGCACTGCCCTGCCTATGCACACCCCAGAATCCACTTTGGGAAATGCTTGGAGTGGGGGGCCAGGATCTATAAGTGGGCCCCTGGGTGGGACATCCCAGAACTGAGGAGGTGTCCCCAGAGCTTCAGGACCACCCCTCCTCCTGGAGCCTCTGCCATAGCTCACGATGGGCAGGTCCTCTGGAGAGCTTGGCACAGAGACCAGGGCAGGAGGCCATGCAAGGCTGGGCCTTCCCTTTGTTCCTGAAGGACCAGCCTACCCATCTGGCATAGGTCTGTCGTGAAGACACCTGACCCCATATAGACCCCTCCTTCTAGGACATCATGGCCCCTGGCATTCCCGTGGTACCAGAGGGGTCACTCACTAGCTGTGGCCAGTGCTGATTTGTGAGCCAAGTGGCTGCCACTTGAGGCTGCCTGTGAACCCAGACTCATGAAATGGTGCACGGGGAGCAGACTACCAGATGGAGTCTGGTAGGACCCCAGGGACAGCTTGCTGGAGCGTGTGGTCAGAGCTCCGGCCATTCCTCCCACCCAAGTCATCTCTGACCATCTAGTCGGCCTGCTGGTGTGGATGGAAGTGAGTGGCTTCATATGCCCACGTGACTGGGCAGCGTTGTTGCTCGTGTGACCTCTGGCAGTCGGGACGTGGCATTCTCTGGTGGCACCTCACCTCTTGTGTTCATCCTGTGTGCCACTCCCCAAGATAGCACTCATGGTCCTGGGAGAGTGCCTTGCGTGTTACATTGTGCTTTCTGCGCACCCAGGAGCTGGGCGATATCCATCTGCAACAGGGCTCGTGCAGACATAGTGGAAACCGTAATATTTTGGACTGTGTTGCCAGAAATATACAGTACACACAAAGGCAATATCTATTGAAATATGAAAACTACTCAGTTGGAAAGGCCATTCTGGGCAGTGAAAAGAGTTAACACCCCAGTGGTCTGGCGTCTAGCAGGGAAGAGTCCAGCAGGCGGGCGGGGCGGCCATTGTCTAGTGCGATATTGTGTGCTGTGCGCATGGACGTTTCCGCAGTTAGTCAGGCCCGGTGGAATGCACGGGCTGCTTTCACGAGTTTATCTCTGCGGATCTCTATTCATTTCTGGAATGTCAAACAACATCTGCATTTCCTGCTGCTGTGGAGGTGATTGGCAGCCGGTCCCAGGCTGACGCGTGCAGGAACACTGGGGGCTGTGCCACCTCCTGCTCCCCGAGCAGGACACACCCTGGGACAGAGGGGCCTCCAGCAGCACGGCGTTCTGACTTGGGATCTGTAATGGACTGTGACGTGCCAGCCAAGCTGCTTGTCAGGAGCACACGCAATGCTTCCAGGGCCCATTTTAGCCTGAATCCCAGTTGATGCGGACGGTTGAACAGTAGCGGATCTCCTTTGAGCTTTGTCATCAGGGCAGCTCTCCAAAGCCACCAACATGAAGAAGGGGTTCAGAGAGAAGCTGTGCACAAGTGTGGGCAGTGCAGCTGGGCTCATTGGCAACTCACCTGCTCTTCCAGGGAAGGGGGTCATAACCACCGGTGTGTTCTCAGAGCGGGACAGATGGAAGCAAGCTGCAGAACAAGCAAACCCCCAGGAACCTGGGGCCCAGAGGCAAACAGCCTTTGGAGGTTTCTGAAAGGGAGAAGCTTCTCTAGGAGGGCATGGGTGGTGGTGAGGGTACTGCACAGACTCCCTCAGACATGCTGAAGTGACCTGGGCTCCCTCCTTGCATCAGGGGCGGCCTGAGCTGACACCCACGGCTATAATGGCAGGAAAGCTCTTGGCCCAGCGGCTGTATGGTCAGTCCTCGGATGTGATGGATTACGGCAACGTGAGTACCCACTGCTCTCTAGCATGCTAAGTCCAGCCTGGAGACGGCCGCAGATCTTCCCCGGGGGAATGAGGGTGGGTGTGCACGTACATCTGTGCGAGTGCATGCACATGTGCCTTCACGTGTGCGCACGTGTGCACGTGTGTGAACTTTAGCTCTGAAGGTGTGGCCCAGGAACAAATGAGGGTATCCATCCACCCTCTTATAGGCCTCCAGCCAGCACATCTGGAGACCTAGCCTGCACTTGCTGTTCTTGTGTCCCATGGTGGGAATCTTCAGTTTGGGGTCCCCAGGGGTGCACCTCACTTAAGACCTGCTTTCCAGGTCCCCACCACGGTCTTCACCCCACTGGAGTATGGCTGCGTGGGGCTGTCGGAGGAAGAGGCCATGGCTCGCCACGGAGAAGAGCATGTGGAGGTAAGTCAGGTCCCCGAGGACAGAGGGATGCCAGGACATGATGCCTGTGTGGTGCTCATGCCCTGCTGACAGCCTCTCCCCAACAGAGGCCTGGCGAACGACCAAGAATGTTGGCATCCCTGCTTCCCAGGGCCTGCAGATCGGCAGGGTAGGGCAGGAGGGCCCCAAATGACGGCTGAGATATGATGTGAAGGGACATGTAGGGCAGGAGTGCTGGAGGACAGCCCCAGAAACAAGAGCACCTTTGGAGTGTGGTCCCCCTCAGAGGGGCACGTGTCTCCCTCCACCTGGAAAGTCTTCTCCTATGCTCTGACCTTCTCCTGCCCTCCGCTGCTGCTCCACCCCGCCCTCCCCCCCACCTGGCCCTGCCCTCAGGTACCTCCACCTTCCTGCCACCCCTGCCTTGGTTCCTTATTTGAGATTCGTCCAGTGCTCACAGACCCCCAGTAGCCCAGACTTAGGTACTCATCCCAGAGGAAGGCTGCTTCTGAATTTGTTTAGCTGGCTTGCTGTGGCCCTGGGGTGGCCCCAGGAGGTGTCCGGGTGACTCAGCAGGATTCAGGAGCCTTTGAAACCTGCCAGGCTGTGCATGCTGGGAGCCTCCCGTGTGGCTTCATCTTGCTACTGCAGCAGCTTGCAGACGGACCGGGAGAAACCAGACCCCGTGTGGTCACCACTGCGGGCCTGGTGTCCTTCGGGAATGAGTCACTGGGTTCCAGGGCCTGCCCCTTGCCCCAGCGCCCCGGTCCCCTCCATCAACGGGCCATGCCTGACAGGCCAGCCTTCCCCCTAGCACTGTATTTGCTATTTTTGTTTGATTCATCACAAGTACATGGCATTCTATAATGTTGTTTTATGTTTCACAATGTTGAATGGCCAAATACCCTTTGTTTGTTTTCTTTTTAATTCTGTCTTAGTTAGAACAATATTCTCTGAAGTTCCATTAATTAATAATGGCTGTGCAGCACATGTGAGGGCCCCGCTCATTTTTTACTCGGCCGCAGCCCTGAAAACTCTGTCGAACCCTTCTCGGGTGCTGAAAGCCTTTGTCCGACAGCTCCAGTGTGGCCTGGGGGCCTCCCTGTGCCTGCCTCCCCCTCTTTGCTCAGGCGAGGCCCAGCAAGCACCAGAGTGCCCTGAGGAGGCCAGATAGCCACTGGGTGGGCCGGGCAGCCCCGTCCAATGTCCGCAGTCATCCCGTCCACTCTGCAACATCCACCTGGTGTGTACTCCTGGGGGCACCGTGCCCTGTGTTGAGCCTTGGGCTCTGTGACAAGTCACAGTGGGCTGCACTTAGCCCATCTGGTGCCCACTTTGCTACTGTGGTCAGTAGGGGTCTTGGGCCTGGGTGGGAGAGGCTCTGTCCTGCAAACAGTGTGGCTCCAGCCACAGGCTACCTTTGTGTGGGAGAGAGAGGGGTGCTATCCATGGCCAGCTGAGCCATGTCCTCGCCCTCCAGACCACAACCTGCAGACCAGGTGGGCACTTTGGGGTTCCCACCAGGTCCATGCCTGTAAAATGCTTAGGAGGCTACTGACTCCAGGAATCGATATCTTGTCACTTAGGTTTATCATGCGTATTATAAACCACTGGAGTTCACAGTGGCCGAACGGGATGCATCCCAGTGTTACGTAAAGGTAAGTGCCCCATGGGCCTGGGCTGGGGCATGCCAGGAGGTGAGAGGCAGGAAAGAGCTGGCACCCATGGGTGGGGAAGCTCCACGCAACCATCCATGCCCCCAGGGCGGGCCACCTGTGCAGCCCCAGGGTCCCGTCTCCAGCCAGGCTGGCAGTTGACTGTGTGGCTTTCAGATGGTGTGCCTGCGGAAGCCCCCACAGCTGGTGCTGGGCCTGCACTTCCTCGGTCCCAATGCAGGCGAAGTCACTCAAGGATTTGCTCTGGGAATCAAGTAAGTCCAGAGGAATGTCAGCCACCACGCGATGCCCAGACTGGTGTCCCTCTAAATGTCGGCAGCTCTGTGGTTGGGAGTCTGCCGCCTTGGTGTTGCTCTTACATAGCGTTGTCTGTGTTTTCAGCAGAGCGTCCCCTCAGACATGGCAGTCCCCGTTACGTGAGAGGCAGCTGGGCCACCTGGGGAGCAAGGGGAGAGCCCAGGTCCCTGGTCACCCAGGGTGGTGGGTGGGGGGAGTGGTCAGAGTTTGGGTCTTTTCTACTCAGAATGAGCAGGGTTAGGGCCCTCCTTCACATGGCAAAGCACCCAGGCAGTCATGAGCGAGCTTGATGAGAGCTGCCCCAGGGCTAGCATGTGTTTTCCAGAGCCGGGCCTTGGGCACAAGCTGTGCTTTGTGGGGTCCCGCATCCCCAGGCTTGCCTGGAGCCTTTGCTGATGGAGGTTCTGGTTGGGGGCAGGTTGTCTGGGGCAGTGGGGTGTGGGGCTGTCAGAGGCAGGAGGGTGAAAGATAGAGTGGCCATGAGGGAGCCGGCAAGAGCTTCCTGGGCTGCCTGGAGCCCTATATATGCTTGGGGCTTGGGGCTGTGGCCAGGACCCAGCCTTGGAGCTTGGGGGAGGTAGGAAGTAGGAAGTAGGATAGGGCAGGAGCTAGAGCGGCAGAGCCCATACCCAGGGAGGCTGATGAGGCCTGTGAGGGTCTAGTCCAGATGCCCCGAGGGTACTGAAGCCACTGGGTGGGCCGGGCACCCGGTAACAATAATAGTTATAAGACAGAGCCAATAGGAAGATCGTGAACATGAATGCACAATTTACAGGAAAAGAAAATTAGTAGAAAAAGTAGAAAGTTGCTGTGCCTCATCTGGAACTTATAATTAAAACACCAAGAAACCATTTTGGTCAGTGAGGGTTTGACACTGTCCAGCCCAGTGGAGATGCTGAAGGTTTGAGCAAATCAGTGGAGCGAGGAGACCCATGTTCAGACACCTTCAAGAGGAGGGTGTGAACTGGACCCTTCCACTGGGAGCGTTCGGTCCACATTTGAAATGCACACACTTGTTCATGTCGGGAACTCACCGACCCACCAGATATTCTAACTCGTGTGCAGAGACAGAAGTGGGCTGTTTGTCGCAGCCTTGTCTGGGGACAGTGGAAGCGCTGCGGGGAGTCCACACTCACTGTGCCTCTGGGGAGGTGAACACTGCCTGGGGGGTGGTCACCGCTGAGGGTGCAGGGGGCACATGTGTGAGAAGAGCTGGGTGCTGACCAGAAGAGTGAGGTGAGCAGGACCAGGCAGGGGGCTGGGCGAGTGCAGGCTGCAGTAATAAGTGGGCTCAGGCTCACTGGGGCAGGCAGGTCAAGCCTCACCTTGGCAGGGAGAGAGAGCAGGCCCACAGAAGGACCAGCTGGAGCCATGGGCCAAGCTGGGGCTGTGCCTGGTGGGCTGGGAGCAGCAGGAGGCCAGGATGGAGCAAGGGAGGGAGGGGAGAGGTAGAAGGTGGGCCTGACATGGAGCTGCTTGGCATTTTCTGGGAGACATGTGGGTGTTGGCAGCCATTTCTGGCTGCTGGCTGAGGAAGACAGGGTGGGGTCCAGGACTGGGGAGCAGCGAGGACACTGTGACTTCCGAGGCCCTCCCCCATGTGACGTCTTCAGAGGGACGGGATGATGTGAACATGCCTCCCCTCACTGACTCATCGCCTGGGTCCCTCACTGACTCATTGCCTGGGTCCCTCTGCAGGTGCGGGGCCTCCTACAAGCAGGTAATGCGGACAGTGGGCATCCACCCAACCTGCGCCGAGGAGGCGGTCAAGCTACGCATCTCCAAGCGCTCGGGCCTGGACCCCACCGTGACGGGTTGCTGAGGGTAGGCAGCCATCCCTGCCAGGCCAAGGGCACACGGTGTGCCTGCTGCCCCCCACAACCAGGCTCTTCTGAGGCTCAGATCCAGGTACGCAGCTGGGGTAGGCTCTGTGTTTAAGGATGGAACAGAGGTCGGGGGGTTGGGTGCCGAACTGCTCTCTCCAGGTACTTGGGGGGCTACGCCTGCCGTGCCGCTTCAGACATGTGAGCCCTGTGCCCAGGCCACAGTGGCTGAAGAAACAGGGCTGGGAAGGAGGCCATTTGACGGCCCCACCCTCCACAGGGCACCTCCGGACACCAGCCTGGCTGCCGCTGCTCCCCAGATGCAGGAAATGTCTTGAGGCTGGGCTCACACCACAGCGGCCAGTCCCGGGCGGGCATTGGGTGGGGAACGCATCCCCTGGCTGAGCTCAGTGGGCTGCTAGGCAGGAGGGGCATGCCTGCCTCCAGCTTTGCTCCGCGCAGAGCAGCACCGGCTCGTTTCCCTGTTGCCCAGAAGGTGGAGATGCTGCCTTGTGCACGGCAGCCACCGCACATCTGGTTCTGTTAGAGCTTTGCAAAGTCGGGCTGGGAAGGTGGCAGCCGGAAGCCTTGGGTACATTCATCCCAGCCCTCTTCTGAGGCGGAAGAAATTAGTGAGACCCTCCTTGACCCCTGCTAAAAGGTTGCATGTGGTCAGAGCCTACTCGGCTGTCAGTGTGAGCGCGTCCTCCAAGCTTCCACGACCTAGCCTGGGGTGTCTGCTGTGGCTGTCAGCCCCTCCTATGGTTCGGGTCCTGAGAGCTAAGGCCGACTATAGACGATCAGTGAGCGCCCACAAGATGCCCTGAGGCAGGCCCAAGGGCTGGGCGGCAGCTGAGGGTCCTGTGAATTCGGGGGCAGCCCCCCCCCCCAACCAGGGCTGCCCTTGATAAGGGCAAAGGGTATCTCGAGGAAATTCCTACCAGAATATCACACCTAACAGAGCTGTTGCGTTAAGACCTGCTGTAAATTTTTATCATTTCAAAGTATTTTTTAACAGTACAGTGTTCCCTGCGATGCATCGATCAGGGGGCTGGGGGGTGGGGGCGGGGGCTCTCCCTAGGGCTCATTTCTCCTCTGACCCCAGAGGATCCCTGTGTGTGTCCCAGGCAAATGCCGGGATGGTCTGACTGTCCCATGCCGACCTCCCCCCCCACCCGTTCTTGCAGGATGCCGGAGGCTGGGCCTGGGCAAGCCTCACCTCTGCCTGGAGAGCCCCTGAGGTCGTCAGCGTGGGTGGCGTCTGGACAGAATCCCCTGTGTGCCCTGCAGGGATGGCCTCAGGGGTTGTCAGCCCCTGACCTCGCACACCCTCCTGCCTGGGCCAGCCCCGCCAGGCCCCTGATGCCAGAAGATGACGATGTGCGCAGAAACCCACCCTGTGAGCTGCCCACGTCCGAGCCCCCCTGGCATTTCTGGAATGTAAATAAAGAGGGTGTTTCCCTGACATATGCTCCACCTGTGCTGTCCCCGACGCACCCCCCCTCCAGGATGACCCAGGTGGGAGTGGGGCCTGGCTGCCCAGCCTGTCACACATACACCCCGTTGTTTGGTTGCCGATTTCAAGCTGTGCTACAATGGGAGCCAGGGGCAGCATGCCCCAAACCCCTCAGCCACGCCCCAGAAGACCCTGACCCTTTCCCCCAGGCACAGGGAGCACGGCCATCCCTCCCAGGACCCTCTGCCGGGTCTCTGTGCACCTCAGAGCAAGGCAGGCCCTCGAGGGGGGGTGAGAAGCCACTGGCTTTGTTCCAGAGCAACCTGCCAGTGGTGTGGCCCAGTGATGGGAGTTGGCAGGGGCGTTGGAGGCTTTCTGTCCCCTGAACGTCGGGCACCTCGTTATGTTTCCATTGTGGCCCTCCCAGCCAGCTTGTCTGCTGTGCTCAGGCTAATCCTGCACATTGAGGCTTGATGGGCCCAGGGAGCGCCCTTCGGCACCCGGCCGCACCTGTCAGTCACTGCAGAGAGACAGCGCTGACAGTGACGGGCAGGGCCCTGCATTGTGCTGGGGCTTTAGCGGTGGTTAATCTCGTGTCTTCCTTAAGAAAACATCACTTAGTCTACCCGCCCGGGAGCCCTGGATGGGACCCTGCTTGTCAGCGAACAAAGGAATGTCTTTGCACCTAATGGGCCTATGGGAGCCGCAGACACTGGCTTGCTTGGTGTGAAGCGTGTGCAGGAGCTCTCAGACGCCCAATTAAGAGTGCAGGGCTGGGCCAGCGCCCTCTTGACAAGTGCGGCGAGAGATCAGCCGTGTCCCATTTAACGCACGGTTGGCGGCGCGCCCCTGCCTTGGAAGGTGCAGGGAAGGCTCCCCTCTGCACTGGGGATGAGGCGTTCCCCTGCCTTGGAGGCAAAGGGCGAGGTCTGCAGAGGGAGGTCAGCTAACTTAGCTGAGCTGCTGAGGGTGGCAGGAGGGGCCCCTTGGAGCTGGGCTGGGCCCCTGCCATGGGGCAAACAAGGAACTTGAAATGGCTTGGTTGCTTTTCATGATGGTAGAAATATGCAACCCGTGTGGGAGGTCTCAGCACACACCAGGCAGTCTCTGGGGCGAGGACTTTCCACCTCCCTGCTCACCCCACCAGTCAGCCAGAACGCCAGCCCCATGTCCATGACCCCACAGCCCCCCACTACCAGTCGTTTTCTCTAGGTACCCTTTTTCCCTAGAACGGACCTCACTTCAGCACACTTGCTGTGTCTATAATGGCCACTGTCTCCACACTGTGTCCGTCCAGTTCACCCAGCTTGCGCCTTCCTCTAGGAAAGGAAGAAGCATCCACGGTGCTGCGCCCTGCCAGCCTCATTGCCTAGCCTTGTGGGGACTCAGGACAGCTCTTGAGAGATGTGGCCTGTGTGGCCCTGAGGCTCCACAGCCCCTGTCCAGGAGGCCTCAGGCCCACTGGCTCCCCCTGCATGGGGGCCCATGCCTTCGTGGTAAACCTTGAGCAGAGGCCTGGCCCAGTTCACTACCAGTGGGCATTCCATGCAAAAGCCTGCCATAGAAGGCCCAGCACTGGCAACTGCCATCACCTGGGCCACCTTCTGGGCCATATGCTGCTCTGGCCATGGGGTTCAGCATCCTGAATGTCCCACATGCCCCCACTGCCCTGGAGGGGCCTAGGGATGACAGCTCAAGGTCCCCTGTGCAGCACTCAAGAAGGTCACACACTTGGGTCTCAAGTCTGAGCAAGAGCGTGGGGAGCGGGGCAGATGTGTTGGGCCACAGTGGTTTCTGTTCTGCATGTCCCAGGGACTGCCTGGCTCCAGACTCACTGTGTGACCCAAGGCCCCCTCCCTGGGCCCAGCCTTTCCCTGCCCCCCTCCTCCCAAGGAGCTCAGGGAGGGGCCAGAGCAGCACTGGCCAGGTGCTCTCCACTTGACTCCAGGGCTGCCTTCCTGCCATCTTTGTGTGTTTTTATGGTGCAATGAAAATAGGATTTTAATTTCCCAGATTGTTTGGTGTAACCTGTAATTCCCCCTGGTGATGTCCGGCACACTTCTGTCTAAGACTCCAGATTTTGCAATGATGTAGGGGCGGGGGGGTGGGTATTGCTGCTGCTCAGGGGCCAAGCCATACCTTCCCTGTCTCACCCTCTGCTGTGAAGTGGGGCAGGTCACCCTCTGGTCACCTACTACCCATCTCCTTCCCCCCCCTCAGTCCCCCTCCCAGTGGTCCTGAGGCCCCCAGGAAGGTGGGTATACAGAGAAGGGACAAGTTATTATCAAGGGCTGGACCTAGGACCTAAAGGACTCAGCAAGGGAGGGGCAGGCCGGGCCTGAGGCAGATATCTGGAACTGATGGAGGGGGCATCAGCCCATAGAAGGTAGCCCAGAGGCTCAGCCTGCAGGCCCTCCAAACCCTCCACAGGTTGCTGTTGCCGCCTCCCCCCACACCAGCATTCCACAGCTCTGCTGGGACTCCCAGCCCTGCTGCGTAGCTAGCGGGGAATACCCTCTCAACACGTGCCTCAGCCATGGTTTTCACATGGCTGGGGAGGCCTGGTTGAGGAAGTGACCCCTGTGCCCGGCCAGGGGCCCTCACTGGTGGAGCTGCCCCATGAGAAACAGCTCGGTGTCATGTGACTCCTGCGGTTCAGTATCAATGTCTGTGGCCTCAGTCTCAGGCCTGCCCCTGAGGTCTCTGGAGTGCCTCCCCTCACCTGGCTGGCGCAGGCAGCAGCTCAAAGGTGTGACCAATGCCCCAGGCCCTGACCCACCCCCCAGCCTGAAGCAGGCCCCGGGGGCAGGACTGAGACCCTCAGCCCTGGCTCGACGCCGCTGTCAGGACCTGCCGCAGAGCAGGCAGTCCAGGGCCCTGCAAAAAAGGACACCCAAGTCAAGGGGCAGTATGCTCATCAGAAGCGGTGCCATCTCCAGAGACTTAGGGCTACCAGGCCATGTCACTGAGCCCTCCAGACCCTGTTCAGGCTCCAGGTGCCTGGCCCATTCTGGTCAGGGGGGTCCCTTGCAGGGCTCATGGCCCCACATGGGGAAGCACCCATGTAGGCGTCTAGTTCTTACAAGTACGTCATGAGAGGTTCCTCTGTGCTGGGCTAATGGTCGGGTGCCGGGCTGCCAGGGGCCATTCCTGTCTCCCCAAGCTGGCCCACTCAGATCCCAGACAAGCATCTCAGGCCCCAGACTTTTCCCACCCATCTCTGTGTTCCTCTGGGAGCCACCCCCCCACCCCTTCAACCCTGGGCCCCCTGAGTGCCCCTTCCCTCCATCCACCCACCTTCTTCCTTGTCCATGCCTACTATTCCCACTTGGCTCACCCTTGGGTCCCGGTCAGGGGGTACACAGGGGCCACGGTGGGCTGGTCACTGCTAGAGACAGGTCGGGAGCCACGCCCGCCCCCCAAGGTAAGCAAGCAGCAGTAGGGTGTTCTCTGTCTGAAGCAATTCTTGATCCAGATGGTGAGGGCGCTTGCATACTTGGCATCCTCTGGGGCCTAAGCTGGGCTTGGCTCTTGAGGGGTGGCCCCCAGCCTCAGAGGAAGATGCTCACTCCTGGCCCCAAACTCATAGGCTGTGGACTCCGGCCTGATGTGGGGGCAGTGACGTGAGGGGGCTTTTCCCTCACCTCAGGCCAAGCTGTACTGGCGCAGAGACCAGAATCAGGGACAGGGCAGGGGGTGTAGCCATCCCAACACAAGACCAGGTGTCCCTCCACTGGGGCCACCTGCAGGCCTGAGCACTGCCAGCCTTTAGCCTTATACCACCAAGGACCCCACTACCCGCCCACTCAGGGCCCTGACCCTCAGCTGACAGGCCACTCCGGTGTAGGGAGCTAGCTGACCGCCTCTAGGATCTGTCACAGAGTCCCAAGCTGCAGCCCCACACCCTCTTGGTGGGGTCAAAAGCACTCCAGGCTGAGAGAGTGGCCCCTACAGCCTTTGGGCTGGAGGTCTGCTTCTATCTCCCCCTTCTTCTCTTCCTCTCCTTCCCCCATCTTCCCTCCCTTGACCCCCCCCTCCTCCCCATCCTCATCAGGTTTCCCTTGATGCCAGTGCCAGCAGCTGCCTTGTAGAGGAAGCCCAGAGCCAGACGAGGGGCCTAATGGCCTCACCCTTGTTTCATCCTTCCTCTGCCACCATCTTAGATCTGGGCCTTCTTGCTGGATCCTGACTATTCCTGGGAACTGCCTTAGGTCCATCCTGTACCAGGCAGGGGTATCAAGAAATAAATGCCTTGGATGCCACCCTCCTGGGGCAGGGAGAGGCAGAGGAATGGGACACAGGCTCTGCCTACCTCAGGCCCCTCTGCACACCCAGGCTGAGGCAGGTGCTTGATGCTCCACGTGAGTGGCTTCTCTGCCGGGCTTTTTCACAGGTGTGGGGGCAGGGGGCTTCCCCCAAAGTTGTGCAGACACCAGCTCTTTGCTGCCCACCGACCAGGCCGGGCATCCCAGCTCCGACAGGATGGGACTGTGGGGGAGCCAAGCTGCCGGGTGCCCCCTCAAACAGGCTGGTGAAGGAGGGAGCTGCACGGGTACCTTTGGGGCAGGCCCAGCCACAAGCTGTGGAGGTAACGAGGCTAGTCTCTTAAGATTCTTTAACAGGCAAGAACTGTCAAGATTGATAATTGGGAGAACTGAAAGAGATGACAGTTCACTCATACAGGCCAGGTCGCACCTGTGAGTGTGGAAGGGGCTGGTGCCGGTTCCCCCCAGCCCCACCCCATGGGGGGACCCACACCCAGTGTTCTTTGGGCCTCACCTTAGGCTGCAGGGCCAGCCTCCCTGCCCAGGAGCTGTGACTGGTGTCACCACTTCCTGTTTCCATGGAGACCCCTCCATGATGGCGAAAGTTTGCCAAAGGCCAAGGACATGCAGCAGACATCCTGGGCTCCCACAGGCCACAGACAGCACCCACCTCAGGCTAGCAACATGACTGATGTTCAGGAAACAAGAGTGACAATAGCTGTGCCACCCACTGTCAAGTAGCCAGGGTCCACCAGGGGGCCAAACTTGCTCCAGTTGATGCTCTGGATCTCTGGGACAGCCCTGGGAGGGAGGACACAGGACTTTGGGACCATTTTACAGCTGCTGCTTTTTGCACTTCCCCGCAGAACCCCTCTGAGCAGGTCTGACTCGTCACCCTTTCTCCCTTGTGCCCACTCCTCCCCCATCCACCAGCCCTTGCTGCACAGCCCAGCCCTGGCTGAGCTCTCGGGTTACTGGTCTCTCCACCCGAGGGCTCTGGGAGCCCTGCACGGCCTGGTTCCCGGCCAAGCACCTGTGCCTTCAAGGGCAGTGAAGAAGCCATTGCGTCAGCCCATGGGGCCCAGCAAAGCATCTTAGAGCTGAGCCCATCTAATCCCAGCCCCAACGTGGTTTACGATGCTTGGGTTTCCCTAATCCCGAAACCCAAGCCAGGGTCCCAGCAGCCGTCCCAACGCCATCTGAACGGACAGCAAGAGGACCCCCTCCCATGTGCCTGTGTTTGAGGCTGACCTCCTGGGACAGGGCAGAGAGCTGGGCACTCAAGGGTGAAACTCCAACTCTGATGAACCCGGGTGGAGCTCAGGAAACAGCCAAGCCCTCTGCTGCCTGGCTGGTCCTGCTCCGGCCTCTTCCCGGGCAGGAAATCTAAAGCCAGCGGCGACAGCAGAAAAGACTGGTGAGGCAGGCCCAGCTCAAGACTGCTGAGGTTCTGGCCTCTAGAGTTTCACAGGACAGTGATCCGGCCTTGCGGTTCCACAAAATTAAGCTTTTTTTTTTTTTCCTAATAAAATCAGGATATCTGGCTTATAACTCATGATCAAATAACACCAAATGCTTGGGAATAAAGTGGAACCATAAACAAGAGACGGTGTGACCTTCTTACACAGCAGCTGGATGTCAAGAGCCAAGTGGGCCCAGCTCCCTGCCTTCGCCACTGGCCACTTATCCAGCCGGGGCTCTCAGGCACCAGACACCAGGCACATGGGTGTGAGCACCCCAGCAGAGGGCATCCCATAGTCTCCCTTTTTATAATTTTATTAGTGAGGCATGCAGGCCACGTGTGGTGAGAACAGCTAATGGTGCCTCGTGGTCTTTAGCATCTTTGAAGAATTTTCGTACCCATAAATTTCCCAAAGCAGATGTAATTAGCTCCTAAGCTACCAGGGTCAAGATAGGGGACAGAATGTGAGGAGATCAAAGCAACGTCCAGATGTGTTTTCTTGGGGCCTCCCACTTGATGAGTGAGACCGATGCCTAGACCCCCCCAGAAGCCCCCATGGGGTGCACTGGTACAGCCAGGGCACAGGCATGCCGCCATCCTCCTCACTGAAGCCTCAGCGCCAGGTCCCTGCCGTGGGAGAGGGTGGATAGGAGGCAAAGACCTCCGTGCGGCTTCAATGGCTCATTGTTCTGCCCTTGGTGGCTGGACTTGGGCTGGGTGATTATAATAATAAAGTCCTAACAATCAGCCAGTGGTTGGGTTTCCATAGCTTGGGGAGTATTTGATTTTCAAAGTCTTTGGCAGGGGAGATGGTGTATAAATGGAGTGTGTTGTTCACATCAGCCTGTTCTTTGGAAGTCAGGGTCCCATCCAGCACCTTATTTCCTTCGAAAGATGCTTACCTGTCAGGTCCCCCAATGCCCAGGAACATCAGGGAGGGAGGCTTACCAGGAGGCCCAGGCACAGTGTGAGTGAGTCCTGCCTTCACCAACTCAAACAAGCCCTGACCCCCACCCCACCCTCTGAAGGCTGCTACAAAGAACAAATGGCTACAGTGGAGGCACTCAATGAGTTGGGTGGCTCATCTTACTCCTGCTTGTACCCTCTCCCACAACACACATCTGGCCCTTAAGCCTTGGCCCATGATGTTCCCCCAGCCCAAAACTGGGCCTCCACCCTCTGTCCTGGCTAACTTCCCCTCCTTAGTTAAGATTCAGTGCAGAAAGCCTTCCCTGGCACCTGGCAAGGGGCCTGCTTAGGGCTCCCATGAAATGCTCTTTCTCTCTCACCCCTAAGAAGCCTCCCTTATTCACATCTTTGTCCCCAGTACAAAGCCTTGCACATAATAGGTGCTCAAAGCACAGCTGTCAAATGAACATTAGCATGAACTATTTATGTTATATTTTCAATACCAAAATTTCCACAATGCCCTGCTCTATAAGATCTGAGGACGTGTGCTCTGTACACACCATGCATCCATGGGAAAGAGATTATGGCTTAGAACCTGACCCAACTTACTTCAGCTTACCTCCTCCTGGTTCTAACATTCCAGGGCTGCAAGAGATAAACAGAACACCAGATTTTCTCCAAGCATTTCATCAGGCACCATGTGTCTTAACCACAAGGCAGGCACAGCAGGATTGGTGCCTATAACATAAATGTAAGGAGGGGCTGGCCTAAGTAGTGACTGGGCAGCTTATATAGGGCTCACTTGCTACAGTTAATAATGATCAACTCTAGACAAAATCGAAAAGATAACTATCTGAAGGCACTGAACAACAAATAAATAAAAGTGGCAGAAACTAGAGGGAATTCAATCTTTGAAAGGAGAGAAATCCACTGGGTGAGGTCCATATTTATACTGCTTTTCCCCTGAGGGCCTTCTCCAGGGCATGGCATGGGTGCCTAAAATATGAGTAGAAAGCTATAACCCTATTGGCTTGATGTTCCAGAGAACAGAGTTTGGGTCAGCCAAAGCATCTCAAAATGAGGAAGAAAATCCATGAAAATGTGCATATAAACTCCCCTCAAATCCTTGGTTGAGTCCTGGACTGCATATGTATGAATGAGACTCAAGTAGAAAGATAACAGCTGAGCAGATATTTCAGTTATTGCCTACCACAAAGGAGAGAGTGTGTGGATCTCAAGACCTGCCAAGTTATGGAGACTGCAAACATCACAGGCTCTCCATAGAAACCTCAGAAAGTCCATGCCTTAGGAGAAAAAAATTATGTTCCAGGATGAAAGGGTCTGTGAAATTAGGACTAAGGGCAGAAGTGCAACAGATCTACCCTAACAAATATAAAACTAAGGTTTCAAAAGTTCAAAATGGAACAAAAACAAACCCCAATATGCTTCAGAAGAAAACAATCTAAAGGCCCTACCAACCGCCATTTGTAATGTCCAGAATGCAATTAAAAATTACTACATGGGCAAGAAACATGAAAATATGATTCCCAGCCAAGAAAAAAAGCAATTTTGAAAACAGCCCCAAGATGATTCATATGTTGAATTAAAATTTAAAACAGCTATTATAAATATGTTTAAGTACTCAAAGGAAAAAATAGTCACAATGAATGAATACAGGGGATCTCAGCAGAGAAATGGCAAAGAGAATAAAATGGAAATACTAGAGCTGAAAAGTACAACAAATGAAATGCAATTGGATGGACTTTAACTGATCTTAAGAACAGACTGGAGATGACAGAAGAAAGGGTAAATGAGCTTGAAGACAGAGAAAGAATTCTCTGACCAAAAGAACAGAGAGTGACAAGAAAAGTAATGTGGACCAGACAGACCATATTAGAAAGTCTATTATAATGGTGGCTGAGAAGGAGAAAAGAGAGAATGGTGCAGAAAAAAATCTGAAGAAGCAATAACCTAAAATGTAATGAATTTTGGATCAACTTACAGATGCAAGAATCTCAGCAAATCTCAAGCAGTATAAACATGAAGAAAGCACACCGAGGCACATCATGGTCAAACTCTTTGAAAACCTTGAAAGAAGCCAGAGGGATAAGGACACATCACACATCTGACTTTATATCAGAAAAAATGTAGATCAGAAGCAATGGAACGAAATTTATGTGCAGAAAAAAAAGCCAACCCAGAAAATCGATGTGCAGTAAAAATATTCAAAACTAAGGGAGAAATGAAGACATTTAAATGACAGCTGAAATGATTCCTCAGCTGACTCACACTGCAAGAAATGCAACAGGCATTTCAGGCTGACGGGAAATTACACCAGATGGAAGCTTAGATTGACAGAAAGCAAAAAAGAGTACTGGATATGGTGAATGTAGGTAAATATAAAATGTGAATTTTTCCCTTTTCTTATTTTCTTTAAAAGATACTGATTACTTAAAACAAGGATTATAACAATGTACAATTGGATTTATATGAATGAAAAACGTAACAGCAAAAAGTTGGTTGCAAATGGACTTATACAGTTACAAGTTTCTTATACATAATGTGAAGTGGTACAATGTTAACTCTAAGTAGATTACAGTAAATTAAAGATGCATATTGTAAACTCCTAGAGCAACTAGTAAATACAATACAAAGAGGTACAACTAAAAAGCCAATAAGAGTGCCTGAGTGACTCAGTCTGTTAAGTGTCTAACTCTTGGTTTCGGCTCAGGTCATAATCTCACAGTTTGTGATCTTGAGCCCCACATCGGGCTCCATGCTGAGCGTGGAGCCTGCTTAAGATTCTATTTCTCCCTCCTCCTCTGCCCCTCCCCTATTTGTAAACACAGGTACAAGCTCTCTCTCTCTCTCTCTCTCTCTCTCTCTCTCTCTCTCAAAAATAAAAATAAAAAGCCAATAGAGTAGTTAAAATGAAACAGTAAAAAAAAACTTGATAAACTCAAAAGGAGGCAGAAAAGGAGGAACAGAAAAAAAAAGGAAAGAATGGAAAGATGGGACAAATAAGAACAAATAGGAAAATGGTAGGCCTAAACCTCACCAAACTGAATTAATATCAATATTTACATAAATAGATGGATTAAACTCTCCATGTAAAAGGCAGAGGTTACCATATTTGATTTTAAAAAGCAAAATCTACCTATATGTTTTCTACAAGAGATACCTTTATGTAGAAAGGCACATCTAGGCTGAGAATAAACAGATGGAAAAGGGATACCCAATCCAAAAGTCAAGCATTAGAAAGCAGACGTGGCAATATTAATATCAAACAACACAGACTGCAAGAGAAGGAATTTCACCAAAGACAGATGTGGTTATTTCATTAGGATAGCATAACAGTCATAAACATGTATGCACCTAATGACAGAACTGCAAAATTAAAATGAGAAACAGACAAATCCATAATCATAATTAGAGATTTTAACATGTTTCTCAGCAATTAACACCACAACTAGAAATATTTCAGAGGAGTTGAACAACATTATCGACTTAAACCTACTTGACACTAAAGAACACATGGAATAGACAGTCTCTCCCCCCTCCCCCCAACAGAAAGCCACTTAATTTTCTCCTATGCCCTAATGGGTAGCTTATTAAAAATTTTAATAACATTTTAAAGACATACTTTACATATGATAAATTGCACCCATTTAAAGGGTACAATTTCATATGTTTTGACAGATGTATATACTCAGGAAGCCACCCCAATGATCAAGATATAGAAACTTCCACCCCCCACAAAATACTTCCTTATGCCCCTTTCTACATTTTCTGTCCCTCTACTTCCTGCTCCAGGCCACCACCGATCAGCTTTCTATCACTATTGATTAGTTTGCATTTTCTATTAATGGATTCATACAGTATATGCTCCTCTGCTCTCATTTCTTTCGCTCAGTGTGTAACAGTAGCTGGTTCCTTTTTTCTTGGAGACTGTGTTCCATAGTGCAGATGTACATTTTGTTTATCCATTTACCTATTGGTGGACATTTGGGTCATTTTTGGCTGTTATTAGTGAAGCTGCAATGAATGTTAATGGACAGCTTTTTGTGTGGATGTATGTTTTCATTTCTCTTGGATATGAATTGAGGAGTGAAATGGCTTAGTCATACGGTAGGTATATGTTTAACATTATAAGAATGCTGGGGCGCCTGGGTGGTTCAGTCGATTGAGTGTCTGACTCTTGATTTTGGCTCAGGTCATGATCCCAGGGTTGTGGGGTCAAGTCCCGTGTAGGGCTCTGTTCTGAGCATGGAGCCTGCTTAAAATTCTCTCTCTCTCTCTCTCTCTCTCTCTCTCTTTCTTTCTTTCTCTCACTCTCTCAAACAACAACAGCAACAATAAAAACATTGTAAGAATGCCAAAGAGTTTTTCTGAAGAGATTGTAGCAGAAAAACCACCATCATTCTTCACATTTGTTTTATTTTTCACATTCTTCGCAAGCAAACATGGAATTTTCACCAAGTAGAGCACACACTGAGACAAAACCACATTTAAAAAAAATCACAAAAAGATATCTTGAAAATCCCTCAAATATTTAGAAATTAAACAACATACTTCTAAATAACTCAAGGATCAAAGAACTCACAAGAGAAATTGGAAAATATTTTGAACTGACTAGTAATAAAAACATAACACATCATTGTTTCTGGGATGTAGCTAATGAAGTGATTAGAGGCAAATGTATAGCTTTAAATATTTGTGTTAAAAAAATACTTGTGCAAAAAATAAAACTACTTGTGTTTTAAAAAATATTTGTGTTCATGACCCCTGACTCACACAACCTTCTAAAGAAAGCAGCAGCAGAAGAAGAAGAGCAAATTCAGACCACAGGAAAGAGGATGGAAAAAAAATATATATAAAAGTGAAAATCAGTAACATAGAAAACAAATGATAATCAATAAAATAAATGTTGATTATTTGAAAAAAATACCAATACCAGGGATGAGAAAAGAAGCATTGTTACAGAGTCTACAGGCATTAAAAATAAGGCAATATTATGAACAATTTAATTTGCTAAATTGGGCAATTTAAAAATGGACAGATTCCTTAACTTACACAGGAAGAAGTAGAAAATATTAAAAGCTCCACACCTATTAAAAGAATTAAATTCTTCATTACAAACTATTCCATAAAGAAAACTCCAGGCCCAGAGAGTGTCACTGATGAATTTTGTCAAACATTTAAGGAAGAAAATAATAATGCCAAAATACACCAATTATGTCAGCAAATAGAGGAGGAAGAAATGCTTCCCATCATTTTATGAGGCCAGTGTTACCCTGATATCAAAACCTGACAAAGACATTCTAGGAAAAGGAAATTACAAACCAGTATTCCTCAAAAACTTAGATGCAAAGGTCTTCAACAAAATATGAGCAAGCTGAATCCAGAAATACATACAAAGAATTCATTATTGCCAAGTGAGATCTATCCCAGGAATGCAAAGTGGTTTTGCATTCAACACACCATCAATGTAATTTATCACATTAAAAGAAAAAAAAAAAGAAAAATATTCTGATCATAGCAACATATAGAGTAAAAGCATTTGACCAAATTCAACACTTGTTTATGAAAAAACAAAACTCCGAAAATTAGGACTGAAAGGAAACACCCTCAACCTGATAAAAAGGCATCTATGAAAAACAGCTGCAGCTGACACCAGACTTGATGGTCAAAGACCAAACATTTTCCTTCTAAGATTAGGAACAGGTCAAGGATGCCTATTCCTGCCACTTTTACTGAACATTTTTACTGAAAGTCCTGGCCACTGCAACAAAGAAAAAAAATCAGATAGTTATATTTACATATATGTGTGTATGCATATACACATCATATATAGATATGAATATACAAATGTCATATACATAAAAAAGAAGCACAATTGTTTTTATTTGTAGATGACAGGGTCATGTACGTAGAAAATCCTAAGGAAATTGTAAAACAACTACTAGAACTAATAAGTGAATTTAGCAAGAGCTCAAAATAACATGTCAATTTCAGTTTTTACATACCAGCAAAGAAAAAATAGACTCTGAAAAAAATGTTAAAGTACTATTTATAATAACATCAAAAGCCATAAAATGCTTAGGGATAAATTTAACAAAATACATGCAAAACTGTGCACTGAAAACTGTAACGACTCCTGAAAGAAATTAATGAAGACCTAAATAAGAAAAGAGATATAATCTGTTCATGAATTGGAAACTTGATATCATTAAGAAGTTCTCTATCCAAATTTATTTACAGATTCAACACAATCCTAATAAAAAATATCTCATCAGAAATTGACAATCTGATTTTTCACAAAATTGAGAAGTTGATTCTAAAACTTGCATGGAAGTGTTAAAAGAACTACAATAGTTAAAATAGTTTTGCAAAGGGAATACAAAGTTGGAAAACTTAACTATCTGATTTCAAGTCTTACTCTAAAGCTACATAAAATTAGTAAGACAGTATGTTTCTTGCCTAAGGACAAAGATCAGCGGAACAGAGTAGAGGGTCTAGAAGTAGAACCACACAAATGTAGTAATTGGAAAAGTGCCAAGGTAATGTAGTTGGGAAGAGGATAGTTTTGTTTTGTTTTGTTTAACAAACGGTGCTAGAAAATGGAATGTCCATATGGATAAAAATGAATTTCAACTTGTAACTCACATCATACACAAAAATTGATTCAAAATACCCATAGACCCATGTGTAAACGCTAAAAGAATAGAACTTCCAGAAGTACACATAGGGAAAAAAAAACTTCATGATATTAGGGTAGCTAAGTTTTTAGGGTGCAAAAAAGCACTAGCTGCCATGATGTGAAACTTCTGCTCTTCAAAGAATACCTTTAAGAAAACGAATAGGCAAGTGACAGACTGAGAAGACACATATGTAATACACATATCTTTTAAATTCAGAATGCATGAAAAACTTATAAATTAATAAAAGATGACAAACAACCACATAAAAGCATGGACATCATTAGTTATCAGGGAAATCAAAACCACAATGAAATACACTCCATTCCTGCCAGAGTGATTACAATTAACAAGACTGACAATACCACATGTTGATGAGGATGTGGAGCAATTGAAATTCTCATGCGTTGCTAGAGGAAGTGTAAAAGTTCCAGATACTTTTGGGGGGGGAGGCGCGCCTGGGTGACTCAATCAGTTGAGTGTCCAACTTCGGCTCAGGTTGTGATCTCACGGTTTGTGAGTTCAAGCCTAATAAGCAGCATGGAGCCTGCTTTGGATTCCCTGTCTCCTTCTCTCTGCCCCTCCCCCACTTACGCTTGCATTCTCTCTCTCTCTCTCTCTCTCTCTCTCTCTCTCTCAAAAATAAACATTTAAAATTTTTTTTAAATGTTTCAGATACTTTAGAAAACTTTTGACAGCTTCTTATAAAGTTGACTATATTCATGCACCTACCCCATGACCCAGCAAGTCCAATCCTAGATATATCCCCCAAAGAAATGAAATCCTATGTCCACAAAAAGAACTTATTCAAGAATGCTCATGCTTTATTCATGGTAGCTCCAAACTAAAAACCCATGTGAATGTCCATTAACAAGAGAATTGAACAAATTGCGTAGTCATACAATGGGGTGCCACACAGCAATAAAAACAAGTGAGACACATGCAACCAGAACATGGATGAATCTTACAAATACTAGATCAGACAGAATCCATGCTATAGGATTCCACGTGTAAGAAGTTCCAGAATGGGGGGGGGGTGCCTGGGTGCCTCAGTCATTTAAGCGTCAGACTCTTGATCTCAGCTTAGGTCTTGAAACCAGGGTTGTGAGTTCGAGGCCCACGTTGGGCTCTGCTCTGGGCACGAAGACTACTTAAAAAAAAACAACAACAACAACTCCAGAACGGGCAAAATAAAGCTATGCAATAGAAACCAGAACAATGTCTATAAGGAATGGAAGCACTTTCTGGGTAACAATGTTCTATAGCTTAATTGTGTGGTGGTGGTAGCTTACTGTGCAAAATTTGTGTAACAGTGGTTTTCAAATCTGTATATTTTATTGAAGTAAATCTTACCTCAATTTAAAAAGAGAGAGAAATAGAGGGACCTGGGTGGCTCAGTTGGTTGAACATCTGACTTCAGCTCAGGTCACGATCTCACAGTTCTTGATTTGTAGCCCCACGCTGGGCTTTGCGATGACAGTGCAGAGGTCTGCTTCCTCTGGCTCCCTCTCTCTCTCCACCCCTCCCTTCCCTCTCAAAAATAAATAAACATTAAAAAGAGAGAGGGAGAGAGAGACAAGGTAAAGAAATGGATAGGGGCACCTGGGTGGCTCAGTCAGTTAAGCGTTCAACTCTTGCTTTCAGCTCAGGTCATGATCTCACAGTTTCCTGGGTTCAGGCCCCCTGTCAGGCTCTGCGCTTACAGTGTGGAGCTTGCTTGGGATTCTCTCTCTCTTCCTCTTTCTCTGCCCCTCCCCCACGCATGCTGTCTCTCTCTCTCTCTCAATAAATACGCTCTGAAGAAAAAAAAAAAAAGAAATTGACAAAGACAACAATGATTTCCAAAAGCTTGTTTTAGTTCAGGCTGCTATAAGAGAATACCATAGACTGTGTGTTTTATAAACCACAGAAATTTATTTCTCACAGTTCTGGACAGGAAATCCAAAATCAAGGCACTAGCAGATTTGATGTCTGGGAGGACCTACCTTCTGGTTTATAGACATCTGGCTGACTTCTCCCTGGACCCTCACATGGCAGGAGTGAGGGGGCTATGTGGGGTCTCTTTTATAAGGGCACTGATCTCATTCATGAGGGCTGCAAAAGCCACATCTCCTAATACCATCACACTGGGGGTTAGGATTTCAATGTATGGATTTTAGGAGGACACAAATACTCAGTCCATAACAATGAAGCACAAGGAACCCTAGGGGCACCAGGCTCAGGTGCCCAGCTGCCTGGCTAAGTTGGAAGGGTCTCTGAGGCATCCGTGCCAATCTCATAGGGCACAGCCCTAACAACAGGACAGGAACAGACCCCTTTCTGGAAAGTGGGACCTTTGAGAAGGCACCAAAGGATTCAGCTCTATATTTTTAGGGAAACTTTTGGTTGAATGAGAAAGGTGGTGGCTGAATAGAGAGAAACTGGCATTCCTGTTTCTGGGCTCAGACATCTATCAGTGGGCTCTAGGAAATGCCCCTGATGAAGGTCCAGGTGCCAGAAGCACAAATAGGCTTCAGAGGCTGACAGTCCTCAGGCAGCTGGCATCACCTTTCTTGGGTAGCATGTCCCTGCTTCTTTGTTGCCCCCCTGCTCTGGGGACACAGAGCCAACATCAACCCTGAACACTTTAGAGCCAAAGTTCTTGTTCCAATGCCCCTTGCCTGACCACTGCCACTGGGCTTCCTCCTTCAAACATTCACATCCAGCATCTGACACAAGTGGGTGCACTTCCAAAGGAAGGGCTACAAGCTGGATAGGGACTCTCAAGTTTACCATCCCGCAGGCAAGTCTTGGCCTTCATGAAGCCTAGCTTCTCCATCTGTGAAATGGGCTGACTCCTGCCTTCATCATCCAATGAGAACCTTGAGTTCACATGCTGGGCATTTGGCGGGCTCAGCAAAGTTAGCTCACCTCACCGTGTGGATGAAAAGGCAGCAATGGGTCCTATTAAGAACCTAGCACACAGGGAAGTTAAAATCATTAATATATATATGTATATATTTCAAGATCAATGTAATACATTGTATCAATAGAAAGAAAGAAACAGGGTCAACTCAATTGATTTAGGAAAAGCATTTAACAAAATTCAATAGTCTTTCATGATATAACATTCAATAAAACTAGGAATAGAAGGACACTTCCTCAATATGACAAAAGCCATATGCAAAAAACCCACAGCCAACATCACATTCAATGGTCAAAACTGAAAGCTTTTCCTCTAAGATCAGGAATAAGACAAGGATGCCTGTTCTTGCCACTTCTATTCAACCTAGTGCTAGAAGTCCTAGCCAGAGCAATAAGGCAGGAAAGAGAAACAAAGGAATTCAAATTGTAAAGGAAGAAGTAAAATTATCTCTGTTCACAGATGACGTGATCTTCTATGTAGAAAACTCTAAAGATTCCACAAAAACACTGCTAGATCTCATTAATAAATGCACTCTCAAAGTTGCAGGATACAAACTCAACACACAAAAATAGGCTGTATCTCTATACACTGACCACAAACAATCTGAAAAGGAAATTAAGAAAACAATCCTACTTACATCAAGCAGAATAAAATATAAGGGAATAAATTTAACCAAAGAAGCAAAAGACTTGCGCACTAAAAACTACAAAACATCACTGAAAGACACTATAGAAGACCTAAATAAGTGGGAAGACATTTCCATACTCAGACTGGAAGACTTACTATTACGGAAATATCTATAGTATACAAAGTGATCAAAGTGATATACAGATTAAATGCAATTATCAAAGTCTCAACAGTGTTGTTGTTTTTTTAGAAATAGAAAAGCTGGTCCTAAAAATATAAACTTTTGGAACCTCAAGATCCCCAATAACCAAAATAATGTTGCAAAAAAAGAATGAAATTGGAGGACTCACACTTCCTGATTTAAAAACTTATCATGAAGCTATAGTAGTCAAGACTGACATAAAGACAAACATAGACACCAATGGAATAGAATAGAGATCCCAGAAATAAGCTACTGCTTCTGTTATCAGGTGATTTTTGACAAGGGTGCCAGATTATTCAATGGGAAAAGGACAGTCTTTTCAACAAATGGTACTGGGAAAACTGGATATACACATGCAAACAGATGAAGTTGGACCTTTATCTTATACCAATTTATATATAAAATAACTCAAATGGATCAAAGACCTAAACATAAGGGATAAAACTATAAAACTCTTAGGAAAAACAGGCAGAAATTTCCACAACATTGGATTTGGCAATGATTTGTATATGACACCAAAAGAAAAAAAGAAAAAATGGGTAATTTGACTTTATCAAAATTTAAAAATTTTGTGTCTCAAAGAAAACCATCAAGAGACTAAAAAAGATAAACCACAGAATGAGAGAAAATATTCATATATCTTATAAGGGATTAATATACAAAATGTGTAAAGACCACCTACAACGCAACAGCAAAACAAAAAACCCAATGGGCAAAGAACTTGAACAGGCATTTCTCCAAAGAAGATCTACAAATCTTTTCATATGCCAATAAGCATATGCTTATTTTCATATGCTTATTGGCATATGAAAAGATGCTGAAAGTCACTAGTCACTAAAATTAAAACCACATGATACCACGTCATACCCATTAAGATGGCCATTATCAAACGACAACAAACCAACCAACCCAGAAAAGAGTGTTTGTGAGGATGTGGAGAAATTGGAAAATTTGTGCATTGTTGGTAGGAACATAAGATAATGCAGCTGCTCTGGAAAAGTTTGGCAGTTCCTCAAAAAAGTTAAACATAGGATTATCATATGATTCAGCCATTCTACTTCTACATGTATACCTAAAACAACCGAAAGCAGGACTCTAATAGATACTTATATACCCATGTTAATAGCAGTATTAGTCACAATAGCCTAAAGATGGAAGAAACCCAAGTGGCCATCAACAGGTGAATGGATAAACAAAATGTGGTATGTACATATTATCGAATATTACTGAGCCTTAAAAAGGAACCAAAATTCTGACAGGTGCTGCAACATGAACTTTTTAAACATTATTCTAACTGAAATGACAATGTATGATTCCACTTATATGAGGTACCTAGAATAAGCAAATTAACATAGACAAAGTGGAATAGAGGTTACCAGAGGCTGGTGGGGAGTGTTTAATGGGTACAGTTTGGGGTGATGCAAAAGTTCTGGAGCTGGGTGGTGGTGCAGGTTGCACAACAGTGTGAACATACTTAATGCCACCAAATTGTACACCTAAAAATGGTTTTAAAAGGGTAAGTTTTATGACATGTATATTTTATTACAATTTAAAATATATATACATAGAAGATGGCCTGAATGAGAAAAAGCAATTGGAACCAAAAAAGGTGATTTCTGATGGCCTGGCCCAGTTGGATTAGGGTTTTTTTGTTTATTTACTTATTTTATTAATTTTTTAAAATTTGCATCCAAGTTAGCATAGAGTGCAACAATGATTTCAGGAGTAGATTCCTTAATGCCCCTTACCCATTTAGCCCATCCCCCTCCTACACCCCCTCCAGTAACCCTCTGTTTGTTCTCCATATTTAGGAGTCTCTTATGTTTTGTCCCCCTCCCTGTTTTTCTATTATTTTTGCTTCGCTTATGTTCATCTGTTTTGTATCTTAAAGTCCTCAAACTCAACACCCAAAAAACAAATTAGATTATTTGTGAAGAAATGGGCTAACGACATGAACAGACACTTCTCCAAAGAAGATATCCAGATGGATTAGTTTTTGACAGGAGCCTGCTGCCTGCTCCCTGCTGACCAGCCTGGAGTTGGCCTGAGCTGCCTAGTGCCTGAGGTAAGCCAAATTGTCGGGAACTCCCCCTCTCCTTTGAGGCAGGAAGTTTAAATTATCAGGTCAATTAGGAAAGATACAACCGAAAAATACAAGTTTCATTCACACTTCAAGGAGGCGTTTCCTGGCTGGGTGCCACTTTTATTATTTTTGGCGGAGGCGGCTGGAAGCCCCACAGATCCAAGTAAAGGTACAATGTGATCTTTGATTCGCGTTTCAGAGATCAAAGAGAGTGAGTTTGGGTGTAAATGCAGATAACATTTCAGAGATGGTTTCATGAAAGGAGTCACTAGACCAGAGCAGAAAGGGAGCTGGTCTCTTACGCATGTGTTCGCCTTGAGAAACCTCTTTTTCCAGGGGATTCGGCTGCTGATGGCCCCAGTAACTCCTGGCCTGAATCCAGGTCCTTGGCTCACAGGGCATTCGGTCTTTGGGCTGGGGGGCAGATACCCTCTCTCACCTCTTGTCTAGGCACCGTAAGCACTGGGAGAGGAGGCGTGGGGCGGCGCACATTTGGGGCACCCAACCTCATGGTCCACTCACTTTCCCAAGAGCCTGGGTGCCTGAATGAGCATGCCATTCCTGGGGAGCAGACTTGGCCTTGGCAGTCTGCCCTCACTGTCCTCTCAGTCCAGCCTCGACCTGAGTAGGGCAGCACAAACACGCCCCCTAGAAAACCTACAGGCCCCGCTTACCAGCCTCTAGGCACCCAGGTGGGGCGTCCTCGCGGCCAGCCCAGCCCTGCCCTCTCGCTCTGGGGCGGAACGTAGGCAGAACCAGGCCCTAAGTTTCGAGCATGGGGCGCTGGGTGGTGAGAGACATTTTCCACCGAGGCGCCGAAGGCCCCCTATGCCCAACGCTCCCTAATGGCCTCTGTTCCCAGCATCCCTCCTGACGTTCAGTAGCGCCACAGTGCCCAGCTGATTTGAGGGCAGTGGCAACCGCTCCACCATCCCTGGAGGAGCCAGGTGGGTGCCCCGCCCCTCCCCCCTCCGATGCATTCCTCAGCCCTAGTGCGTTTCGCGCCAGCACCCGGGACACCGCCGGCCCCGGCCACCGCACGCCTTTCCACGTTGCCTGGTCCGCTCTAAGCACTTGGCACTAAGTCTTGGGGCCGAGCGCACTCCCATCACCCCCCGCGCCTCACTGCGGCGCTGGCTGGGCTTGGCAGCGCCTGCGCAGCTATGGGATTCAAGGCTCACAGCGCAGGCGCAGCCCTGCAGGGAGACCAGGGTGGGACGCTCCGGAACCGGGGCGGGGACGTATGGGGCGGCCACGCGCACGCTGGGGGGCGTGGCTGCGCGAGGTGGCTCTCCTCGGAGCGAAGAACCTGCCTGAGCGGGTGTCGCCGACTTTGGACACAGGGTTAGTGGGGCGGCGGGAACCCGAGTGCCCGGAGGGCCACCCCCATCCTTCCCAACTCCCTGTCCGCGGAGAGACGCTCGGAGCCCTCGGACTGAGTCCCTGTTGCCCTTCGGAAAGGCGGGCCTCAGTTTCTCGGTCCGCGCCGTGAGCGGGGGAGAGCCTGGAATCATTTTCGGGTGGTTCCAGCTGTCTTTGGAAGTCGCCCCCGCGCCCTACCTCACCTCACAGCGGCCGATCTTGTTCTGCGCTTTTTAGGTGGCACTTGGAGTCTCGCCCTGGGACGGAGACGGGTCCGCAGTCTCCGGCCGCAGATCCGTGGACCCTCTTCGCAGACGCCTCGCGGAGCCTCAGGTCGGTCGGCTTCTTTTTGCAGTGGGACTTGTGAACGCATATCCCCGCGGTTTCCTGCATGGCGTTTGCGAGAGGGGTGGTGCAGTGGTCTGCCCTCCACTTGCTGTGAAGCTTTGGGCAAGTTTTTCTACCCCCGGAGCCCCTGGTCTCCTAGGAGCGGAGAACGCTCCAGCGTTGTAGGTGCTGGCTTTTGGCTTTGCGGGGGCAAATGCGTGTGCGTCCCGGTGCCTGCTCCTTGATTAAGCGCTGTGCAGTCCAGGAGAAGGGCCCAAATTCCTCAGTGTTGGGGTGGGGAGAGAAGGAAGAAGGGTCAACAAACTAATAGCTATGGGAGGGCCAAGGTTCCCAAAAGTGTTAAGAGACCCAAGCTGAGGAAGGTTCAGGCCCAAGAGGGCTGGTGGGCCCAGGGGAGCCTTCTCCCTGAAGCTACAGGGGTACACAGGGATGGTGATGAGCAGGCAGGGGACCGCTAGGGTTCAGACTGTGGGTAGGAGTTTGGGACTGGGAGGAAGCCAGGGCAGAGACCTGGGTAGTGCACTGTGTCCTGAGCATGGGATGTGGTTTTTGCACACAGCCTGGCACTTAACCATAGATTGGTGGTAGGAGCTGGAGTGTGTTCGTGGTCACTGGCGTTCATGGTCATTGTTTTTCAGAACTTGATGAGGGACTGGACTGGATTCCGGAGTGGATTGCCTTTGGGTCCCTTGAGGCCCTGCTGCTGGGAGGCTCAGTCATATTCTTTTTCTCTGTTAGGATGGGAAGGCTTTCAGGTGGAAGAATCACCCCTCAGAGTGGGGGCCATACCTGAGAGGTTCCAGAATACTTAGGTGGCAGAGGTAGGTGCTGGTGGCCCTAGAAGCTTCACATGCTGCAGGCCACCCTGGGAGGTGCTCAGCAGAAAGATAGCAGAGCTGTCTCCCTGTAGGAACTCACTCTGATGGGTGCAGGGGTAGATTAACACATAGGCAACTATGCACGAAGGTGTGTGCAGACCATCGTGCCCCTAAGTGTGAGCTGATGGAGCATTGGCGTATGTGTGGAGGGGTTGGAGAGTGTGTTCCGTGGCGGCTATGAGTGGACCTCTCTTTGCAGACATACTGAGGAGGTGGCCACTGTCAAGCTAGGCAGTGGGAGAGCCCTGAGAGAGGGCTCCTGGCATTGGAAGGGAACTGTACTTGATGTTTACAGCCTCCTTTCCCATTTCGGGGCTCTTTGCACCGCTCAGGGTTGATGACCACTGCTCTCCAGGCCCTTTACTGGACTGACTTTGGGGTGGTGAAAGAAGACACAGCGAATGGGATTAAACTTGAGGGATTGGATCCTGAGCTGTTGACAAAGATGAGGACAGGGAGGTGGTGTTCGGGATGAGGGGGGTGTTGTCAGCAGGCTGGACTCTGCGTGGTGAGGTGGGTCTGGAAAGCATGGGTGGGGAGGCTGGTGGGCACAGGGAATAGTGGGACCCCAGGCTTCTGTCTGGCATGCAGGTAGCACCTTCCAAGCTCCTAGTGCTTTGATGTAAAAGGATCTGGTGACATGGTTTGCTTACTTAACGCTCACAGTGTTTGGGGTGACTAGGGGGCTCCTTCTCAGTGGATTGAAGGGTAGTCCGTAACCAGCATGGTGATGCATGGTGGTTAATCATAATGGTCTTTAGAGCCAGGTTCAGCTGCCTCTGTCACTTACTGGTTGGTGTGTGGCTGCAGACAGGTGACTTCACTCACCACTCTGCCTCTGGAATGATAAGAGGATCAGCCTCATCAAGGGGTCAGTGTTTGCCATAGATAGAGCACTCAGTTAAAGGTTGCTGCTGTCGTTCTCCTGAAAATCCCTGACAGCCAGCCAGGCCGTCCAAGGAAGCCCAGAGGGTTCTGATCTGGCCCCTTTTCCTTCTCCTGGGACTGACAGCATCTGCCATCACACCTTGCCCACGAAACGTCACAGGTGGCATTTGCCCACCTTCTCAGGCCTCTCAGGCCTGCCTCCTGGGCCCTCCTTCCACCTACAGCTCCTAGTGGGGTACCTGGGGTTTGCCTGTGTATTGCCTCCTCCTGCTGCACGGTGGAGATGGTTGGGCCTAGTTCCTGCTTTTCCCCGCCTTGTTTTTGGACAGGATTGCCTTGGATGGTGGCCTGCATCTGACAGTCCCATCAGCTCTTCTCAGCTCTTCTGAGGCCACAGCTGTCAGCTCCTCTGACCCTCAGCACTTGCCTGGAACATCTGGGTTTGCCAGACACCTCTTCAGCCCATCTCTGTCCTGTTGTGTCCTGCCCACCCTCCCCGCTATGCCATCTCTTCTTTTCTTCCCCCTTCCTCTTCTAGTCCGTGTGGCAGCTCCCCTCTGCTCCCAGCATGCCTCGTGGCTGGCGCTGTCGGCACGGCCCTCGCAATCCCATCCCGGCAGCAGCCAGTTATGCTAACACACACACTTGGCAACAGATGGACCGGGTCTCTCTTGGGGTCACGTATGCCCCCACTAGTGGATCCCTGGATTGAGCGGCCCTGCTGTGGGGACCCCGTATGCGTGCATATGACCATGGAGCAGAAGAGCACGGTCAGCAGTGCTCCTGGTGGTAAGCCCACAGAAGGGGGACCCCTGGCTCTGTGCATGCCCAGCCTGTGACCCCATGGACTTCTACTAGGTGCCAAGCTTGGACCCAGGCACCTTTGATGACTCCCTGTGGCTTGTGGACCGATTTTGGACTCAGTTGGATGATTACATGTCCTTTTGCTTTGAGAACTGTGAGGACCACCTCAGCCACGTCTGTGAGATCCTTGGGCACCTGACCGGCCAAGCCCGGGCGTGAGCAGCCCCCTACCTCGACGGGGACCTGCCCCTTCCTGACGAGTATGAGCTCTTCTGCCAGGATCTCAAGGATGTTATTCAAGACCCGAACAGTTTTGCCGAGTACCGTGCTGCAGCACCTTGCCCCCTGTCCCCTGCCTCGAGCCAGCCACCAGTGGCCCTGCAGCTGCCTTTGGTGAGGCGGTACTTAGCTAGGTATTCGGAGGCCCTGGCATTCAACGTGGGTGCTGTCCCAGTTGCTGTGGCCACCCTTGCTGTTTATAGTTCCAACTCTACATCCAGAAATGGTCTCCCTGAGCAGCAGCTGGCCAAGGAGAGCAGCCTTGGGTCTGTGGAGTCCCCCGCCTTGTCTAGTTCTGCATGTAGGACTGATCCTGGTCCTGTGGGGCCAGCTTGTCCCAGTCAGGGTAGGTGGCCCCCACACCTGTCGCTGCACTTTCAGGATCTGCTAACCCGCCTGTCCAAAAACCAGATCCAGTTCCACCAGGGAGTCCAGAAACGCAGAAGACAAAGGAGGAAGTTTCTGAGACAGAGGGAGACCAGAAGGCATCCTTAGGTACCCCTGCAGCAGGTGGCAGACACCCGGAGACCCCGGGAGAGCTAGCTGTTTCTCTTACTCCCTACCCTACAGCCCTGGATTCTGAACACAGCCCAGGTAGATACAGTAGTGCCCCTTGTGATGAAGTGGCCTGCATAGCTGAGAAGCCCCACGGTGCCCCAGCAGGACAGAATGGCATTGCCAGATGACTCTAGCCATAGTGTGCCAGGTAGTGCCTTATCCACTTGCTTTATTGCTGGCCCACTTGGTTTATTGCTTTCTCGGAGGTGAGCCGTTTGGGCTTTGCCCTGTCTGAACACAAACAGCCCCCTTGTCCTCCTCACCATCCGACCTCCTCTTATAGCAGAATGTTGAGCTCTACCATGTGCCCCTCATTCTCTGACTTCTCCAGTCACCCAGAGGCTGCCTCTCACTAGGCTCTCAGGTGCATTGCCATTGGTTGGACAGATTTCCATACAGCAGTCCCCATTCAGATATCTGTATGTCTTCATAACCATCCCCCTTCCCAGGCCTCTCATTCAATGTTGGCTGGACTAGACTGGGTCTGCCATGCCAGCCATATTTGGATCTGTCCCTGGATGGTATCTCTACTTAGGCCCCCTTCCCCATCTTGGCTCCCTGTGACCTCTGTTCTCTGGGGTAGAATTTGAGGAAGGCTGCATGGAGGAAGTAGCCACTTTGATCATTTAGTACTAGTGGGATGGCAGAGAAAGATGCTTCCCTATGGGTATACCAGCAGCCTGGGACAGCTAGGGAGGTGGGATACAAGCCTCCTTGCCAGTCTTAACTAAGTTCCAAGCATTTCCCCTTTCTGTATATTAACATTGTAGTTACACCTGGTGTTTTCAAAAGTTGGCATGAATTTTTGTGTCTCAGTGCCTTTGCCCATGTTGACCTCCCACTTCCTGCTCTTCAGCATTCCCTGACTCCATGCCCAATGTTAGGCATTGCTGACTCAACACTTAAACCATAGCACTATAAATGACTTGTGTCTTTGGGTAGATTGTGAGCCTCTAGGGCAGGGACTCCATCCTGATCAGCTTTGTGTCCCTGGTACACAATTGGTGCTGATTAAACAAGTTAAATCCATGGCTGATCCTGTGGTGTGGTGGCAGGTGATGAGCCAGAGCCCTTATTTTGTTGGCAGCAGCACTGTTGCCTGTTCTGTTGAGAACAGGCTAGGCCCTAGCCATGAGCACTCTAGGTTCAGTGTTGCAGGTGTGGTTTCTGGTGGGTGGGGGCTTTGAAAATCGAAGGATCTGGTTGAAGGAACGAGTTGGGCTGAATAGGTGGGAATGGGAGTCTTAGCAGGTGGAGTGTGGCCTTGAAAACTGACTTCCTAGAGCTGGAATGAAGTAGCAGGCAGCAGATCAGAGCTGTGAGGCCAAGGGGCCAGAGGATTGGAATGAAGAAAGATCCGTTCTGCACAGGATGGGTTTTCTAACGATGAGAACTGAGCTCAGAAGCTCCCTCAAGCCAAGTTTAACACAGGATGGGTACAGTACACCTACTCTGAGGAACAATTAGGCAAGAATGTCAAGCCCCTTCAGTTTTACATATGGAAACACTTTCCTGGAGTAGGAAGAAAAAATAAAGTGGAAGCGTGAACTTCTATTAAAACTATTTTAGAGAAAAAATAGTAGTAAGCAAACATCTGGTAAAAATTTTTAAGTAAAATATACATTGTTGGGATTATTTTATTTAGTAATTATCACTTAAAAAGGCTCTGGGTTCACATGGTTTTATGTGTGAGCTATTTTAAGGCACAGATGGCTTGTAAATAAAAGAGTTGAAAATCTTAGAGATCAGTGGGAAGCTGATAAAACCCGAAAAGCAAATAAGCAAGCCCACAGAAAAAATCACTGTGCAGTCGTGGTTCTGATCAAGTGTGGGAAATCCCTGCATATTGTAGCCCAGCCCCAGATGCACTGCTGTCCCTCCACTATTGCTCATGTCTGGACCCTCCTTTTGTAGACCCAGGTCAGACTGCTTCCCATTCCCTTGCCTGCCAATGGGTCTGAAATTGTTGGCGATACTGTTTAAGCTGGTAAGATGCCTCTGACAGTAGAACCTGGAGTTACCCTCTGGGATGATGGCCCAATCACTTGGTTGACACTTGCACTATTGTTGGCGTCTGGGCAGGCCACCTTTCTCATCTACATTTAGTGGACCTGAAATGAATTCCTTCAGCTCAAGATGGCCATTTTCCTTTGGCCCCTCTGGCCCTGTGGGCCTTTTCTCCCTTGGGCCCCAGACATTTCCTGCAGGCTTGGTATGTAGTCTGGCATACCTCTCCTAAGGGTCCCCTCTCCCAAGGCAGGCCCAAGAGGATCTGTGGAGAGACTAGATGACCTGTATTTTTAATTTGGAAAATGTCTCCTATTGTGGTTGAGCCCTTGCCACAAAGGAAAAGAAAGGAGGTCAGGGTCTCAGTGGCAATGGCCACTTAAGGGTGGGATCAGGAGAGGATGGGAGGGCTCTGGCCTGACCTTGTAGATAGACAGGGCATACGGTATTGTAAAGTGATAGTTTCATTGCCAGCCAATGCTGTGCCCGGTCTTTGGGCATATGTAGTGACATAGCTCCTTTCCTGTTCTGAGCGGGGAGGAGAAAGCCAGGAGAAAAGGCCTTACTATGCATGATGAGAGGAGGAGACTTGGGCCATTTGTCATTCCTGGCTCTCACATGGGGATGGAGGAAGGTGCTCCTGAGTGCTGGACAGTCTGACAGTGTTTGCTGGCTGTGCTCAGGGTCTGGCTGATGTGCTTGGGCCTGCCTACCAGATCATCAGGTCTGTCCTTTACTTGCCTTGGAAATACCTGGAGATTTTATTTCCTAAAGCTAGGATATTTGTGAGCACTGTGGAAGGGTTTTTAACAGACATGTCTCCAAGGAAAACTTTGACACCAGAAGTATTAAGGATAAGGTTCTATGAGATCCAGAACTTTTTATAAAGCGTGCAGCAGTGAAGGTACTTGAAATTGGTGTGGATGGATGAACAGAGAAGAATAGAGAACTTTGAAGTTAAGCCAAATAAATGCGGGAATTTGAGTTCATGCTTAAAGGTATTGTTTCAAATTAATGGGGGTGAAATGGATTATTCACTAAAAGGAGTTGAAACAACTGGTTAGCCGTCTGGAAAATAGTAAAACTGGATACCCACCTCACTCTGCCAGGCTCTACTCCAGATGGACTAAATATTTCAATATTTGGAAAATCATAAAAGTACTACAGGGAAGTACGGTGAATTTTTTTTCTGCCTGTGATTCCAGGACTTTAAAAGTTCTAGATATCCAGAATTGTTGAAGGCATGGAGAAATAGGCCTTTTCTTGTTGTTGGTGAGAATATCAAATACTACAATTCATCCACATAACATTTCTAAGCATGCAGACCCTGATCACTTGCCTACGTGCAGATGACTGTTGTTCATTCCTTTGTTGTGGGCCGTCAGAGCATGGACTTGAGTTCCACTTGCCAGCTCGTGGTCCTTGGTGTCACCTAACCTCATGGGGTATTGGGAGGAATGAATAAAATAAAACCCACGCAGTGGTCTGAGCCCTGTGGACTGCCTAGTGGGCAGTTACTGCATTAACAACAAGACTACAAACAGCCCCGTGGTCCTATAGTAAGGTCAAGGTCAATAGAGCTGTTGTCCCGTCATGTCAATCAGGATGGGCCAGATTGTGCTGCAGTAAAAACCTCCCACATCCCACCACTTACCTGTCACAGATCAGCTGGGGCACCCTCTGCCTGTTACAGAAGCCCCGTGCTGATAGGAACTCACTGGACACATTTCTCCACAACCGCAGAGGCAAGGGAAAGACCACAGTGAACCACAAGTGATACTTGTCCCTCCTTTTCCATTCCCATGGCCAAAGGAAGCTGCCAAACCACACCTGAGTTCTGAGGGATGAGCGGCTAATCCCCCCGTGGGGTGGGGCCGTCAGCATGGAGAAGATGAACATGACATTCAGCAGTGCAACCATCACTGAAGTGGGGCCAGGCTTGCGTCAGTACCCACGGGAAGATGCCTGTTTACTAAGGGTGCATGGCTTAAACTACAGAATGTATTCCTCACAGTTCTGGAGGCTGGAAGCCCAAGATCAAGGTGTCGGCAGGGTTGTTTCTCCTGAAGTCTGTCCCCTTGGCTTGTGATGGCCATCTTCTCCCCGTGTCCTCACGTGGTCGTCCTTGTGTAGTCTAACTCTGTCTTACAGTGACACTAGTCATATGAGATTAGGGGCCAGCCATATGACCTCATTTAACCTTAATATGTCCTTGAAGACCTTGTCTCCAAATACAGTCACTCTCTGAGGTAGTGGTGGTTAGAACTTCAGTGTTTCAGAATTTGGGGGGGAGCACAATTTGCCCATAATAATGGCCAAGATGGATTTCTTGTTTTTCATTTTTGCAATTTCACACTGTTGTGGCGAGCACCCTTTGAGCGTCACTGAGTGCTGGGTGCAGAGCCCCTCCAGGCCCTGGCAGCAGGACATGCCTCTTAATGGCTGGCAACTCTTTCTTCTTTCAGGAATCTGTGCGTACCGGAAGGTACAGAGACATTACCCTATATTTCCCAGTTGTAATGTTTTGCCTTTTACATCGACTCTTGAGTTAGCGTGTAACTAATGGTGTGGCGTGCAGAGGACTCTGCTGCGGCCATCAGAAAGCCAGTGATGAGTAGGGCCCCTCCGCCCACCTGTGCTGGACATGTCGTAGGAGTGGGAAATCTGATCAGTGGAGCTGCTGAGTTTGGGGGCTTGTGTTTTCCAGTGTGACCTACCCTGACCAGTAGAGGACCCCATCTCACCTTTTCCCACGGGGCATGGACCTGCCAGCATCAGGTTCAGGATGCCATGCTGGCCCATCCTGTCCATGGTACCATCTTTCTCATACACACCTAGCTCTCTGGTCCAGTCTATCGCCCATCAATTGTCTAGTTTTATAGTGAGTCTTCATTATTTGGTAGAGAAACATTCCCACTACCTCCCCACCCCTGACACCTTGTTCTTTAAATTGTCTTGTCTAATTTTTAAAACACGTGTCATTGTAAACACAGAGGTGGCGTGTCCATTGCTTGGCTCCAGCAGTGGTCAGTTCTTAAACTGGGGGCATCATGTTGGTGGACTGCCTGGCTAAGCATGCTGTCCTGGACAGTGGGAGTCTTGAGCTCACTTTCTCTTTGGGCTGTGCTTTCCTCATTTGTAGATGGGTGACATGATCTCTGTTACAAGGGTGTTCACAGTGAGCCTGAGAAGAGCCCTTGGCCTGCAGGGTGCCTTTGGCAGCCCATTCCTTCTCTCCTGGCCTCAAGGGTGCACAGCCAGGGCTGGGGCCTGTGGGTGGTGGATGCTCACCCACTTGCCAGGTGCGGCCACCAAACAGTGGAGAGGAGCATCCTGGGCTGCTCTCTCCCATGTGCCTGAGCAACGGGGGGCCTGGGCTGACCGTGCGCCCACACTCTGTCACACAGATGGCAAAGGGCAGGTGCTGTGTGGTCAGCACAGGGACGCCTGCTGGCCACTTGGAGTGCCACATCTCAGGCCCCATGAAGTCCTGAGTGCACAGTGTCGTTCACCTTGACACTTTTGCATCATAGCCATGGTTTTCTGAAGGCTGTGGGTAGGGAGGTGGGCAGCCTGTGAAGGCCTACAGGATAGCGGAATCCAGGAAACATGGGGTTGGCCAGGTACCTGATCCAGTGTGCTGTCCCCTGGGGGATGTCAGCCTTTCCACCAGCAAGACCCTATGTTCCTCCCCTGAAAACACGTGCAAATGGGAGCCATGGGTAATGGCAGCCAGGAGGGTAACCCAGGGCCAGTGCAGTTCTGCCCCTGTGCTCCCACCCTGCTCCAGGTGTCCACAGTGCCCACCGTGGCCCCCTGGTCCCATTCATTGTGTCCTGCACCCCATCCCCTTCTGGCCCCCACAAGTTGCTGAACTTTTGCAAGTCTCCTTTTGCTACCTGTGCGATGGAGAGAATTTCTACCTCACATGTGCTTGGAGGTAGTGGTGGTTAGAACTTGGAGGCAGCAGGTCCCTCAGGACTACATTCACTGTCCCTGGTCCTTCCCTGCCCCAGGCTTCCATCAAGTGGCTGTTAGTATAAGTGCACACGTGTGAACATGTGCATCTAGACACGTGTGTGTGCACAGATCCCCACAACCCATTGTGAGCATGCAGTGCATCTGTGGGCGTGTTATTTGCACATCTGTGAGTAAGGGAGGGGGACTCCCCTGCCTGAGGTAGCATCTGTCATAGGAGCAAACATGTGGATCCCTATCAGAAAATGCATCACCACCATCGTTGTTAGGGACCCCCTCTTTAAGTGGGATTGGGTTCACAGGAGCTGCCTGGGATTGGCCCCCATTCCATGCCCAGGGTGAGTGTTGGCTGGGTGCTGTCATCAGCCCTGGGCAGCTAGCCACTGCGGACCAGATCTCATGGTGGAAGTAGACCCCGGAGGCTGGCACTGGTGCATGGGAATGGTCACACTTCCTGTAAAACAACAAGCTTTCCCGTGTGTTCACCAAGGACAAAAATGCTGCTGGCCTGTCGCTGGCTGGGTTCCCACCCGGCCTGTAAGTTCGTGGGGGCAGGCTGGCTGAAAATGCTTCTGAGTGGGACTTCCTTCCTGCTATCTAGCCAAGCTCCCTGGACTTGCTCCTGGGGGTAATGGGCATCCTCAGCTGCGGTGTGAGGTGGCTGTTTAGGGAGCGGCCCTGCCTGCCCGGCCTGCCTGCCCTGCAGCCCAGCAGCACCCCTCCCTGGCATTTCCTTTCGGTCCGGCAAGGTTGGCCTGCCCCCCAATCCCAAGGAGAAGTGTGCAACTGCCAGCCTCAGTGGCCCAGCTTCAGGAAGCCCCCGCTGGTCTTGGGGCACACCGGTCGTTCACACCTCACACGCTGCAGCTGCTAGGCTGTCAGATGTCACTATGGCTTTGTCCATGAAGCTCACTCCCACTGCCCCAGCCCAGCATGGCCCTGCCAGCATGGGGGCACTGGTAGAGCACCCAGCAGGGACTTGGCAGTGCTGTGGCAGGGGAGAGCGGGCATGCTGGTGGGAGGGCCATGCTCACTTCTGCCTGGGCATCCATCATACCGCGTGGGCCCCAACCCCGCCGGAGGAGCCAGGTCCTACGGGATGTGGCTGTAACTTGGCTTCCGTTGCCGTCTCCTCCAAACACAGCACGGCAGGGCCTTTCCAGAAGACGTGCTTGCAGACCTGGTGGGGTGAATGTCCAGACATAGTGTGGGACGCTGCTGCAGTAGACTGTAGGCAAGGAGCTCCCATGGGGCCTGGCACACTCCTGCCTGAGGGGGTCAATCTTCCCCCGCAGAGGAGTCAGGAATGCCTGAGCTTTGTGGCAGCAGAAGGTCTCCAAGTTATGGAGCAAGTGACTTGCTGCTTTTGGATGGAATGAGAAGCTTCAGGCCAAGGATGGAGGTGGCTGTCAGTGTATCCCCCCCGGCCTTCAGGAGTGCAGCACTCTTGAATCTGCCACAGAAGCCTGTTTCTACAGCTGTCCCCCAAATCTTGTTTGTGGACTTTGTGGCCCAGGGGGAGATGTCCTGGCTGTACTTGACTCTCAGAAGGGGTTCCTGGCCCTGGGGCTTGGCTGTTTTACCCCTGCGTTCAACAGACAGGCAGCATGGGGCTCTGCTGGGCCTCAGGCCACCACCACCTGCCACTCCTGGGAGATGGTTGTGCCAGAGGCAAGCAGGCCTGGGACTGGTCCTTTGGTCCCCGAGGGGAAGGGCTGCTGGAAGGCATACCTTACACCCCCCTACCCCGCGCCATACACACAGTGTTCCCTCAGTCTTCTGGGGAGGTAGAGATGGCCGTGTTCAGGGTGTACACTTGCTCCCCAGGGGGAAGGAGGGTGCAGGGGTGGTGCCCGGCTCCCACCTCCCCACTGGACTCTGAGGCCCACGGTGTGCAGGGCCGCTCGTGGCCCTGTCCTCCCTCCCCTCAACCCTCCCTCCCAGGCAGGGCTGGCCGCACTGCGTCCCCGGAACCCCTCCCCGGGATCTGCATCTTTGAAGCCACGGATACTGACAGAGGATTCAATGAATCCAAGGTCGCCAGTCGGGCGTTGACAGATGCCCGGCCACGATACTATTTCTGATTTAATAACCGAATGGGAGGCTGGCCCTTGGTAATAATTAGGGCTAATTACTGAGGAGGTGTTGACAGACGGGCTGAGAGGAAACAAACTACCTTTATCCCCGGGCTTAGAGTCAGATTACAGGCCCAGTGCTATCTGCCCCTCAGAAAGTAGACGCTTCAATCACTCACCGAGGCTTCAAAGGGGAAAGGGCCCTGACAATGCACGGGGTTTGGAAAGGAGCTATGAAGTGCGCCTTTGACTCTGAATAGCCAAATGGAGCCCCATTCCAGAAATGGCTTCTTTGTGAAGTTTGAGTTACCCCGGCAAACCTGCCTCCCTGGCTTGGGGCCGGGGAGGGTTGCTGTGGGCGCAGGCTGGGCTGGTGCCGGGGCTGGCCCCACCCGCCCTGGGCCTGTGCCTGGCAGCCCATGGGGCCCAAGCAGGGAGGGGCAGCATGCTTTCTTTGGCCCAGGGAGTGTGTCCAGTTCCTTGTGGCCGTGAGCCGCACGTAACGGGATAGAGAGCCTACTATCCCAGCAGACTTGCTCCTTCCCTTGTCTTATCTGGACATGCTTTCCTAAAGCTGAAACGGGCAGGTCTGGGCTGTCTGGAAGGGACTGTGCCCTTGGTCTTATTGATGGCAGGACCACCCCTCTGGGGCCCAGGCATCACTCACTGGGCTGCTCCCACCCCTGGCTTGAGTGGTGAGCCAACGCCGTGGAGGAACATTGACCCCCAGGGGCTTCAGCAATAGGGTGACGACTTGAAAAGGGGTTGTCCTAAGTTGTAGGCTGGCTTCTGATGCCGTTATGTGCACCTGCCGACTCCCCCGGGACTCCCTGCATTTCAAAGACCGTGGAGGGCAGTGGTCAGACCCCCATTTCCCTGGTGTGAAGCAGCAGCCCTGGGAAGTTTCCCAGTGGCCTGGCCTAGACTACCTAGGTCTCTGTGTCTGTGATGTGGCTTTGAGAGGTCAGTTCTGGGACTCCTGCTGCAGTCTGTCCTGATCAGGAAGGTGGGAGGGTGACGAGGCAGCACTTCAGGATGGGCCTGTCCAGAGAGCATCTTTCCAGTTCCAGGTGTAGCCTGGGAGGTACAAAGTGAGTGGGTCTCTGTTCCTGCAGCCAGAAGGACCAGCCAATTCAGAAGCTTCCCACTAGGATGGCTGTGTACTTCAAGGAGAGAATGAGTTGGTCAGCCTGGTGGAGAACAGTCTTCTTTCCCGGGCCTGCTGCTCTGCTTCTAGAAGTAACCATGGCAATGATGATGGTGGTGATGATGATGATGATGATGATGATGATAATAGTCATCGGCTAATTTGCCTACCTTGTATTAGGGACACTAAATGAATTTAAATCTATTAGGGCACCATAATAAGATGGTGTATTATTTTAAATAAGATAAGCACTTAAAAATTGGTATTAAATCTGTTTAGAGTCACCTAAGTAGAATTAGATAGAAATTGGCCCTAAGCCAGAAAAGTCTAAGCAGGAAACTGGGTTTTCATAGTATGTTAGTGGTAAATCAGATCAGTTGTAGCTTGGGAAAAAACAGCACAATATCATCCGACATATTTTATTAAAAAAAAATAACGTCCCAGAAAATGGCCGAGAGCAGTGACCCAGTGCATGCTTGAGCCCTCTTCTCTTCTTATTCACATCTTATATTATTAGCATGGTACAGTTATCACAGTAATGACCCAATATTGGTACATCATTACAGACTTAAGTCCCAATTTATTCAGATACCTTGAGTTTTTACCTAATGTCCTCTTTCTGTCCCAGGTTTCCATCCAGGACATCACATTACATTTAGTTGTCACGTGTCCTTAGTCTCCTCTGGGCTGTGACAGTTTCTTAGACTGTCCTTATTTTTATAGCCTTGACAGTTTTGTGGGGTACCAGTTGGGTCTTTTGTAGAGTATTCCTCAAATAGGATATGTCATGTGTTTTTTCTCACAATTAGACACGTTGTGGGTTTCTGGGACCGCCAGACCTCAAAGGTAAAGTGCCCTCTCATCACATATGAATGGTACGTGCTGTCAAAATGACATCACTGTTGATGTCAACCTTGGTCACCTGGCCCAGGTAGTGGTTGTCAGGTTTCCTTTCTGTTCAAGTTACTCTTCTCTCTCCCTTTGTAGACTTCTCCTCTTAGGAAGGAAGAAGTCAGTATGCACACACAGCCCCTGCGTCAGGGGTGGGAAATCTCCACATCCTTGAGGGCGGGATATCTATACAAATTATTTGGGATTTTCCTGCATGCAAGATTTGTCTGCTCTCCCCTGTTTATTTCTTCAGTCCTTTTATTATATCAGATTGAACTCATGAATATTTTTTATTAGTATGATCATTATTATGAAACGTACTTACAGTGAGTCGTAACACCTGCGCACACCAGCACATCCACAATCCGGACACGGAAACTGATCTATTACTTCAGAACTTTCCTCCTGCTCCCCCTCAGTAGGCAGCCCATCCCCCCACCCCTGGCCCCAAGCCATTGCCACCTGTGCTCTCTACCTCGTTGGGCCTTTTCCGGAATGCCATATAGCTAGGCTCATACTGTATGTAACCTTTCACTCCCCATAATTCTCTGGAGATCCATCTATGTTGTTGCATTTTTCAATAGTTTGTTCCTTATTATTGCTCAAGAATATTCTGTTCACCCATGGATGGTCCTCTGGGGCACTATGAACAGAGCTGCTGTAAACATTCATGTACAGGCTTTTCTTTGCACATAAGTTTTTATTTCTGTAGAATATATACCTAGGGGTAGGATTGTTGGGAATATGATACATGTATATTTCATTTTATAAGAAACTACCCAACTGTTTTCCAGAATGCTGGTACCACTTTTCATCCTTATGAACAACGTATGAGAATTCTGTTTGCTCCACATTCCTATCAGCACTTGGTTTTGTCAAATTTTGTTCTTCTTCTTTATTATAGCCATTTTAATAGTTTGTGGCTCTAAGTTCCATTTCATCTAAGTTGTTGAGGTTTTGTGCATTGAGTTGTTTATAGCATTTCCTTACTGCCCTTGTAATGTTCGTGGTGTCTTGAGTGATAATCCTTCTTTCATGAGGATAGTTTGTTTCTTTCCCCTTTTATGTGGTTATCAGTCTAGATAGAGATTTATCAATTTTATGAATCTTTTTAAAGAACCAGTCTCAGGGTGCCTGGGTGTCTCAGTCTGTTGAACATCTGACTGTTGATTTCAGCTCAAGTCATGATCCCAGGGTTGTGGGATTGAGCCCTGAGTTGGACTTCGTGCTGAGCAGTGGAGGCTGCTTAAGATTCTCTCTCTCCCTCTGCCCCTCTCCCCCACTCACGTGCTCGCACTCTCTCTCTCTCTCTCTAAAATAAAAATAAATAAAATAAAGAGCCAATTTCTGGTTTTGTTGATTTTTCTCAGTTGCTTTACTATTCTGTTTCATTTGTTTCTGCTCTATCCTTATTATTTCCTTCCTTTGGTTTGCTTTGGGGCTTATTTTGAACCTCTTTTTCTAGTTTCTTATTGTGCAAACTAGGTCATTGATTTGAGACCTTTCTTTTTTTCTAATGTAGGCATTTTAAAGTTTTCTCTACACCCACCATGGGGCTTGAACTCATGACTCTGAGGTCAAAAGTCTCATGCTCTACCAACTGAGACAGACACCCCAAATGTAGGCATTTAATGCTATAAATTTTCCTCCATGCTTCACTTTAGCTGCATCCTACAAATTTTGATTATTTTGTTTTTCATTTTTATTGCATGCAAAATATTATCTAATTTCTCTTGACTACCTCTTGGACCAATTGATTATTTAAAAGTGTATTATTCATTTTCCAAATATTTGGAGATTTTCCAGTTACCTTTCTGCTATTGATTTCCAGGTTAATTCCATAAGGTTAAGAACGTATTTTGTATGCTTTTGTCTCTTTTTCATTTTTTAAGGTTTTGTTTTATGTTCTGGGATATGGTCTATCTTGATGAAGATTGCATGTACATTTGAGAAGAATGTGTATTTCTGTTGGATAGAGTGTTCTCTTAATGTCAACGAGGTCACATAGGTGACTTTTTGGCCACTTACTCAGCTAATTACTAAGGAGGTATTTAAGTCTCCAGCTATAATTACATATTTCTTTGTTTATTTCTGCTTTCACTTCCATCAGTTTTTCCTTCATGCATTTTGAAATTCTGATGTTAGCTGAGTATATATTTAAGATATATCTTCTTGATGAATTGATACCTTTTATTTTTATGTATCCTTCTTATCCCTGATAATAATTCTTTTCTCTGAGGTCTACTTTCCATGATCTTAATATATCTTCTCCAACCAACTATCTCTTATTATACATACAGTAATTCTCTTTCATCTTTTTACTTCTAATCTGTGTTTTTATATTTAAGGTGGGTTTCTGCCAGATAACTTATAGTTGGGGCTTTTTTTTTTTAATAGCTTATAATTGTTGGATCTGATAATTAACATGTTGAGAGCGTCTATTTTTATTATAATCATCGATATGATTCTATTTTGGTCTACCATTTTTGTTATTTTCTCTTTTTCTTCCAGTTTTTTGATTCCTCCCTCCCCTCTTTCCTGTCTTCTTATGAATTATTTAAATATTTTCAAATACTCTTGTTTAAATTTTTCTTTAAAATTTTTTTTTAATGTTTGTTTATTTTTGAGACAGAAACAGAGAATGAGTGGGGCAGGGGCAGAGAGAGAGGGAGACACAGAATCCAAATCAGGCTCCAGGCTCAGAGCTATCAGCACAGAGTCCAACGCAGGGCTCGAACCCACAAACCATGAGATCATGACCTGAGCTGAAGTCGGAAGCCTAACGGACTGAGCCACCCAGGTGCCCCATCTTGTTTAAATTTTTCTATTGCCTTTTTGGCTGTATCTCTTTGTATTATATATTATGTTTTTAGTGGTTGCTCTGGAGATTGCAGAGTACATTCTCAACCTTTCAGCCTTCTTGATTTTTTTTCATTTCAAGTAAAATATAGAAGCCTTACAATCATATAGGTCCCCTTACCCTCCTGCCTTCATGTGATAGCTGTCATACTGAAAACCCCACCAGACAGTGTTATCATTTTAATAATATACATGTTCACTGAAGAGCTGAAATTTTGCTTTTATATTTACCCAGATATTTACTGTTTCTCTTCCTCTGCCTTCTTGAAGTTCCATATTTCTTTCTGATTATCATTATTTTTGAGCTGTAGAACCTCATTTAGTATTTCTTTTAGGTTATATCTGCTGGTGAGAAATTCTGTTAGTTTTCCTTCATCTGAGAATATTTTTGCCTTCATTCCTGAAAGAGAATTTACTGGATATAAAGGGGTTTTTTTTCCTTTTAATATTTTAAAGACACCCCACTCTCTCTGCTGGCTTCAGTCTCTCTGCTGGCTTCTGTGGTGAATGATGGGAAATCCACACTAATTCAGATTATTATTATCCCTATGTATGTGTCATCAGTGTCAAGTTATTTTTCTTTTAATATTTTCAGCAGTTTAATTATGATGTGTTTGAATGTAGTTTTTATCCTGCTTATGGTTCATTGAGTCCTTAAATCTATAAATTTTTGTCTTTTCCCAAATTTGTGAAATTTCAGGCAGTTATTTATTCAAGTAATTTTCCTGCTCCATTTCTTTTTCTTCTTCTCAGACTTCAATGACACAAATGTCAGACCTTTTACTCTTATTCCACAAATCCCTGATCCTCTAATCATTTATTTTAATCTTTTTTCTTTCTGTCTTTATATTAGATAATTTCTGTTAATCAGTCTTCATGTTCATTGGCTCTTTCCTTTGTCATCTTCCATTCCATACTGAATTTTTTTTGTTTCAGATATTGTATTATCAGTTTTGAAATTTCCTTTAAAATGTTTATTTATTTTGAGAGAGAGAGAGAGAGAGAGAGAGAGAGCAAGCCTGTATGCAAGCCAGGAGAGGGGCAGAGAGAGAGGAGGGAGAGAATCCCAAGCAGGTTCTGTGCTGTCAGTGTGGAGCCCCAGCATGGGGATCAATCCCACAAATGGTGAGATCATGACCTGAGCTGAAATCGAGAGTCAGACGCTTAACCAACTGAGCCCCCAGGTGCCCTAAAAATTTTATTTCTGTTTCTCTGCTGAGAACTTTCCTTCTGTTCATTTCAAGTGTGTTTACCTTTGCCATATGGAGCATAATCCTAAAAGTTGCTTTAGAATCCTTAATGATACTCCCAACATCTGAGTCGTCTCAAGGTAGGCATCTGTAAGTTGTCTTTTCCCTTGAGAACTGGTCTCATTTCCTAGTTCTTGGTATGCTGAATAATTTTGTATTGTATCCTGGTTGAGTATTACTTTAGACCCTCTGAAGAATGTTGAGTTTTGTATTAGCAAGCAGTCAACCCAGTTAGAATTGCCACACAATTCTGTCTTGCTCTTTGTGCGTTATGGTTTTAATCTCTTTTCAATTTTCAGACCTTTTGAGATGTTCCTTTGGGTCCATCCCAGGCTTATGACTCTCAGCAGTGAGCCTGGGACCTTTGTGGGTTCATTCACAGAATTAAGAGACCTTTTCCTTTAGCTCTTTCCTCTTCACAATTCTCCCTCCCTCCCCTTTCCCCCCCACTCATACTCCCTCCTGCAGGATTCCCTTCTCTTGGTTCCCTGGCCCAGAAGACAGAAGTTTCTCTCAGAGTCACTTCTCTCATACAGTTCCTTGTCTGGGACCCATTCTCGGGGTAGTGCTGAGAGAGAAAGCAAACCAGCAGGGATTTCCCCTCACATCTTTAAACTTTTTCTCTGTAAAGTTGTCCAGAAACTAGTCTAAGTTTTAGCCACTGCTGCCTTGCAACTATGCAAGCTGGGCCTATCCTCAAGGCAGTGCCTCAAAACATAATAATAGAAACAGAAAACTCATCCCTGTACAGGTCACTTCTCCAAGGTTTTGCTTGCCTCCAAAGCCTGTCTGCTGTTGTTCACTCTTCAGAATTTTTAGGTAATTCCTCTTCATATTTTGTCCAGAGTTTTTATAGTTGCAGTCAGCCTGAGAGAGAGGCTGTAGTGAGCTTACTGCATCCTGGCCAGAACCAGAAGCCTGCCAACGTAGTTTCGACTTACATTTCTGCATAAGTGATGTTAAGCATCTTTTTATATGTTTAAGGGCCATTTTCATTTCTTGTGTATGTGAATTCATGTCTTTTGCCCATTTTTCTATTTGGCCTTTGAACTTTACTTAATTTTGAAGATTTCTATGTATTGTATCTTATTTTTTGAGAGAGGGAGAGATCGTGCATGAGCAAGGGAGGGCCATAGGAGAGAGAATCCGAAGCAGGCTCTACACCTAGCACAGAGCCTGACTTGGGGCTTGATCTCATGACCTTGAGATCATAACCTGCGCTGAAATCAAGAATCAGACACTTAACCAACTGAGCCCTCAGGTACCCCAAAGATTTCTCTAGATTTTTTAAATATTAGAATTTTATCTTTTGACATGGAACAATTTTTAAATTTATTAGGTATTTTATCTTCTAAGTTGGTATTATGAATGGAATTTTCTTTAACAGGTGGCTATTTGTGCATGTGGAAGCTATTGAGTTCTCTTTGTTAGTTTTCGTCCTGCTGTCATACTAAAGTTTTTTTTTTAATGTTTGAATCTATTTTATCTTTGATTATCTGAGGTTCTCAGTGGAAGATAATTTAATGTTTTCTTTTCCAAATCATATGCCTGTAATTAATTTTTCTTATTTAATTGCATTGGTTTAAACCTCCAGTGCAGTGTTGAATAGTGGTATAGGTATTGTGTATTCTGATCTTAGAGGAAATACCTCCAGTATTTCTTTATAAAGTAAAGACTGTAGAACTAAGGAGGTGTGTGTGTGTGTGTGTGTGTGTGTGTGTGTGTGTGTGTGTGTATTTTAGTCATTTTTAAGAAACCCATCAGTTTCTGTTTGGTTGAGTGTTTTAATAAAAAATGGGTACTGAATATAATACCCATTTTTTAAATTCGATGTTATATTTTGTTCGCTAATATTTTATGAACTGTGATATTCCTAAGTGATATTGGTCTCTACTTTCCCTCTGGTCAAAGCTTTAAATATATCTCATGAATTCTGATTTATAGTGTTTTTTGTTGTTGTTTTCCAAATTTGTGGATTAAGTACTTTGCCTTTTACCTAAAATTTATTGTTTAATAAATGGTTTTAAATTTTTAGTTGGGAGGACATTTTCGTTTTTATTTTGTTAATTTCTAGTTTAACTGCACTGTGGTCATAGAGTATGTTTATAATATTTCTTTTTAATGGGAATTACTGATGTTTTCTTTGTGACCTAATATACAATTTTTACACATGTTCATGTGCACTTGAGAAGAAGATGTAGTCTCTGTTACCAGAGTGTAAATCCATAATATTTACCTCATGGAGTCTTCTATCTTCTTACTTAGTCTTATTCATTTGATATGACTTGTACTAAAAGTAGTAGTATATCATGTTTTCCAATTATCGGTGAGTTTTTTTCTGTGACTTTTTACATTTCCTGTTTCTGTTTTATAAAAGTGGTGTTTCTGTTATTTAGCACATAGATATTCACAACTATCATATATTCATTGTGAATTGCAGCTTTCAGTATTGGAAAGTGTCTGAGTTTGTCAATTCTAATGCTTTTTGGCTAAAATTCAACTTTGTTGACGTCTGTATTTCAACTCCTGCTTTTTTATTGTTTCAATTTGCCTAAAATACCTTTGTCCATCTCTAATTTTAGCCTTTTATCATCACTTTAACTTTTTTTCTTATTAAGTTTATAATCTGAGTATGGTTTTTCATCAGATATGTGTGTCATGAATATTTTCTCCCTGTCTATAGCCTCATTTTTTACATCCTTAATATCTCTTGATGAGAATTAGGATTTTGAGTTTCATTCATGTGAGACTGGAGTTTATACAGTTTCAATTTGGTGGAATAGTCTATTGTATGAATGTATCAATTTTATCCTGTTCCGCAGTTGATGGCCATTTGAGTTGTTTCTAGTTTTTATCGGCATGGATAATATTGCTATGAACATTCTTGTACAAATCTCTCCTGTACACATGTGAGAATTTCTTTAGTGCATTTAAGAAGGGGGCTGTTAATAGCCAAATCATGGAAAGAGCCTAAATGTCCACCAACTGATGAATGGATCAAGAAGATGTGGTTTATCTATACAATGGAATACTACATGGCAATGAGAAAGAATGAAATCTGGCCATTCGTAGCAACGTGGATGGAACTCAAGGGTGTTATGCTAAGTGAAATAAGTCAGGCAGAGAAGGACAGATACCATATGTTTTCACTCATAAGTGTAACAGGAGAAACTTAACAGAGGTCCATGGGGAAGGGGATGGGGGGAAAATAGGGAGAGGGAGGGAGGCAAATCATGAGAGACTCTTAAATACTAGAAACAAACTGAGGGCTGAAGGGGAAGGGGGAAAGGGGAAGGGGGGTGATGGGCATGGAGGAGGGCACTTGTGGGGATGAGCACTGGGTGTTTTATGGAAACCAACTTGACAATAAACTATATAAAAAAAAAAAAAAAGAAGGGGTTGTTGCATCATAAGGTGTGCAAACTAGTCCCAGATTGTTTTCCAAAGTGATTCTTTCAATTTATGCTCCCGGTAGCATGGTAAAGGTTTCTAGTTGTCCCACATTGTCCCAGTCAACATTTGACAGTCTGTTTAATGTTTTGCTTTGTAATTATATCACACTGTGGTTTTGACAGGCATTTCCAAGATTAGGTTAAACATCTCTTTCATGTGTTTATTGGCCATTTATGTTTCTTGTGAAATATCTCTTCAAATCTTTTGCTTATTTTCCTTTTTGGTGTTTGCTTTCTTCTTGATCTATGTGTTCTTTATTCTGGTTGTTGAGTCCAGGGCAGGTTTATCTTCCTCCCCCTCATCTAGAGTGCTTTTATAATCGTAAACCTACAGAAGAGCTACAAGTGTAGCAGAGTAACTACTTGCATATTCTTCATTTATGTTCACCACTTGTTAGCATTTTGCCACATTTGAAAACAATGCAGACATCATGACATTTCAGTCCTGAAACACTGTGGCCTGAGAATAAGGACGTTCTTCTCCATAAAATACCATTGTCTTGCTGCCCAAGAAAATTAACAATAATTCCATATTATCTATAGTCCATATTCACATTTTCCCAGTTGTCACCAAAATGTCCTTGATAGCGCCCCACCTTTTTTGATCTAGAGTCTCATCAAGGTTCACCTGTTAGATTTGGTCACAATGCCTCTAGTTTCTCAATTGAGAACACTCGCCCTGCTTTTTGCTCTTATTTTTTCTCTTGATCTTGACCCTTATGATAAGTCTCAGCTAGTTATCTTGCCCAGTATCCCATAATCTGGATGTATCTGATTGTTTTCTGCAAGTCGTTGGCACAGACGTACAAGGATGGTGCCGTGTCTTCTGGCATCACCTCAGGAGATAAGTGATGCTGGTTTGTTTACAATTGGCGGTGCCAGCTTCGATCTCATGGTGAAGGTGGTGACAGCCAGATGTCTCCATTGTTAAGGAACATTCTCCTTCTGTGATCAGTAAATAATCTGTAGTGTAATACCTTGGCACAACGCAGATCTCCTGTTTCCCAACAACCTTTCACCCGCCTGGATCCTTTTTCAAATCTGAGTGGTGATTTTTATGTTCTCTTGCTCTCAACTTGGAGTTTTAGTTCCCTCTTTTTTTATTTCTTTATGAGCATTAAAGATCCCTGTTTTATATGCCTGAATGCTTTGTGTGCTAGAGGTCTAGTTCTGCCTCTTGTTGTTTCTTTCTCATGGCTCTCACTCATGGTGCCATGTTTCCTTTTTTGTTTCTGTGAGTTTTGGTTACTTGCATTTCATACATAGGGCTTTATCTATGAATTCATTCAGGCCAGTGTTGAAGGTGGGCTCCTTCTGAGAGACATTCACAGACTGAAGCTTTGAGGACCTCCCAAGGTGGTGTAAATTAGGACTAAAGCCTGGGTTGCTGGCATTATTCTGGCACCTCTGGGTGTAGGTTTACTTCTGGTTCAGTCTAACACTGAGCATTTAGCCTTGTGAGGTCTCATCTTTATGGAGATACTCCAATAAGATTGCCCACTTTGGGAAGTTCCTATGCTTTGTCTTTCATTCCTTCATAGGCCTTGCTTGAGAACCAGAATTCTAGGACACTAATGTAGCAAACGTCCTCAAGGCAAGCACCAACTGGGGGCTCCACAGACCTCACTTGGTTTAATTCCACTTAAGTGTTGGGCCTCTGAAGGTTCTAAACTTTTTTTCCCCCTTTTACCAGCTTAGTGATGTACTGAAGATTTTGGTTTTTTATTTTATCAGCATTTTTAGTTGTTTATTTTATCAACATTTTTAGTTGTTTTATGGGCATCTATCCTGCTAGGTAGTGGTGCTTCCCTAGTCTGTGCTGGTTATGAAATTCTTAGTGCCTCTTGGGGCTGCTGGAGCTATTCTAGGCATACCTGTGGGAGGGCTTGGGATCCTCTTTGAGGCACTCCCAGCATCCTGTGCAGCCTGTCCTTACACTCCCAAGCAGGTGGGACCCCATCAGCAGTAGCAGGCAAGAGCAGTGGTTGGGTATCTATCTCTGGGTGGTGGCTCCCCTGCTTGGGCCCTGCTTCTTCTGGGACCAGTGGCCCTGTGGCAGTAAAAGGAAAGGCTTCTGTGACTGAGCACGACCCGTTTGCAGGTCAGGCTGTGGGGCATACAGAAGTAGGGACCCGTGGTCTTTGGGTACCAGCTTCTCCCCTGGCCCTGCCTCCTCTGTGTTTGCCAGTCACTGGTTGTGTGTGTGTGTTCTCCCCCACTCCCAGGAGGGACGTCCTTGGGTCCCTATGGCTGCTGCACCTGCCCAAGGTACACATGGCTTTGTGGGACGATAAGTGCCAAATGTATCCTGGTGCTAGCCACCCATGTGCCTTTCCACACAGGACCCTGTCCCCCTGCCGCTCCCCACACCAGGAGGGAGGCTCTGGGCCCCTCTCCGTGGAGATGACCTTATGTAAGCCCTGCCAGGTTGCTGCTTCTAGGACAGGACACAGGGGGGCACTGTCGTCCTCCATCCACCGGCCAAGTGCCTGAGGGGCTTTCAGGGAGGTGGGGGTGGGGTTCATAGCATCAGTTGGAAAGGCTGTCAGAGTTGCGCAAATTGTGTCAGATTGTCTTTCTTTTTAATTTTGAAAAGAATGTGTCTCTCTTTGACATCTCGAAGAGCAGGCAGAATCCGAAGTTGTGCTCGGTGGATTAAGTTTCATGTTCCTTTGCCCTCTGGGAGGAAAAGACAAGTGACAGAACAGGGAAACGAAGCAGCGGCGGGCGGCTGGTATCACGCACTGGTTGTTGCACAAGGGGCTGTGGCCTCCGCTCCGGGCGGCCCAGTGCCAGGGGAGATAGGATAACGCGATTATTCTCAATTAGATTAATAAAGAATAATTAGATGTCATAAATCAAGTAATCATAGGATATTGTCATGGGAAAAATATGTAGCTAGAATTAATTAGTTTTCAAATAAAGCGTTTATTTTAATTGCTTGAAATGATGGAGCCCTTAATTGCCGATGCATCATTTTGGCCTGAACATTTTAGTTGTTGTAACAACGTGACGGGTTTGTTCCCTGCAGTTCTGGGGAAACAATAGAGGAGAACTTGATTTCATCACCTCAGACTGAGCCTTGCGCTGGTGAGGTTCTGGAAACTCCCGTCAGGCCGCAGGCAGGTGGCAAGTGTGGGCTGGGCTTCGGCTGGCGCTGCCCAAGGCCCCTGTGCTGCCTGTGAATGTGTGTGTGAGCGTGTGCATGCATGTGCATGCGTGTGCATGCATATGTGAGTGCATGTGAGTGTGTGCCCTCCGTGCATGTGTACGTGCACGCACTTGAACATGGTGTGTGTGCAAGTCAGGACTGCACCATGGGAGCCTGTGCGAAAGTGGCCTGTGGGACCCTGAGGCCTGGACTGTGAGGTGGGATGTGCCCCACTCCCCAGCCCCTAGGGACCAGAGCTTTTTTGGTGGGTTGATGTGCTTTAGCAGGGTTCTCCATTTGTGGGTTTTTCCAAATCTGGGGTCCTGGAGCTGGTCAGCTCTTCTCATGGACCAGGCATAGCACAGACAGCCAGTAGCTTCTGAGGACCCAGTAGCTGCTCCTCTGAATTTGTCCCAGACCCACCTGCCTGAGGGTAGCCTTGCAGGATTTGTAGCCTTGGCCCAGAAGCATCTCCAGGCAGCTTACCTGTCCCACACCAGAGCAGGGGCCATGGGTTGTGGAGCAGTGTGGGGTCAGGTCCCTCTGCCCACAGGAGGCCATCCTTGTGTTTGGGAAGAGTTATTTCGTTCTCAGCCAAAGGTGAGAGGGGCTTTTAGGGTAAAAACCCTGAAAAAAAGAAACAAATAAACAGGGATTTGGCTATTTGTAAGGCACATTCCCAGGGACCCCTTCCTTCTCTTTGAAACCCCTTGAAGGAGGCAGGATCAAGGAGTAGAGTGGCTGCCTGGGGTCTCTGACCAGTAAGGGTACGCATCTGCTCCTTCCTGGCCCTGGCCCTGCAGTGTCTGCTCTGGGCCATCAGGATCTCAGCCCCAGCCCTACTTCAGCCCTCACACGGGGCAGGCCTCAGCCAGCCTGATGCTGGCAGTGGCCTCCCGCCGGGTCTCTGCAGCGTTTCCCAGGTTCCCGTGGTCTCCAGAGGCTCGGGTCACTGCCTGCCTTGTGCTATCTTGGTGACTTGAAGCCCCCTGGCTTGCAAGTCCCCAGCTGCCTTGACGGTGGCATTTCTTAGGTGTTTTGAACCTTTTGCTATAATCAAGCTACTCCTGGCTCTCTTCTGATGGAAGAGAGAGAGAAGGAAATGGTCTGGATGGTTTTAAGGAGGGGAGGTCCAGGGCTTTGCCCTTGAGGGTATGGATGAAGCAGTGCCCGGACTGATCTCCTGCTGGAGAAATCCCGTCCTCTCCTGCCCCTGCGCTTTCGTGGTTGCCTGTCCTCGGTCCACAGCCCCTCCTCCATGGGCCTCCATCCTCCGCCTAGAACCCCCTCGAACCTCTGGCATTGTCCAGGGCCCCCTCCTGGAGGCGTGCTGTTTGCTCTTGTTCTTTTCCCTGCCTGAGTTCCTCTGGTGGCCGTGGCTGTGGCTGTGGCTGTGGCTGTAGCTGCTGCAGGGGTTGGGCAGCCTCCTCCCAGGGGGTGGGTTGTTTGGGACGTGTCTCAGAGCCCAGCAGGCGAGGCCCTCCTGATGAAGTTACTGCAGTTCCCCAGCAGTCTGCTCCTGGCCTTTCCCTTTCAGCCCTGCAGGGCTTGGGACCTGCAGACAGACAGATGTGCCCCTTGGTCATTGGAGCAGGTCACTTCTGGTCCAGCAACCACCCCTGCACCATCACTGGGGCAGGCTCAGCGGGGACACTGGGAGGCTTCTTCTTTTAGGTGGGTGGGCCCCAGCAGGCTTTAAACATAGGACCAGTGATTTGAAGAAGGGTCACTCATCTGTGATATCAGTCCTCCTGAGGAGTGGCAAGGTGACTCAGTCTCTTGCCCCTTGCCCACACACCAGTGCCCAAGCCACTCTGCCCCTTGGTGTCAGCATGCCACTTCCGGCCTGGGTCTGAGTGGCCTGGGGCAGCTCACCAGACCATTCTCTGCCCTAGTTTCACCAACAGTAAATGGGTTGCTGCCTTCTCTAAGGGTGGATGTGCAGGTCTCTGGGACCCAGAAGGTGGTATATTTTAGCATGTGTGAGGGAGAGGGTCCTCTCCATCTTTGGGTCCTGCTTGCCCAGGGACCCCACACACTTCTTGTCTGTCCAGTGGTTCATCCCTTCAGTATGCACGTGCTGAGCAGCTGCTGTGTGCCTGGTGCCGGTGGCCAGGCCTGTGGTCCGGGGTGAGCAGACCAGTGTGGCCCCTGCTCTCACTAGTTTGCTGCGGGGCCAAGGTGGACAGCATGTCCCGGCATGTCATTGCTCCATTGCTGCAAGGAGAGGAGATAGGCCTCATGGGGGAAGAGGGAGACTGAATTTGCAGGATTCAGCCAGGCCCAGTGACAAGATAGGCACTCCAGGTGTGTGGACAGCCCAAGTGAGGAGGAGTCTACCCTGGCTAGCTACAGCCAGTGGGGTTCAGGGAGCCAGAGGGTGCAGCCGGTGGGTGGACAGGAAGGCCTGGAGGCCAGTGGCAGGCTCTATGCAGGACACTGAGGGTGAGAGTGGCCTCAGAAGGGTGTGGGTGCCATTGTGCCTACCCAGAGATGGTATAGGTTGGGGCCACAGTGATGCCATTTGAGTGTAGAGGCCAATAGTCAGAATGGAAGACAGGCTGAAGGGGGTGGGCAGCATCAGGGGGGCTCCTGCTGCCTTCCTAAAGGATGACAGGTGTGTCACCCTCCCTTGGTCTCCAGGTGACTGGACCCCCTCCCAGTATGGCAGCCTCACCGCTCCTACCGCCTGACCCGCAGTTTGTCCTCCGAGGTACCCAGTCGGCGGTACATGCACTGCATTTCTTCGGAGGAGCCCAAGGGCAGGGACACCCGCTCCTCCTCTCAGGGTGAGTAGCTGCGGCCCCAGCCCAACCCCAGGGGTTAGACCGGGGTGAATTCAGAAGGTGGTGGGCTAGCAATGAGCCTGGCGCTCAGTTGGGGGTCCTGGTGAAAGGCTCAGTCTGCCCATCACTTGGGCACATGCCTTTTCAGAGCCCACATGACAAGCTGTCCCTTGGGCAGGGAACATGCCCTCTCTGTTACAGACACCATCCAGTTTACAGTGTCAATGGCACTCCCCCATCCCTCTCCAGAGAAGCAGAGTCCGCCTGAGGGGCCCTCGGGGGCTCCCAAAGGCCCTCTGCCCGCCATCCTTGGGGAAGGAGCACTGTGCCACTCTTACCCTTAGTTCACATTTACAGCTGTCACCTAAACTGAAACCAACAATGGAATGTCTAGTCCACCGGCTGTGTGGTGTCCAGGCCAGCCCTGCAGAGCATGCTGATGCCTCTTCCTGAGCCTGTGCTTGTACTTGTCAGAACAGGTCCCTGAGTGGGCTGGTGCACATCTGGAGCCTGCAGACACGGAGGCCAGTTGCTACCCTGGACGGCCATCGGGGCCAGTGTGTGACCTGGCTGCAGACATTGCCCCAGGGGCACCAGCTCCTCAGGTGGGTCTTGGTGGCAGTGAGTGCAGTCCCAAAGGAGTCAAGCTGTGGCCTTCACCAGGAGCCAAGAGCTTGCCAGGGGAGGCCCTTGGGGTCTCCCCCAGCTGCCAAGGCAGCCCCTCCCAGTGGCAGAGTAGTGTGACCTCTGGCCTTGGCCTGCCCTCAGTGTGCTGGGTGCCCGTCACTGCAGCCTCTGTGACCACTGCGCCATCCGGGCAAGTGCCCACTGAGAAGAGCCTGATGAACACAGAAAGCAGCTCTGTCTGGCCTGAGTAGGCTTCTCCAGTGGCAAGAGCTGGGGGCTTGATGGCCGAACCCAAGGTGTCTCCTTAGAGGAGCCTCAACCTCCCTTCCCCAGGGCTCTGGTGTCACAACAGCTGCTCTGATGGCTGACTACCTTCCCACGAGGTGGCTGGGACTGGTCACCTTCGAGGTGCAGAGCCTGAGCCTAAAGCCCACTCGCTGACTGGGCTGTGCTCCAAACCCCAAGTGTGGCCACCCCCAGGGGCACTGGGAGTGCCATGCAGGCACCCAGGTCCGTGGCATTTGGGCCGACCAGTGTAGGGTGAGCAGATGGCGTGAGTGAGGTGGGGGTCTGGCACTCCTGGTAGAGGAAGCTGCATGTGCCACAGCCACGGCAGGCCCAGCCTGTGCATGTCACTGGCACTGTGAGGGATGGCGGCCCAGAAAGGACTGTGTTCTGGCCTTGTGGAGGTGCCAGGCTGGGGACTCCAGGTGAGAGGTGGGCCAAGAGGCAGCAGGAAGGGGCAGGTGGGTGAGAGAATGAGTTTCTGTCTGTGAAGTTTAAGTGAAACTTTCCTGAATGCCCTCCAGGGCAGGTCTGTGTTCCTGCTCTAGATTTGGAGCCCGGATGGCTGGGTACCATGGTTCCCAGTCCCCAAAGGACAAGGCCTGTCAGGCCCCCACCCATCTTCAAAGCACTTTTGTCCCAGACATGCAGCTCCTGCCGCCCTGAGGGTGGCTTTCAGGTGACTGACTGACTGGAGGTATCCGGGAGGGCAGTGGCCCCAGATGTATGTGCTTCCAGAGCCATCGTGGCGCCTTGCGTCCTCCCTGGCCAAGCCGGCCCTCCGGTACAGTTGGGATCCGGTACAGGATGGTAAGGAAGGGCCCTCCATACAGTTGGGATCTTTCCCTGATGCTCAGAATAGATGTTGCGTCCAAATACCCCACTTGCACTGGGAGTTGCTGTTTGTAAACGTTCCTCTTGAGTTTTTAGCTGAGGCCTTAGACCCTTTGAGGCCTCCTGCTCCTCCAGGGCCTTGGGCTATTCTCAGGGAACTCCTGGCCCTGAGTTCTGCTCCCTGAGCTTGCCTTATGCTGTGTGGGGAGTAAATATTTGATGGTACCTCCCCTTCCAACCTGGAGGGAACTGCGGTTGTCCTGCTCTGGGCAGGGGGCCCGTGGGTCAGGAGGTCCACGGTGCAGACCATACAGGTACTTGGAATGCCCAGGTGCATTTACGTTGCACTAGAGGCCATGCGCCCAGCTGTGTTTGGAAGCCAAGTTTCTCCAAAGTGGCCCTTGAGAAAGGAAGGTACACTTTGATGTCAAGGGGAGGCTGGAGGACAGAAACCTGGGAGCCAGGCTGAGTGTGAGGCGCCACCTGCATGCGTGAGGGCACACCTGTGCCAGTGACAGCCACCTGGGTGGGTCTGTTTCCTCCCTTTTTCATTGCGAACTGTGCATACTTCGAGAAAAGTGCACAGAACAAGTTTACAGACCATTGTGTTATTGCAGAGTGGACACCTGGGTAACCACTCCAGTCAGGAAGCAGAACACTGCCAGCCGTGACGTCTGCCCCACTCCTGTCCTCGGGAGGCAGCCCCCTGCACCTCGTTCTCACTTTACCATCTGAATGTGCATCTCCGAAAAGCATGGAGTCATTATGTCTGGTTTTTTTCTTAACTTAAAAAAATGGAGCCATACAGAACAGCTTCCTTTATGTATGACTTCTTCCACTCAGCTTTACTTTGTGAGATCCACCATCGTGCTACACAATGCGTTGTGCGGATTTTTTCTGTGTGGTGTTCCACTGGATGTGGTATATGTACACCCAGATTATTTACCATTCTGCTGTAGTGGAGATCAAAGTTGTCCACTTGGGACTGAGAATGAGGCTTAGGAAGGCTCCTCTCTGGGGCACCTGGCTGGTTCAGTCGGTTAAGCATCCGACTCTTGATCTCAGCTTAGATCTTAATCTCAGGGTTGTGAGTACAAGCCCCTCATTGGGCTCCACGCTGAGCATGGAGCCTACTTAAAAAAAAAAAAAAAAAAAAAAGGAAAGAAAAAAAATCTTGGGGAAAAAAAAAAAAGAGTCCCATCTGGGTCCCCAGGTGCCAGGTGGGACTCGGTACCCAGAGGTGGGCCGTCTGGGCCACAGGGTGTGTGAACGTTGGGCTGCTCAGAAGGTGGCAGGCTGTCCCCAGTGCAGTAGGTGCCTCCACCCTTCCACTGCCCCCCTGGGGCCTGGGAGCTTCTGTGTGTGGCCTCATTTGCATTTTCCTGACCGCTTCATGAGCCAGGCCTCTTCTGCGGTTGTTAGCCACTGGGATAAAGTCTCCCTTAAATGCACATTTCTTTATTGGATTGACTACCTTTTTCTTACTGAGAGTTCTTTTTATATTCTGGATATGGTTGGTATTTTTATATCACCAGTTACTTCTCCCACATGGTAGCTTACAGTTTCCCCTCACTTAATGGGGTCTTTAATGAGCAGAAGGTAGCCACTGACATGGAGTCACAACTGCCATCTTTCCCTTATGGCTAGAGCTTCCCTCTTGTTCCTTTTGGCCCACACTGCATCTGGAATTACCTGTCGGTATGGATGAGCGTTCTTTGTTTCCGTCTGGATAGTCGGTGGTCCTGTCCTCCCTGCTGTTATGTCCCCTCCAAGTTCAGTGACATGGACAGTTGAGGAAGTGGATAGTGGGGAGTGGCTTCCAGGCAGGGGCGTTGGAGCGGCATGCCCAGCGGCCAGAGAACCAGGGTGATGGGGGCGAGGTGCTGGGAGGCTGGGAGACTGGCTGCATCATGCAAGCAAGTATGTCGGGGGAGTGTGGCAGTAAATATCTTGAGGAAGAATGGGAGGCAGGTTTTTCCTGTCAGAGAAGGAAGTCACAAACCTGAGGAGGAGGAAGTGGGGAGGAAGAAGTCTCAGAGCATCAGCATGACCTTGTGGCATTTTGAAAATATATACACAAAGATAGATACAGGGACGCCTGGGTGGCTCAGTGGGTTGAGTGTCCGACTTCAGCTCAGGTCATGGTCTCATGGTTCCTGGGTTTGAGCCCCGCGTCGGGCTCTGTGCCGACAGCTTGGAGCCTGGAGCCTGCTTCGGATCCTGTGTCTCCCTTTTACTTTGCCCTCCCTTGCTCATGCTCTGTCTCTCCCTCTCTCTCTCTCTCTCTCTCTCTCTCTCTCTCTCTCTCTCAAAAATAAAAACATTAAAAAAATAGATACAGAAATTCTTGTGTGTGTACATTTGCATGTATGAGTGTGTATGTTTGTGTGTGAGTGAGGGGTGTGTGTGAGGTATATTTGCATGTGTGAGTCTTTGTGTGTGTGTGAGGTATGTTTGCATCTGTGAGTCTCTGTGTGGTGTGTGACTGTGTGTGTGTGTGAGGTATGTTTGCAGCTGTGTGTGTGGTATGTTTTTGTGTGTCTGTGGGTGTGTATGAGGTATGTTTGCATATGTGAGTGTGTGTGTGAGGTATGTTTGTGTGAGTCTGTGTGTGTGGGGTATGTTTGCATGTGTGAACGTGTGTGTGTGTCTGAGGTATTTGTGTGTGTGTGTGTGTGTCTGAGGTATGTTTGTGTGTGTGTGTGTGTGTGTGAGGTATGTTTGTGTGTGAGTGTGTGTGTGAGGTACGTTTGTGTGTGTGTCTGTGTGTGTGAGGTGTGTTTTCATGTGTGAGTCTGTGTGTGTGTGTGTGTCTGTGAGGTACATTTATGTGTGTGAGGTATGCTGGGGTGCATGAGTCCGTGTGTGTGTGTGTGGTATGTTTGCATGTGTGAGTCTCTGGGGGGGGTATGTGTGCATGTGTGAACAAGCCGTGTGTGTGTGTGTGTGTGTGTGTGTGTATTTCCTGGCTCTGTCTGCTGAGAGGGCCTGGTGGCAGTAGCACCTCACTACAGTGAACACACGAGCATCAAGATCTTGGTTTGCAGATCTCTCTCTGCACTGGGAAGAACAAGGAACAGGGGTTCCTTGGGGAAATGATTCTAGGTCTGGAATACCTTGCTGATGGACATGTGTTGGGAGGACTCTGAGCCACCCTGACGGGGGTCCCACTGGCCGATCTGGGATGGTTTAGCACAAAAATAAATAATGAGAAGCATAGATGACAACCCACTGAGTAATACAGGAATGTGTAAGTCCAGAGCGATGGGGAGGGGGAAGCTGTTCCTCCTGTGGGATAGCACCTTGTAAATGTAGAAGGTGGTGGGCATGGGAGTCACCCGCCAATGGCCGTGAAGGCCTCGAGGACAGGTGGGCAGCCCCGCTCTGTGCCAAGGCTGAGCCGTTTGAGGGTCAGGATACGGACTGACAACTAGAGTCCTGTGTCTTTGTAAAGGTATTTTGCCTTTAGCTTTGTGGTATCGAGTCGACATACTGCTCCAACATCCCGCAGGTTGGGTCCTGGGTGCCCTTCCCCTTGGGTACATTGTGCCGTACGTTTGTCATAGTCCGCAGTCCATCTTGGGACCCTGACACCCTGGCTATTTGCTTAATGTGTACACACCAAAGTCTGCTCTTTGTGGGGTCGTCCTGTGGGCTTGACGAAGCCCACAGTCACGTAGGTGCCACCCCAGGGCCGCACAGGGCCTCTCTACACCCCCTGTAGGCAGTGCCCCTAGTCCTCCACATGCCATCATGCTTACCCCCCGCAGAACGCCCCACCAGGGGAATCATATAGAAGGTGGCCTTTGAGCTCTGGCTCCCCTCACTTAGCAGATGTTCCTGCAGGTGGTTGCATGCGCCCCAGTCTGTCTCTGTCTGTTGCTGAGTGGAATTCCGTGGTGCGGATGCATCGCTGGTTTCCCAGTCTCCTGTTGAAGGGCTGCTTCTGGTTTGGCTCAGGCAGTTATGAACAGAGCTTCTGTAAACGTTT
>CM053566.1:25412780-25424624 GCA_028646485.1 Cryptoprocta ferox | reverse complement strand
ATAGAAGGTGGCCTTTGAGCTCTGGCTCCCCTCACTTAGCAGATGTTCCTGCAGGTGGTTGCATGCGCCCCAGTCTGTCTCTGTCTGTTGCTGAGTGGAATTCCGTGGTGCGGATGCATCGCTGGTTTCCCAGTCTCCTGTTGAAGGGCTGCTTCTGGTTTGGCTCAGGCAGTTATGAACAGAGCTTCTGTAAACGTTTGTTATGGGCTTTTGTGTGAATATAGGTTTCAAATTTGCTTGGGAGAATTCGTGAGGGTGGGATTGCTGGGTTGTCAAAGTTAATTCACAAATGGAAGAGGGTAAGCTCACGCTTTGGCAGCATAGGGAGTGGCAAGAAGGGCACGGGAGGCTGGGCATGGGGCAGGGGCCACGAAGCACCCTGGGCTGGGATTCACGGTGCAGCCCTGGGACAGCCCATGAATGTGTCGGGCATCGGGCATCTTGGATGCAAAGCCTTTCTTTGGCTGCGGTTACCCATCCAGATAATCGATGCCCTCTAAGTCCCTCTCTGGAAAGCATCCCCTGCCTGCTTTCGGGGTCGGGCTGGCCCTGACTCACCGGCATTTGTCCAGGTGGGACACCCAGTCTGCTCACCTGGGAGGCTCACGTTCTGTCTCCTCTTGGTCTGGCAGTCAGGGCCGGGACCTGAAGCTGTGCCTGTGGGACCTGGCGGAGGGCAGAAACGCTGTCACGGACTCTGTGCACCTGGAGAGCATGGGCTTCTGCAGGAGCTCCGTCCTGACCAGAGGTCAGGGGAACTGGATGCTGGCCGTGCCGGGGAGCGGCAGTGACGAGGTGAGCGCCAGCCTGCATGGTGCCCCTGGCTCCACGAGCTGCTGGCACTTGGTTCCCCTAAACACGCATGCTCATCCTAAGCACCTGTTACAGGAACACTTTGTCCACCACAGGACCCCACAGAGTGGCAGGTCTGGGTCTGTCTGCTGGATCACAGCTCCAGGGGCCTTGGCCTGGCCTCCTGTGAGGTGTTCGGTGGTGAGAGTCAGGAAGGGAGGCCCCAGCACCCAATACCACATGGCACAGGATGGGCGAGTGTCGGGGGAGAGACTGCCCAGACAGGTCCTCAGAGGACTTAGGAGAAGACACGTACGGAGGGGTCCCAGGCAAGCCACCAGGAGGTGGTAGGAGAGAAACTGAGGCCTTTCGGAGTCTGGGCATCAGAGCCAGGGCAGCAGGGGAGGGCAGCATTCTGGGGAGCTGAACTGGCTCCTGGCATGAGAGACCTCAGTCAGATCTGGGGTGCTGGGGGCAAAGGCTGGCACCAGGGCAGTCAGTAAGCTCAGTATAGAGGGCACAGGCAAGCAGGGGAACTCAGGGAATGGGGCTTCAGGTGGTCGTGATGGAGCCTCGGAGGTCACCATCATATGGGGCTCCAGCCAGAGCAGCTAGCAGTGGTTGGTGACAGGGAGCTGGGCAGGCTAGACAGCATGTCCACAGCTCCAGAGGCAGGAGAGGCAGTGCCCAGGACATGGGAACAGACGGTGGGAAGCAGGGGTAGAGGGTGAGGTAGAAGATGAGGGTATGGATAGAGGTGCCAGCTTTGGGGAAGCTAAAGGGAAATTGAAGAAGAAACCCAGGAGCAGCAATTGGACAGGCCTGGTGAGTGTGGGGGCCTCGGACAGTGCTGGACCGAGTGTGGGGGGCCAGGGGCTCTGAGTATGGACAGGGAGAGCTGGGGGTGCACACGTGCAAGGGGAGGGGGCCTCCAGTTTCCCTGTATCCCCTGCTGGCCCCAAGAGGCGGTGCAGCAGGCATCGACTGGGCAGGGACCTGAGGCCACGTGCACACGGTGAGGTTTGGCCCCCACCCAAGAAGACTCGTTTGTCTTAAGCAGATTCAGTTCATAAATAATGAGATAGGAACAGGCATTTATTTGTTCATGATTACGTTTAAATCACCAATTAGGAGCTACATACACTTTTCTTGCCAATTTGCCAAAAACCTGTTAAAAGTTTTATTAATGTGAAAAGAGAGGGCTGTGCTTCCTCCAGGACAGCCGGGGCCAGGCAGCGCCAAGCCTTGCTCATGAACTGCATAGCTCAGAGCCCAGCCCGGGCTGAGCCAGCCCTTCCTGCTAGGGGAAGGGTGCCCTGGGCTGCCCTCCACTTCTCAGCCACCCCAGGTCTTCCTGGCTGTGTGTCCCTCCCCAGGCCTGGCCCCCAAGACTCCGCATCTCCTGCTTGATGCTGTTTTTAACTGACTTGCTGGTTTCCCATTTGTCAGTGCAGGCAGCACCTGTGCTTTTCAGGAGCGGCCAGTTTGGGGGCCTCGTATATTCTGGGAAAATAGTTGTTTTCCATGTTCCCACCTGGAATCTGCCTGGACTGAATCTGTCTGGAAAAGCATCACTGGCCTATGCCCAGGCAATGCCCCGGGAGGACGTGCTCCCACCCCGCTTGGCCGTCTGGGTGGCCACACTTGCCCAAACCAAACATTTTACCTTCTGGAAACAAAAGTTGCAGTTGAGTGCCAGATGGAAAGCACACTGGTGTCTGTAGGAGGCTCCGGGCATAGGCATCCAGGCCTTGCCAGAGCCTAGAGCTCCACTTCAGACTCACACAGGCCCCTGGGCCTGTCCTGGTCCTTGGGTCCTGGGCTCCTTGCTCTCTGGCACCCCAGATGTGGCTGTGGGTTCCGCCACTCGCGCTTCCTCCCACAGCACCTAGCTCAGGCTTCAGGGCTATCCTGGTTTTCCTCCCTCTCCTCCCAGAGCAGGCTTGCTGGGTGACCTACCCATACCTGATCTCCTTACCTTCATGCCCCTCCGCTCTGCCACCAGAGGGGTCTTCCTGGGCCCACAAATTGGGATAGGCCATCCCTCACTGTACCTGTGGGCCCTTGTGCCAGGCCATCCAGCGTGCAGGTCTGTGCATACTGTGTGTCAGGTGACTTCTGCTTCCTCCATTTATTGTGAGAGAGAGAGAGAGAGAGAACGTGAGCTGGGGAGGGGCAGACAGAGAGGGGGAGAGAGAGAAAATCCCAAGCAGGCCCTGAAACTGTCTGTGCAGAGCCTGATGCAGAGCTCGAACCTACAAACTGTGAGATCATGACCTGAGCCAAAATCCAGAGTTGGACGTTTAACTGGCTGAGGCACCCCATGCAACGTCTTTCTTGTATTTGTTTTCGTTTTGCTAGAGCTTCTCCTTGAGCATCTTTGCTGTTCCGGGGGTCTCCTTCTTCTGACAGCCTCTTACTTCATGACAGTAATAACCTCTCACATCACTTAGAGTCTTTTCTGTCTCCTTTGTGGGCAGTGAGGGCTACAGTGGCTGGCATGGACACTGATCCTGCAGGCCCAACAGACGGTGGTGGAACTTGCGTGTGTGCATGTGTGTGTGTGCATGTGCACACTCCACGGTGAGCCCTGCCCCTCTGCTAGGATACAGTATGGGCCTCTGGCCAGAGCCCTGCCCCAAAGACACCCACAGCCTCAGCCTGTGATGCTCCCACATGGGCCCACAGCTGAGAGGACCAGGCCATACCACTGGCTTTCTGGCCTGCCTGCAGTGTGCCCTTGCATGGACCCAGCATGCATGTAGCAGATCTGGAATTCATACGTGGGACTTAATCTCAGACCTTGGGCTCATTCTCCCGTGTGGGTTAGTGAAAGCAGCTCAGCCCAGACCCACACACCTCCAGTTCACCAGGCGTCAGAGAGCAGGCCAGCTGTCGCTTCAGTGCTCCCAACCCCTCTGCACCTCAGACTCTTCATCTGCAAACTGGAGGATGTCCTCTTGTTGACAAGGGATGATGTGTGACTCTATGATGGCTGCACATTGTTGTGACATTATCTGTACGGTGGAGCTCTCCCACCTGCCTCACACAGAACCCCCTCCACTTCCAAGCACCACAGGAGGGGGTGCCCTTGTCCCTCCTTGGTGGATGAAGGAGGTGAGGCACTAGGGATGTAGATGGCTGGGGACCCAGTTCTGGTCTGTGGTACTCCAGTGCCCAAACCTGCTCCTTGTGGCTGCGGCTGTCCCCTGCAGATGGTATGGGGCAGAGCCTGGCCCCTCTCACGTCAACGGGCCTGAGTATGACCTGGCTATGTGGACCAGTAAGGCATGTCTTCCAGCCCAGGCGCAGGAGGGCCTGGCGACACAAAACACCACTGTGATGCCCAGTATAGAGGTGTGGGGTGCTGGGAACAGCCAGGCTCCACAAACAGAGTTCCCATCGGTGGTCTCCCTGTGCTCCCTGCACAGGGAACTTCTGTAAACCATTTGATGCCTCTGAGATGGTTCAGAGTTGTTCACATGAAAACCCACACCAGGAAAGAGAAGGAGGCAGAAATCGGGCGAATGGGCAAACTGAGTCAGTGCCGAGCAAGCCTCCCACTCAGTGAAGAGGTAAAATTGGGAGAGGCCCGAGGCAGCTGCCAGGTGTGATGCTGGTTAGAGGGACATGCCGGTCACTCAGGAATGACGCGTGAGTTTTGCAACGCCCGGCAGCGCCTGAGCCCACGAGCCTGTGCGGCCTAATTAGGAGGCTCGGCTCCCAGGTTCCTACGGGGAGCAGACAGAAACTCGCAGCAGCCTTGGCTAATCGCCTTAAAAGTCTCTTGTTTGTATAGCACAGGCTCGACTTGGCGCCGGCCCAAATCAACTTGTTTTCTTACTGTCAGGTTCAGATTCTGGAGATGCCATCCAAGACGTCAGTGTGCACCCTGAAGCCGGAGGCAGATGCCAAGCCGGGCATGCCCATGTGCCTGGAGCTGTGGCAGGTAAGGCCCAGCGCACGCCAACCACGCCCTGCCAGCCACGCCCTCTGGGCGGTGATTCATACCCCATTCACGATTTGGTTTATCGTCAAACCAAAGGACAATTAGCCCCCTGGGAATACATGTACACACTACCTTCCGCAGCCTCAGTATCCCAGCCAGCTCCTGCTGTCCTCCTGCCGCTGCTGCTGCTCCTGCAAGCTTCCAGGACAGGCCTGGCTTGTGCTGTCCTCCACAGGGCGCCTCCGGGCCCGTGCGCGAGGAGGGACAGCTGGGTCAGCTGAGCTCCGCTCCTCTCTGCACACCAGTTCACAGCCCTGCAACCCTACACGGGGCTAGGAGGGAAGTGCTGACTAACCTTGCAAGCCTGCGCGGCCCTTTCTTCACTTGGGATTACTTGGTCTTCCTTCTTTGCCTCGTAGAGGCAGGAGTGGGCTTAACACGTTGACTTTCCCTGCAGCCACACTTGGCATTTCTGATTCTTGATGCCATTTCCTTCTTTCTTGACTATTCGGATTCAAGAGGGTCAAGAGGCCTCTCCTGGGGCTGGCAGCTGAAGCCTGAGGTCGGGGAGGGGGTCGCGAGTCTGAGTGCTGGTCTTGGCTTGAGCTCCCAAGCCTGGGGCCTGGGAGGGTTCCTCCTGGGGCCACCTACCTGCCTGTAACCAGAGGCCTTGTCCCTCCTCAAGGCACAGCCTCCTCTCCCCCACAGGGGTCAGCACTGGCTCAATGTGTGTGTTTCTGCTCCTCACGGCTGCTAGTGTTTGGGGCAGCAAAGCAAATGGTCGGTGTGCTGACTTGGAAAGAATCCCAGGCAGCGTCTTGGCCATGGCAGAGACCGTGGTGAATAGGTCATTGACCAGTGCTTGCCTTGGGAGTGCGGTTTATAGGTCACTTTCCCAGCTCTCTTCAGTTCACCAGCACCTTCTGAGAGCCACCCTGAGCCTGCCTGGGATCAGGAGGAGGTGATTCCTGCCTCGTGCCTCACTGCTCTTTTGAACTTTTCATAAGATGGGCTTGGGCAGTTTGGAGGTGTCTGTGGGACCAACAGGACTCACAGGGCCAGGCACCCCAGAGACCCTGCTTCAAGCTTTTTGTCCCTCCAGGGACCTGCCCTTTCTTGCCATTGGTTTCCCCCTGCAATTTCTTCACTGTGAACATTCCATTTGGAATTTGTTCCCAGTTGGAAATCTCTGATAAGCTGATCCTGTGGTGTCCTGCTGCTGCTCTGCCTCTCTGAGAGAAGCCCATGGGGAACTGAGTTGGTGGGGGCTCCAAGAGGCCCGCCTGAATGACAGAGCTCCTGGCACCAGCAGGTATATGGCAGGGAACACCCCGAGGCCATGATGCCTTGGGCCCTGGCGTGGTGGTCCCAGGTCCCAGAGAGGACATCGAGGCTGCATCCGCTCCTACTCCGCTCCCTGGAAACACTGCCATTGTGTAATCATGTAAAAATTCCAGCAGAAAAATGTGTAGAAATGGGATGTACAAACTTGTTAAGGTAATTAATATAGTTGACAGAAGGACAAATCGAGTTTTTGTTAGTTGATACAGATCCAACGCAGAGCGTTCTGTTTAAAAAAAAAAGTCGTTAATTTGAAAGGCCTTTTTTTTTTTCTCTCCAAACCTGAAGGCCCAGGTTGTAATTTATTAATCTGAGTGTGGCAGAGTGGCCTGACGTGGTAATTTTTTCTTAAACATTCAGATGTATTCTTGTTTTGCTCTTTAAAGCTGCTGACTTGCATTATTAGGATGGTCATCACATGAAAGGTCAGGAATATCGATCACAGCAGCTCTTAGAGGCTCCTGGCCCCTGGGCCTAGGGTCCCCTCCAGGGAGCTGGGAGCTTCCCACAGGACGGGTCCCGGGAGGTGCTGTAGGCGGGGCCTGCCCACTGGGATCCCACCCAGTCAGCACAGGACAGGACACAAAGCAAGTCCTTGTAGCAACCTTAGGTCCTCATCCTATGGAAGGCAGCCTGTCACCAAAGGCCCGAGGACATAAGACCACTGTCCAGCCTGTGGTGTCTGTTACTGGGGGTCACAGGGACCCTGCAGGACAGGTGAGAAGCAGCAGCCATCAGGGCTAGAGCTCAGCATTTGGTCACCTTGGCAACAGCAAGGTGAGCCGCTATAGGTCAGCCCGGCTTCTGATCTGGCCCCGCTGTGGTACCTTGATAGGTGGGTGAGTAGCATGCTGCCTCTGAACTAACCCAGATGCTCAGAACCCAGAAACCACAGGCATCATGTGGACTCAGGCTATAGAGGCAGACCAAAGCCAATGTGTTGGCCCTGGGAGGAGCCCCAGGTGAGGAAAGAATGTACCCAGGGGATCAGAGGGCGGCAGGGCCCTGAGGGAGGGGCAGACTGGGCTGAAGCAGGGTGGTTGGGAAGCAGGGGACAAGATGGATCACTGCCCTGAGGGGAACAGACCCAAGTGAGCCCAGGCAAGTTACTCAGACCTGGCCTGTGGGGTGGGGTCCAGCAGATCTGGTCTAGGGGGATGGCATGAGTTCTTGCTTGGCATGCAGAGTGTCGGGCTATTCTCATCTGGCTGTCGCCCTTCCTCGAGTCCAGATATAACTGCTCATGAAGGGAGGCCCTGTCTGGAGAGGTCAGCTACCTGAAAGGAAGTGCCAGAGCAGAGGGCCTGACCGCTTCTTAAAGTACTCTGTCCATCCTTGGAGAAAAGTGTTGTAAATAATTTTATACCTCACGAATAATCTCCGATCAGGTGACTTGACAGAAAGCAAAATGGAGCTTTTCCCATTATAAAACTACAGGGAAAGTACACTGATAATGTCGTGGCTTTGCATGGGAGGTTAGACGGAGCCAGTGACCACGCTCAGCTGCTCCCAGCCTTGGCCCTTGCCTGGCAAGCATCACCAGATGCTGTGCACACGCAAGGTTCATGGTCACAGGGCCCATATCCTGACTGCTTGTCCAGTCGGGCCTGCCGGGAGGCAGTCAGCATGCAAGAGGCCCCAGGGAGGAGCACAGGCTGCCACAGGCTAAGTGAAACTAGGGAGCCTTTCTGTTTTTGTTTGTGTGAACATGTATTATCAGAAAAAAATGTGTAAGCTGTTTCCGAGGAAATGTAGGAGGCATCCTCCAGACTAGCTCCAGCCCGGGAGGATTCACTGTGCTGTGGGCAGGTCTTGGTGGCTGTGTCCTCCCCGTCTTCTGGTACAGCCACCTCTTTCTGATCATAGAGCTGGTCTGCGTCAGACTCCCCCGGCTCCCATCACTAACCAGGGCACCGATGACATACACCACACCCTGAAGCCTCAGTTTTCCCTTCTGATGTACGGAGAAAGCCCTGCTTCCGTGTGTGGAGGAGGTAGTATCCATTCGTTAGACACAATCCCTGGTGCCTTCTGGCTAAACCCAGATAGTTACCTTACTTAGCTGCACAAGCCGGTTCTTCCTGAGCACTCTTAAATGTGGAGAGGCACTCTGTATGGTGTGTACAGCATCTAGGTCCAGATCCCCTCAGGGCAGTAGAAGCAGCCACACAGCTCAGTAACAGGAGCTCCAGCAGGTGGACAAGGAGGGCCTCCATGTCGGAGGAGGCCTCCCTTGTCGGCCCATGACCAGTGAGGCCCAGGCACTCTGCTCGCCACCAGCCTTGCCACCAGCAGTAGAGCGTCCTGGGGGTTGCAGGTGACCCAGGAGGCAGCCTCGCTGACCAGCCCCCAAAGCCCCCGTTTTCGCCATTGACCATGCAGGGGGCTGGGGACCAAGCCCAGTTAGAGCTCCCCAAGGCTCAGCTGAGCTCCTGGCTCTCGGAAAATTCACTGGGGAGGGAATGTGCTCAGTTATTTCTGACACTTGAGTGACGCCAACCCCAGGCAGCTTAGCAGGAAATGCAGAGATGAGTGAAGAGCAAAAGGCATCGGCTGGCGTGTGCTTTGTCCCAGAAGCAACCTGGGCGCCTGTGCTGGAGACTGGGCACCAGGCATGGGGCTGCTGCTCTCAGCTGCTGCCGGGGTGACACGGAGTCCCGAGGTGCTCCCCTGGAGTTGTTGCTGAGGCTAGATAAACGAGGCGTCTGCCCAGGGTGCGGAGCCCTCTGACCCGCGTCCTCATTCATCACAATAGCCCAGGGCCGGCAGAGCTCAGCTCACACCAGTCAGCGCCCTGGCGACTCACCAGGCCTGGGGGGTGGGGGGCTTCCGCGGCGACGTTGACAAAGCACAGAAAGTTCATTTTTCATTGAGATGGAGCTCACGATTTCCTTTGGCTGGCAGTTCTAGACAGGTGACCGCCTCACTAAGGGGTGGCCGCAAGTCTCAGCCTGCAGTAAGGAAGGAGGCACGAAGAAGCAGCAGCACCCGAGCTGGCGAGCAGCGGTGTGGCAATGTGATGTGGGGGCCATGCTTGGCTATCCGTGGCTCTGTCCGAGCCCCCCCTCCCCAGTCTCAGTCCTTGGGCTGCCCCAGCACCGGCCCGTGCCAGCTTTGTGCTGATGGTGCCGGCCATCGGTGGGGCATATAGAACCTCCGAACTGTTACTGCTAGCATGGGGAGCACTGGAAACAGCTCCCCAGCTGGGCGACCCCCAAGGCCCAGCGGGAGAGCCCGCCCATCTCTGGAGCCCCTTCTCCCCCAAAACATACCAGGACCTTTTGGGAGCTGACTGCTTGTGCTGTCCCCACAGGCTGAGTCCAGTCCCCGCCCACTCCTCCTGGCCGGCTATGAGGACGGATCGGTGGCCCTGTGGGACGTCTCTGAGCGGAAGGTGTGCAGCCGTGTCGCCTGCCACACGGAGCCCGTCATGGGCTTTGACTTTGACTCCCAAAAGGCCAGGGGCGTCTCGGGCTCTGCGGAGAAGGCGCTGGCTGTCTGGAGCCTGGATGAGCAGCAGGCCCTGCAGGTCAGTACGCCAGACCCGAAGTGTCATTTATCCTGCTTTGCACTAACAGTCTGATAGGCTGAAACAATATTTAGGCATGAAGAGGAGTTGTTGCAGATCCCTGGCTAATTAATCACTGTGAGGCGGGGTGCAGGCCAGCCTGTCCGCGGGGCCAGCGCAGGAAGAAGGGGGCGTGGGCGTTTGTGAACCATTCACATGGTTTGGGTTTCTCTCAGACCTTGGGTTAGCAGCAGTCACGTCTTGTCCATCTAGAGAAAAGGCATGTAGAGTCCGGGAGTAGGCAAGCCCATTTGCAAAAACTCAGAGGAATTCGGTCAGTAAGGAACTGATTAATCAACAAAAACCAACCCAGTGTGGAGAAATCCAGGGAGTCACGCCCCCAGGGCAGTCTGTAAGCCAACCCCAGGGAAGCCGTTCCTCACGGCCAGTGGCCACAGCCAGGAAGGGGTGTGAGGCCTCAGGGTGGAGCCGGGTGGTGCTGAAAACCTTCCCATAATGTCTCAGTGGACTTTCCCTTCCCACATGACTCGTGCAGCACCTCGAGACCACGTCTGAGCCTGTGGCTGGTACTCAGCATGTGGTGGCTCAGCCTACACGCTCAGCCCTGTTTGGGACCTGGGGGGTAGAGTGGGGGGGGAAGCCTCACACTAGGGCAGGTTCCAGGGAGCTGTCGGTCACAGGGATGAGGTGTGCTGTGCCTCTTGACGCCCAGAGGATGGCCCGGGTGCACTCTGGTGTCTTGGGGTGGCCAAGGAGTCTCTGTTAGCCAGGAAGCCTTGGAAGTCTAAGACTTGGCCACTTGTCCAGCGAGTAGAAGCCGTATGGAAGGGCAGTGATGTAAACCCAGGTCTGGTGGGTGAACTGGGCCCTGCACGGGAGATGTGTGGCCCTCAGGGAGACTGCCAGCAGAAGGGTTGGCTCTTGGCCTCACCTGGGTGCTTATCACTAGACTGCTAGAGGACATGTTTGCCCTCCTCTGCAGTAGCCTGATGGAGACAGGAGGCTGAGGATGAAGGCATCCCTTAGGGCTGCTCTCCAGATGGGAGAGCCTTGCCCACAGCCTGGCAAGCCTGCCTCACCTCACACTTGCCCAGCCCAGGCCCCCAAGGCCAGAGGAAGAGGCCCTGGGTGGTTGCCAGTGAGCCCCCGAGGCACATGGGTTGGGGTGGAGGGGTGGACCCCCGGGGAAATCAGGACATGCTTCGGTGCCTAGCAGGTATCACGGGCTCTGGGTGCAACCCAGGGGTGGGACATTGCCACCAGGTCATCCCAAAGGAGGGACAGAGTAAGGACGGCAGAGGCAGGGGTTTCACATGGTGGGTGGGGAGTCCTGAGCAAGAGGGAAGCTCTTGCGAGGTGAGAGGGTGCTATTCTCCATAGTATGATATTCTCCATAGAATGATAGTGGCCATTCTCCATAGTAGAGACCCAAGGACAGAAAAGTCAGGCAGAGTGGGACCTGGGAGGGGCCCTTTCACGTCCAAGCTGGAGTTAGAACTGGCGTCCTAAAAAGAGTGGTCCTGGGGCACCTGGGTGGCTCAGTTGGTTGAGCGTCCAGCTTCGGCTCAGGTTATGATCTTGCATTTGTGGGTTTGAGCCCCATGTCAGGCTCTGTGGTGACAGCTAGCTCAGAGCCTGGAGCCTGTCTTCAGATTTTGTGTCTCCCTCTCTCTCTGACCCTCCCCTGCTCATGCTGTCTCTCTCTTTCTCAAAAATCAATCATTAAAAAAAAAAAAAAGGTGGTCCTGTCAGAGAATGGAGGGGAAAATCAGAGCAGGTAGCTAGCAGCCCCAGGGCTGGAGCCGTACCTGCTGTCCTGGCACCTCTCCAGGTGGGACCTGAGCAGGGACCCGAGAATGGGGAGCAGCCAGCCAGAGCCCAGAGAGAGGGGAAAGAGGGGGTCACATGTCACATTTGGGGACAGGGCACACATTCATGCTTCCTTGGCATTGCTCCTCTCCAGCAGACCGGCTCGTGTCAGCACATGGCTGACTTGTAGTGAAGCCAGCTACCCATCTGTCCTTCTGTCCTTCTGTTGTCTCAGAGAGTCCACAGAGGCCCCGCAGGAAGCAGAGTTAGACAAGCCTCCAAATGGGGCCCGGCCTGACTGTTGGGGGCCAAGCTTCTCCTACCTCCATCCCAGCAGGAGGGTCCCAAGGCACTGGAATTGTGGACTTGGGTGTGGATGGGAATGAATGTCTTCATGATGGCTGTCATCTTTTTTTTTTTTTTT
>CM053566.1:25294393-25412680 GCA_028646485.1 Cryptoprocta ferox | reverse complement strand
GATCTGCCTGGTCTCTGCTGGCTTTTTTGGAAAACAGCTGCTGGAACTTAAAACTTAAATTTATGGGGCAAGTTCCAGTCCAGAGATGAACTTTTACTATACTGATGAATTGAAAAGTTGAAGCATGGGGGATTATTAATGAATTTGAAAGTTAAAGCAGAAGGGGAGCCAGGCACTGTGGAATGGATGTGGTGATTACACGATGGCGTTACACTGGGCTAGGGGCCTCGCTCAGTAGTGCACATCAAAGGAGGAGGACAGCACTTCTCCCGCTGAGCACGGTCACTAAAAAACGGCTGCCTCACCCAGAAATAACTGCACGTCAATTTCAGAGTTGGCCCCAGAGGCCCTGGAAATTTTCAGGTTGTGACGCACAGGCCTCTGAGGAGGAAGTATCAGGGGCCAGCGCCCATAGGCATCCACAGGCATCCTCGCCCCGGGGCCCGCGGCACACCGTGCCGGCCCGGCGATGTGGCCGCCCACCCCAGCCCTTGAGCCACGTGGGCACAGATGTGCCTCACCTCGCAGCCTGCTGTTGGACTCTAATGAGCCCAAATCAATCTCTCCCGGGCGGGCGCTGGGAGCAGAGACGCAGATGAGGTTTCCCGCAGCAGAGCGTGGGTAATGGGAACCAGATGGCGGCCGCGCCGTGTACGCATTCCTGGCACCTGAGGTCATGTGCTGTGAGAGCCACTAGTGGCCACGGATCCTTCCTCATTCAGGATGGGTGCGGCCAGGGGCCACAGCAGTGACCGGGGGGCCTTCGGCCACTCTCATCAGGACAACGTGGCCTCAGGGGCACGTGGTGACACCAGGGCACTTGCCTGCCTTCCAGAGGTGGCTTTCCCTCCAGCCTCCAGGGGATTGGGCCTTGGCTGTCATCAGACACAGGTGGTGTGCAGACCTGCTCCTTCCTCCCACACTTGGGCAGGGCCCATGGCCTTGAAGCAGAGGCTGATTTACAGCCAGCAGTATTTTTAGGCCTTTAAGTAATATTAAGGCACCCCCACCCCCACCCCAGCCAGCCTGGGCCAGGAATCAGACCAACCACACTTTCCCCGCATCGCGCCGGCAGCTGGTTGGCCAGGCATCCTCTCGTCCCACTGTGTGGCCGTTGCCCTCTTTCTCCCTGGCCTTCTCAAATGTGTCAGCAGCAGGACATGTGGGACAGGTAGGAAGGAGACTGCAGGGCCCTGAGACCAAGAAAATTGTGGACACAACCCAACCCACCATATGCATTTCAGATGCATAGCAGAACCAACAAAGCTCTGGTCACCATCACCATGAACAGTCCCTGTTGGGCCACCCTCCTCCTCCTCCTCCTCCTCCTCCTCCAGAATACAAGCCTGGGACAGGGACTGGCCTCATTTGGTTTAGGTCCCCATCAAAGCTTTTGCAGTTGCTTCTCTTCATTCCTGCCAGGGGAGCCTGCCTTGTGCTTCTGCCTCAAGGCCGGAATCACTCCTGCCCCCTTGGGCAGCACTGGGCCTATTAGCCCCTCCTAGGTGGTGACACTGGCATGGAAGGTGTTCTCTGCCCTGCACCCAGCTTCCAGTGTGTGAGGACCCCAGTTCAGGGGCCTCTCTGGAAATTCAAATTCCTCTTCCATTTGTTCTGGGCTCTCAGTGTTCATGAGCAGAGAGCAAACTTGAAGGCAGCCCTTATCTCTCTGTGAAATACTCCCCCTATTAACAAATTCACATGAAGATGGACTATGAAGGAGGAAACCTGGAAGCCGGGCCTCAGGTGGGTTCCAGGGAGTCCGTGGCTCTGAGCCCGGGAATCCCCTGGCTACCACTGGCTTGAGGCAGAGTCCACAGAAGAGAAAAGGATGAGAGACAGTGATGGTCCTCAGTCATCATTCCTAGCTACCCTGTTCTGGTTTGTGAGAGTGGAGAGAGGTTCAGGCAGATGCACACCCTCATAGGCAGGCGCACGTAGGATTTGCCATCTCACCAGCACAGAGGCTTCGGCTCCCACAGTCCTTCTCCAGTGCAGGCCAGGCTTGGCAACCTGGGCATCGCAGTCCACGAACTGGAGAGCCAGGTACTGGACAGAGCCCTGGAAGAGCAGGAGGGGGCCCTGGACCAGGAGATGTGGGGCGGGTGTAGAGGTGCCTGGACAGGTCACTGCGGGCTGCCCACGTGCTGACGGCACTGGCCAGGAACCCAGGACATTTCAAGTGGAGGCCAGGACAGCGGCAGGGATCCTGGCCGTGCCATGGGTTGGATGGCATGTCCCATTTGCTGCGGGTTTTAGCAGGTTCCCATCATATCAGATCCTCCTTCTACTCCTAGCAGGGAAAGAATCTGGATTGTGAATGGATATTGAACTGTCAGACTCATGGTTTTTTCTTCTCAAATCGGTTACTTAAATATATTGCATGATTTGGTTTTTATAATATTAAAACAACCACATAGTGCTAAAATAACCTGCCACATAGCCTGCCCATTTCCACACTGCAGTGCTGGGGTGGAGTTGTTCAGGGCCATCTGTCTCTCTCAGTGGACTAAGCTGCACCCCCTCTCCTGTTACCCCACTGTGCTTAGTATCAGGGTGTCAGGAGCCCCACAGTCTGGAGCCAGGCGGCCCCTCCTCTCCTGATCTCTGGATGAATTGGCAGGAGGTCAGTTTTGTGAGTGGCCATGGGTCACTCTTCGCCCGTCCCACTGGGGTAGGCATTTTTCTCTGCAAGGAAGGCTTGATTTTCTTGAACTAAGAATTTGTCTATAAGCATAAAAACCTTCGAGGTATTTTCATACTGCCCTTTTTTTATTTGTAATGATTGTTTAGATTTCTGCTATATTTAGAGAACTGTCCCGTTTTTATCCCTGATCAGTCATATCTTTGTTGATCTTTATTCTTTTCCTTTTAATTCTTTTTAATCTTTTTAAATGTTTGTTTATTTTTGAAAGAGAGAGACAGAACGTGAGCAGCGAAGGGGCAGAGAGACAGGGAGACACAGAATCCCAAACAGGCTTCAGGCTCTGTGCTGACTGCAGAGAGCCCAACGCGGGGCTCGAACTCACCAATCATGAGATCGTGACCTGAGCCGAAGTCCGATTTTTAACCGACCGAGCCATCCAGGCACCCCTCTTTGTTGATCTTTAAAAATCTTTTTCTGTTTCATTTCTTCTCTGATCTTTCCCTTCTTTCATCCTGTGTTCTCTGAGCTTGGTCTGTTTCTTTGACTTGACCTGGGTATGGAGCCCACTCATTCTCCACCGTCCATTCCCCACGGAAGTTGAAGTCTGTCTGCGACCCTCTAGCTGTGTCCCACGTTGGGAGATGTCACCATCTTCATCAGCGCTCACTTCTGGGTGGACCCGATATTTATTGTTCTCTAACTGCTGAGCTGATCAGAGTGTTTTTATGTTTCTAAATGTTTGATTTTTTTTTCCCCCTAGTTATTTTTTATTTTTCAATTTCTAACTTAATGCTGTTGTGGTTGGAGAATCAGGTCTGAATGATATCAGCTCTTTGAAATGTGGAGGCCGGTCCAGTTGACATAAGTATTCCACATGTGTGTGAGAAGGAGGTGCCTCTTGTTGCTAGGTGCACAGCTGTACCTGCACACACGGAGGCAGCCCTGGCTGCCGGGACTGGGCACCTCTGGAAGGGACAGGGAGACCCTCGTGCTGAGGCACGTCTCCCTAACTTCTCCTGCGCCCTAGGCATTTTTGCTTCTGCATTTTGAAGCTGGCTTTGGAACATACGGGTTTAAAGCGGTCATCTTCCTAGGGAAATGAATCTTTATACTTTAGTGACCTCATTATCTCAGAAAAGGATTTTTGCCTAAAAGCCTATGTTGCCAACTATTAATATGGTTCATACCAGATTTCTTCTGACTCTGCTACTTTTTATAGCTTTTTAAATTTTTAAAATAATTTTTTAAATATTTAGTTATTTTTGAAAGAGAGAGTGTGTGTGAGCGGGGGATGGGCAGAGAGAGAGACGGAGACAGAGGATCTGAAGTGGGCTCTGCACTGACAGCAGAGAGCCCGATGCAGGGCTCGAACTCACACACTGAAATCACGGCGTGAGCCAAAGTTGGACGCTCCACCAACTGAACCACCTACTGCCCCTATAGATTTTTTATTTTTAATCTTTTGCCTTCAACTTTTCTTCAGATGTAGGTATCTCACAGAGCTGGTTTTGCACATGGAATGCATCTCATCACTGCTGCTTTTGTGACTGTAAGTGTTGCCCAGGCAGTCTGCACTCATTCCGGAAGCTGATAAGGCCACCCGTTAGGGAACATTTACAGAGGGCCTCTGAGTGTGTGAATCTACACTGATGGTGCCCACAGTTCTAGGTGCTTCTGTGGATTTGTACCGGCCATCCACTGGGCTGTGGGGAAGCCAGCTCCCAGCCAGCTCACCAGCCTTTGTGGGTCTGTCCCACAGATTTTTATTTCTGTGCCTTCATTTTTATTCAGTTCAAAATACTCTTTTCTTTTCTTCTTTTTTTGGGGGGGGGCTTATTTATTTTGAGAGGGAGGGAGTGCACGTGCAAGTTGGGGAGGAGCAGAGAGAGAGAGGGAGAGAGAATCCCAAACAGGCTCTGCACTGTCAGCATGGAGCCCAACATGCACTCCTACCCACAAATTGCAAGATCATGACCTCAGCCAAAATCAAGAGTCAGACACGCAACCGACCGAGCCACCCAGGTGCCCCTATTCAGTTCAAAATACTTTCTACTTGCTCTTGTGATCGCTTCTTTGATCCAGTTGTTCCTTAGAAGTAAATTATTTAATTTGCAAATATTTGTTGATTTTGTAGATATCTTTAATCTAGCTAAATTCTGCTGTCAGTGAAGGAAGCTGTATAATGTCAACATTTCAGTATTTATTGAGGTTTGTGTTTGGCCCAGCACATGCTACATCTTGGTGAGCTTGTGTGTTCTGCAGTTGGTGGGCGGAGTGTTCTGTCAGTGTGGCCTCGGTCAAGGTGGTTGGTAGCATTTAAGTCTCCCATATCCCTACTGATCTTTTTGTCCGGTTTTCTGCCAGTTACTGAGCAAGGTCTTTGAATCTTTGAGTGTGGCTGTGAATGTGCCTGTTTCCCCGTTTAGTTCTGTTTGTTTTACTTCATGAATTTTAAGCGCTGTCATTATGCACATTTAAGATGGTTCCCACATCCTGCTGATTGGTCATCATGAAATATCCTTCTATAGCTCTTATCATGTCTTTTGTTGTTGTTGTTTAATTGAAGCATAGTTGATACACAATGAATATTACATTAGTTTCAGGCGTCTTGAGGTCGGCTTGGTCTGACTCTAATAAAGCGGCATTAACTTTTTCCATTTTCCTCTTTGCGAGGCACATCTCCCACATCTCCCTTATTTTCAACCCACTGTCCATCTCTTTATATTTAAAAGGCATCTTTTTAGTCTTGTTTTTTAATCCTTTCTGACACTCTGCCTTCTCATTGGAGCACTTAGTCTGTTTGCACTTAATACAGTTATTGATGTGTCCACCATTAAAGCTGCCATCTTGATATTTGTTTTCCACTTGTCACTTCTATGTTGACCCTCTTTTACTCCTTTCCTGCCTTCTTGTGTGTTCATCAAGTATTCATATTTCAGTTTTCCATTTTATTTCCTCTCTTGGTTTCTATGCTATAGCTTTTGTCATTTTCTTCTGAGCAGTTACTTGCAGGCCCACAGTACGCATCATTGACGTTCTCACCCTGCTTAGTGTCGCCATGCTACCCCTACGTGCGTCATAACCCCATGCTGGAAGGATTCCAGTGACCACCTTCCCACCCTTTCTCCTGCCACTCTTATACCTTTTACTTCTCCACACCTTCTAAACTCCACTTTACAGTGTTCTTGGTTTTGTGCTAAACCATCAGTTGTTACTTACTAAACCTTACAGGAAATAAAAATAGTATAGGGGCACCCTGGTGGTTCAGTTGGTTAAGCATCCGACTATTGATTTCGGCTCAGGTCATGATCTCACTTTGTGAGTTCGAGCCCCACATCTGGGTCTGTGCTGACTGTGTGGAGCCTGCTTGGGATTCTCTCTCTCTCTCTCTCTCTCTCTCTTTCTCTCTCTCTCTCTGTCTCTTTGTTCCTCCCCCACTCATGCTCTCGCTCTCAAAATAAATAAACTTAAAAAAAAAAGCATAGTACAGTTGACTCTTGAACAGTGGGTTTTAACTGTGTAGGTCCATTTATATGCAGATTTTTAAATAAATACAGTGTAGTTCTATAAATGTGTTTTCTTTTCCATGTGATTTTATTAATATTTCCCTTCTCTAGCTTATTTTATTGTAAGACTAGTATATAATACAACACACAAAATATGTGTTAATTGTTCATGTTATCAGTAAGGCTTCTAGTCAACAGGAGGCTATTTGCAGTTTTGGGGGAGTCAGAAGTGATATGCGAATTTTCCACTACCTTGGTGGGGAGGTCAGCACCCCTAATCCCGTGTTGTTCAAGAGTCAACTGCAGTTTATATTTACCCATCTGTTAGAATTTCTAGTGCTCTTCCTCTAGATCCAAGTGCCTGGTTTTATTTTCCTTTGTCTGGAAAAATATCCTTTAGCATTTCTTACAGTGTAGTTCTACTGGCAAAAGATTCTCGAGCTTCTGTTTGTGAAAAATGTCTATTTCACCCTCTTTTTTAAAAAGAATTCTGGGGGCACCTGGGTGGCTCAGTCGGTTAAGTGTCTGACTTCAACTCAGGTCATGATTTCACAGCTCGTGATTTCAAGTCCTACATCAGGCTCTGTGCTGACATCTCAGAGCCTGGAGCCTGCTTCGGATTCTGTGTCTCCCTCTCTCTCTGCCCTTTCCCTGCTTATGCCGTGTCTCACTCTTAAAAATAAATAAACATTAAAATAATAAATAAATAAATAAAATAAAAAGAATTCTGCCTATGGGACCTAGGGATGATGCTTTTGTTTTTCTTCCTGCACTTTAAAGCTGTTGTACTGGGACACCTGGGTAGCTCAGTCAGTTAAGAATTCAGCTCTTGATCTCTGCTCAGGTCTTGATCTCAGGGCCATGAGTTTAAGCCCCACGCTGGGCTCCATGTTGGGTGTGAAGTCAACTTAAAAAATAAAATTTAATTTAATTTATTAATTTGAAAAAGGTATTGTTCTCTTATCATCTGGTGTTCATAGTTTCTGATGAGAATTCATCATATCTTACCATTATTCCAAGGGCGTCTGGGTGGCTCAGTCAGCTGAGCGTCCGACTTTGGCTCAAGTCATGATCTCACGGTTTGTGGGTTCGAGCCCCGTGTAGGGCTCTGTGCTGACAGCTAGCTCAGAGCCTGGAGTCTGTCTTCAGATTCTGTGTGACTCTCTCTCTCTCTCTGACCATCCTCTGCTCACACTGTCTCTCTCTCTATCAAAAATAAATAAAAACATTAAAAAAATAAATAAAAAAAACCACCATTATTCCCAGATGCACCGTGTGTCTCACTCCATTGCGGCTTTCAAGATTTATTTTCATCTGTGTTTTTCAGTAGTTTGACCATGCAGGGGCTTTCCTAAGTTAGACAGTTGGACAGTTGGATATCATCCCATAGGTTCCTGAAGTTCTATTCTGTTTTCTTCATTTGCTTTTCTCTCTCTTCTTCAGGTTGAATAATGTTGATTGATTTGTTTTCTACTTTACTGACTGATGTTTAATGATCTGCAGTCTTCTGTTAAACCTATTCTACAATTTTACATTTCAGTGATCAAGCTTCTCAGTTCTACGTTTTCTATCAGAGTTCTTCTTTATTTTTTTAATAAAAGGCTTTTTTTTAGAACAGTTTTAGGTTCACAGCCAAATTGAGAGGAAAGTGTAGACATATCCCATATGCCCCTTGTCCCCCCCCCCCCACATATGCCCAGCCTCCCCCATTATCCACAGCCCACCAGAGTGGGACAGCTGTTATAACTAGTGGACCCACATTGACACGTTATCACCCAGAGTCCACAGTTCACATTAAGGTCACTCTTGGTGGGCATTCTCTGGGTTTGGACAAATGTATAATGACGTGTGTCCACCATTATAGGATCACACACAATATTTTTACTGCCCTAAAAATCCTCTGTGTTCTTCCCATTCATTCCTCCTCCCTCACTAACCCCTGACATTATTGTCTCTTTGGTTTTGTCTTTTCCAGAACATCATGGCTGGAATCATACAGTATGTAGCCCTGTCATATTGGCTTATTTCACTGAGTAATACGCATTTAAGTTTCCTCCATGTCTTTGCATGGTTTGATAGCTCATTTCTTTTTAATTTTTTTTTTTTTGAGAGAGAGAGAGAGAGAGACAGAGCACCAGTGGGGGAGGGGCAGAGAGAGAGAGAGAGGGAGACACAGAATCCAAAACAAGCTCCAGGCTCTGCGCTGTGAGCACAGAGCCCAACATGGGGCTCAGACTCATGAACCGCGAGATCATGTCCTGAGCTGAGGTCAACCTTTCCTATTACTATCACTGGACCCCTGTTTCTCTTGTCTGCACTCTCTCCTGGTATATCTTTGCCAGTCATTCTTTTGGTGTCTCTCTTACACATAGCACAGATTTGGATTTAACTTTGGAATCCAGTTATAAATCTGTTGAGTATATTTTTATGGAGAAATACAATGGCGAGTTCTAGGAAATCATGGCACCTAGTGTTGGGGTGGGGAAGGAAGTAATGTTGTTTTTGTCATTACTTACAGTGGGTTATCTGATAAAAATCTCTCAAGTATGAGGTTGACTATGGTATTTTAGGCCCCAAATGACAAATGATGAGCAAATCAATGAATTTAACAAAAATCCCATCTCTCTCAGTATCCTCCCATATTTCGATTAGTTACATAACCAGTTCTATAGCCATAATCCACATATTATTTTAGACCTAGTCCCACTGGTAAGTAGGTTCCATACTCTCTGCCAGATCATCTGTTAAAGTTCTCTGGTTATCTCTTATGAGACTAGAGTTAATCTTCCAATTCTTCAAGAAGAGCTTATGGGAGCATATTCTTTGAGTTCTTACATGTTCAAAAATGCTTGTCTATTGTTTTTATACTTGAACAGTAGTTTGGCTGGATATAAAATTCTTGGACCATGCCTGCCCTCGCAGCCTTCACCGTCTATTGGCACAGATGTGGCCATGGAATATTTTGATGACAGCCTAAACCTCACCTCACGATCAACTTGATCTTTTTACCTGACCACCAAAAAGCCTTTTTTTCCCCCTAGTCCAGTGATTTTCCTAAGACATATCTTAACATTGACCATCCTGCAGCCTGTCTTTGGGTTTGGATTGTAAGACTTCAATTTCTAGAAATTAAAATTGATTTTCTAAATCACTGAATGTTAGAACATGTCCACCTGTCTTTGACATCTGCTGTTTTCTCTCCAGTCTATTGTAACTCGTTGTTTCTCTTTCATTTTGCTCACTTTGTATCATTCCTGCTCTTATTGTCTAGTTCCAGTCTCCTTCTGCTGTTCCCATTTCCCTTCATTTGTTTGAGTTCTTCCTTCCACGTCTTTCCTGTGCTCTGTCAGTTCAGCTTTCCTCCTCTGTGTTTGCTACTTTGGGTTCTTGTTTTATAGAGATGATTGCTTCATGAAGTTTTGTTTTATTAAATTATGGCAAAAATACGTGGTGGCAATTTCTGTTTGCTTCCAAGGAATATTATCATGTTTTTATTTTTTTAAGTTTATTTTTATTTATTTTGAGAAATAGAGAGCAAGTGGGGAGGGAGAAAGAGAGAGACAGAGAGAGACAGAGAGAGACAGAGAGAGACAGAGACAGAATCCCAAGCAGGCTCCATGCTGTCAGCACAGAGCCCAAAATGGGCTGGAACTCACAAACTGTGAGATCATGACCTGAGCTGAAACAAAGAGTCGGACACTCAACTGCTTGAGCCACCCAGGTGCCCCTACCACTGGTTTTTAAATGTTTCTTTCCTCCTTTTCCTTAGTGTTATCTTTGCAGAGATGAGGGATTCTTAACTGAGACTGCTGTGGCCCTGTTAGGAAGTGAATTAGTAGAAAAGGGTGTGCTGGTGAGAGACAGCAAAGGCACCTTCAGGGCAGCAAGAGCTGGTGGTGCACAGAGGTAGGCCAATTGTGGGATCAGTAGAAGGAAGTGGCCATTGTGTATTGTCACAATGATGATGATGACAAAGTGCCTTTGTCATTTAGTGTGTAGGGGCGGAGATGCTAGATTGCCTTGCAGTTCATGAGACAGTGCTGTATAACCACTAGTGGTCCCGTGACCACCAAGGCAGCTCCAGATCCCTACCTGCTGTAGGAGGCACGTGTCGAGGAAGAGCCATCACCCAGCACTGACTGTGGGAGCTCTCTGCCCCCAGAGAGATGTTGGCTTCCAATGGCTCAACGCAAATAGAATGCGTCTGTGCAAATCCTTCTTTTGTTTTGCCCGCCCCCTTCTCAGAACCAGGCTAGGGACTAAGGTTTCGGCCATGGCCAGTGTGTCAGGCTCTGCAGGTGCTCCTGCGACCTGCACCTTCCTGTTGTCCCCCACCTTCTCCTGCCTGCACCCACTGGCTCCCCTTCTTGGTGGCCCATCAACCCCTCTTGCTGAAGATGGAGTTTGCGTTTCTTGTGCTCTTCATGCTTTGGGTCACTGTGAGGTTTCCCCAGAAGGAAGAAATGCAGACTTTATTCTGCTATCAAGCTGGAAATGCCTCCTGCATTTCGTTAGAGTGCAGTGTATTTGCATGATGAGGGACCCCAGGACCCAGCCCACTGAGGGCCTGATAGAAAGGGAAACAGAGTAGCTTTGTGGGGCCTCAGGGGCTCTCTGAGGGAAGGGCCTGAAGTCTTCCATCATAGCCCAAGGGTTCAGCCAAAGGCAGTGGTCAGGCTGCTCCCCTCAGCAGGTCTGTGCCTGGCTCCTGGGAGGTGGGGGTGAGTTTATAGGAGCATGCAGTCATCTCGGCAGCCTGTTTCCCTCCTCATTCCAGCTGCCAGACTGGGGATGTCCACAGGTGGGAGCCCCTGTGACAAGTCTAAGAAGCTACTTCATGGTTCTCTCTGCTGCTCTTGATCTTGTAGGTATGCAAAACTCATGAACTCACCAATCCCGGGATTGCTGATGTCAAGATCCGGCCAGACCGCAAGATCCTAGCCACTGCAGGCTGGGACCATCGTGTCCGTGTGTTTCACTGGCGGACAATGAAGCCACTGGCTGTGCTCTCCTTCCACAGTGCTACTGTCCACTGCGTGGCCTTCGCCACCGATGGCTTGCTGGCTGCGGGGTCCGGGGATCAGCGCATCAGCATCTGGTCACTCTACCCAATTAGCAGTGACTCATCCACTTCCTCGTCGGGACATGTGGAGGACAGGGGGGTGGGAGCCCATGCTTTGGCCTGACCCAGGCATGTAGAAACCGTGCATCAGGACCCCTGAGGACAGCCAGTCACAGTTCTCTTCCTCGAGTTATGAGAGGTGTCCAGTCCTTGGAGTCCTCATTTTCTGCACAAGGCTTGTGTTTCCTTTTGTGAAATGCAGCCTCTATATGACAGTGACCGCAGTTTACAAAGAGAAACTGGGTCAGACACCTGGGCATCTGTGGTCCAGGTAAGAGGCCAACCTGGGGATGCTATTTTATAATAAACTTTCAGTGGCAAACCTGCAGGTTCAAAGTACAAATTCTCTGAGGTGACACCCCTGCTTCCCCCTTAGAGTCAGCTCTGAGAGCCATCCTCAGATTTTCTGCTGGGCAGGGCAGTTGACCCCTGTCCAATGGGGGACCCCAAATATGGTCCCCAGGTCCTGCTGACTCTGTGTGGCTCCTCACGCCCAAGGATGGCCAGGAGCTTCTGATGCATAGGGCTGAAACCAGAACCAGTAGAAAGAGGTGACCAGACCCTTCAAGGGAACATGGCAGAAGGAGGGTGGCCATGGCTGACGGCAAAGGCAACTCTGGGCAGAGAGAATTCATGGTTCAGGGCCAGGCCAAGTGCAGGATCCATGGGAGGATGTGCCACCCCAAATAAGGGAAGACCAAGGATGCCAAGGTGCTGTCTCCAGGGCGGCCTCCGGGTGGAAAGCACAGCAGAATTAAGTATGGCTGACACGACCACCAATGACACAGTCCCAGCCAGCACCGTGCACTCAGGGCAACTGGGAATTAGCAGCCAAAGCAGGCAGTGCACCCAGTCTCCTTCCATGTGTGGCCGGGCCCAGCCGTCAAAGCTGGGCTGTTGATTGGGAAGGAAGGGGGCTCTGGAAATTGGGATGGGGGCTGTGGGCAGGTGGGAAAGCTGGGGGCCTCAAACCCCTTTTTTCCACTGGCTATTTTGCCAGAAGAGCCCCCTTCGGTCCCTGCCTGAAGACGTCAGTCCTCCTTTACCTGTAGGACCTGCAAGGGCTTCCCCTGGGGCATGGTCCATGTGGGATACTCAGGACCAGCTCCCCCGCCTCCCAGCTTTGCTTATAACTAGACTCAGGCCCCAGGAGGCCCCAAAGGGTGAGGTACAAAGTGTGGCCCGTAATGAAGTGGCTACGCTCCAGAAGAACCTCATGCAGACAGAAATCTGGAGAACACGTGTGGGATCCAGGTGGCGGGAATATGAGACGCATGAGGCCGAATCCACTGAAACAGGGCCACTAACGGAGGGTCTGGACTCGGTGCAGCCTGAGGAGTTAGAAAGGGCCCCAGGGTTTGGTTGCTTGGTTGAAACATGGATCACAAGCCAGGTTCGCTAAGTGCAGTTGAAATGCCAGAACCACCTTGGCATACTGCAGACAGAATGACCCGAGGGCTCAGAGGGGATCAGGATGCTCGAGGGCACTTGCCACTGAGACCTGCTCACCCTGCATGAGAGGGGCCAGAGCATGTCCCTTTCCCCTTGACCTGGTGGAATCCACCCACAGGGGGAGCCCAGCACCCTGGAGAGCTCTGCGGCCTCTCTTCTCTGCAGGTCCGTTAGAGCCACTGCCACACAGCAAGGATCTCTAAATGCAGTGGAGTCCGTGGATCTCAGAGTGGCAAGGCCCAGTGGTACTGCACGACCCAGGACAAGGTAGATGTGGCTGTGTAGTGGGCAGCGGGGCCACTGCAGCCACCAGCAGCCCGACTCGCAGAGGTGCAGGTGTGGGCTGGTGGCCTTGGAGCCCTGGACGTGGAGCCAATGAGCAGCCTGCTCAAGTCTGGCTTGGTCTGCTTGAGTGGAAGCATTCTGGATCTAGCAGACAGATGTCCGGCCCAGGCCACCAAAACAGAGGCACAGCCCCTCCATCACAGACCCAGGCCTCATGAGGAAAGACCACGCTGCACTGCTGGGCATGTATACTGAGGATCTTCTGGCCAGCCTCCCCAGTGACCTGCGGCCGCTCCCCAGGGGATAGCACACTGTTGGAGCTCACGGACAGCCCTGCCTGGGGACTGGCTTACCCACGTGGGCCCTGTTGGACAGAGGTGCTGGTCAGTGTCCTCCAGCACCTTAAGGAGGGACCACACTGGCCCCCAAGTGTCCTGTAGCCAGGCCACCCACCGGCTGTTTGGGGACACATCCAGAGGGATTTCCACGTGATGAATGTCCGAAGGAGAGGCCTCTGTATAGGTTGCAGGCACTTGAACCTCTCCAGACATGAAGGAAACTGCCAAGTGAGCCACACTCAGGGTGCTCCTCACAGGGAGGCTGTTGGGTCCAAGACCATGGAGGGTGGCCGAGCCCCATAAGAGGCCACATACTGAGGGTGCTCTCCTACAACAGCAGCCGTGGTCTGCTCAGTGCTGCCGCTCACCTCCCTGTTCTCTCTCTGCAAGAGGCACCCATCTGCTGACATGACCACAGGCAGTGGGACACTGGGTTGTGGGTGGTCATTCTGGAAGATGAACCTTTGCTAATCCTGCCCATGGCTGGGCAGCCACAGGCTGATGCCCACCAGCAAAGAACTGTTGGATGAGTCTCAGAACCCACCTGGCCTCCTTGCTAAAGCAAAGCTATGAACACACAGAGCGAGTGGTGCCAACATCCCACTCATGAGCACTTTTGGGAGAGTGGGCTGCGCTGCAGGCAGTTGCAGGGAAGAAGGGTCATGCCTGTACAGCAGGGGAGGGGAGAGATGAGCCCCCTCAGTTACTCTGCATGCCCTTCCAGCAGCCCTGCCAGAACCCGCCTCCAGACTGGGAAGCCCCCGTGGGGTGCCATCCACCCTGCCTCAGCTCTGACCCCACGGCATTGGGCATGGGGCTGCTTCAGCCTCAAGAGGCTGTGAACCCAATGGCCAAGGAAATGGTGCCCCCAGCCCTTGTGTATGCCTGTGTCATCAGCTCATCAGGAATCTGTGACTCTGTCCTTTGGCAGAATCACCATATTGACAAAAACAGCCATGGAGGTGTGCGTTCCGGACAAAGGGACAGGGTAGTGCAAGTCAGCATGAGATTTATTAAACCCAGAGATACCTCCAGAATGTGTGAGGTGAGCTGTGTGTGTTGACTGCCAGTGTCTTGCCCCTGGAGATGGTGGAGAGGAGGTGTTGGCAGACGCAGACCTGGCGTCCATACCTGGTCCTCACCTTCCTGTTGAAGGCAGGAGCAGAGGTGCATAGAGGATCACAGGCAATCGATGGTGCGCTGGGCTCTGGGCTGTTCCACCCAGGTCACAGGCTGGTAAGCAGTGTCCGGGGACATCTTGTGGCCGAATCTCTACATACGAGGGCCAGAATGGGCTGTGACAGCCCTACAGGCCCTGTGTGCCTGGTGGGACCTTGTGGATAAGCCAAGCACATTCCGAGGCCACCCAGGCCTTACGGATGTTGTAGGGAAAGACTGGTGGCCAGGACTTTGGTCCACTCAGCTGAGCCACCTGGAACCACAGTGGCACCAACTGTATTAGAAACACTGGTGTCTGAACCAGCGTGGCCCTCCTCTCTGCCCACCGTGGGTCCCGAGGTTTCGGCGTGCAACAGGATCTGAGGACGTTAGCAAATCACCACAGAACTGACTCATCTCCAACTCCCCGCAGCATCATAAGAAACAGGGGCCCCGCTCTGACACCCAGCCTGGGGAAGATGTTTCACGTTTGTGAAGTCCCAGATGGTCCTTGTCATGGCCCTCCTCCTCAGACCTGGCCTGGTGTCGGGGGCTGGCCGCGCCAGGGGACCCAGTGTGCAGGAGCGCTGCTGTCTTCCAACAGCTGTGCGCCCCCCTTGCTGGAAGGGCTCAAGCTCATCTCCCTGACCATCCCAGGGTGGGCTGCAGAGGGGGCACGGCGCCGTCCCTGCGGCTCTCCCGCAATGACAGGCAGTGCTCGATGAGGAGGAGCCTCTGTGTGGATCCAAGGCTGTGCTTCACCAGAAGGACGCATGCACTTTCATGGCCAGTCCCTTTGACGTTAACTTAGGGCCCTTAATGTTCTGGGAATGACTTTGTTTCCTTTGCATGGATGATTGTCGCAGCTTTATTCATAACAGCCCCAAACTGGAAACAACCCAAATGTATTGACAGAGGAAGGGACAGAGACGCAAACCGTGATGTGTCACTACGGTGCAGTTGCACCAGCCATGAAGAGGAGCCTGGATGGACCTTGAGAAACTGGGTGTGTGTGGAAGCCACAGTCTGCCAAGGCCCAGCCCAGCCCCAGATCTCCCCCAGGCCGTGTAGGGCATCTGCACCCCTGGGGTGACACCTCAAAAAGGCTGATCTGGGCACAGCCTCGGGCAGAGGCCCATGGGAGGCTTCTCACACCCTGTGGCAGAGTTTCCTCCACTTTCCATTTTACCACAGTACAAAAGGCCTGCTTTTCCTTAAAGATGTTTCCACATGCCTCGTGTCGGTCAATAAAACCGGTCCTTGAAAGTCCGGTTACCAGTGGTGTTCCTCAACCTATTCAACAGACAAAACAATGAGAGCAGGGCTTGGGCTGGGCCTCCTGACCACCTCAGGCCCTGTGGGAAGCCCTACTCCCTCCCAGCCACCTGCCTGCAGGCCCGCAGCAGCCACATTTGCTGACAGGCCGTGTCTGCCTGTCCGCATGGTACCTTGGAGGCCAGGCCACACCTGTGTGCCTTCATGTCAGATGCTTTCAGCAAGACCCTTCCCGACCCAGCAGCACCTCCGCACACCCAGCCACATCTGCCCGTGGCATCTGAGTGGCTCTGTGAAATCATCCCTGTGATTTTCTCCCCGTTTCCAAAGTGCCTTCCCTGGCTACTTTCATTGTTAACCAAGCAACCTTTTTCAGGACTTACACTTAAGCACTCTTCCATTCGGAGGTCACTTTGATTTAACACAGTCCACAGCAGCCAAACTGGTGATTCTGGGCCACCGACATCGACGTTATCATCCAGGAAGATGAGGAAGGCCATGGCGCGGGTGCCCGAGGGACAGGAAATGCAGCCAGACAGAGACCTGAGACTCCCCGGGTGAAGGAGGGGAGATTCGCTAGACAAGCGTCGCTCATCATGTGTCCTCAGACACCCTCACCCACAGCAAGACCCTTTCCAGCCCAACCCAGCCACTGAGAGAGGCTCACCAGTCTCTCAAAGAAGTCTTCATTAATACTCTCAGTGGAGAGGCTGCTCACAATCAGAGAAAATTCATTTGGGAGGAGCGATAGACGTTTCTTGTGTGCAGTTCTGGCTCTGGTCAATGTGTTCTTTTTTTTTTTTTTTAAGTTTTATTTATTTATTTTGAGAGAGACAGAGACAGCGCAAGTGCGGGAGGGGCAGAGAGAGAGGGAGAGAGAGAAAATCCCAAGCAGCCTCAGCAGCACGAGCAGCACAGAGCCCAACGCGGGGCTCGAACTCATGAAACCGTGTGAGATCATGACCTATGCTGAAATCAAGAGTCGGACGCTTAACCACTGAGCCACCCAGGAGCCCCTCTGGTCTGTGCATTCTGCTGTCCTGTCCTTATTGGCAGAGCTTCTGTAGGTCAGGAGTATGGGCACAGTGTAGCCAGGGCCTCTGGTTGGAGCCTCACAGGCTGTAGTCCGGTATCAGTGGGCCGGGGACCTCTTCCAGCCCTCCTGGTTGTCAGCAGAATCCACAGCTTCGTGTTAGAGGCCCGAGGCCCGACGCTCCTTCACGGCTAGCAGGAGGGCCTTGGGGTATTCTGTGCCGTGACTTTCATGACCCAGGGTGTGATCTGAATGTTATTCCAGGGAGTCAAACCATCCCCTGCCACCATCTCCAGAGCAAAGGGCGCCTCTGATCGAGGGGACAGCAGGGACTGCAGTGGGTCCCACCTCCAGGCCACCTGCCCTGAAAGGCAAGCCCTGTGCCATCCTGGCCAGCCAGCTCAGGCAAGTGGGTGGCCTGGCATGTGCATCCGGCGAGAACCTGCCTCGGGAACCTTCTGCAGATCCTCCTCCAGACCTGTTGTAACCCTGCAAGGGGGATCCACAGCCATTCCCGCCCAGCAGACGGGCAGTGCCTACCCAGCACCGACCGCAGGCTGGGCCCCTCTCGGACAAGCAGGAAGTTCACGGCATACCTGGCAAGGACCAGGGGTAAGGCCCACGGTTGGTCGTTGAGAATTCATCAGCTTTTCCTGTGCTCCCTGAGTTTCATGGGTGGGGTAGAGTCAGACAGCCACGTGCTTTGGAAGTACACAAACCAGCCCCCACATCTGGTGGGGGGCGGTGAGCCCCAGAGAGCTGGACGAGGCACTCAGACACGGGATTACCCGAGGAAGGGCTTGCTGTGGCCCAGTGTCCACGGACACCTCGCTGCACTCGCTTGTCTGGCTTTGTGCTGACGTGCAGTGCGTGTCTTTGCGCTCCTGAGTGAGTGATGTTCAATCAGGTGTTACCCACCTGCATCGGTGCCAAGAAGCCACAGAACACCCTCTGCACAAAAGGACTATTTGCACAAAGAAAAAACATTCCTTCAGGGGGTTCTTTAGAAACGCTTGATACTCAACTAGCTATAACTTCACGGGAAAGCCTGGTGTCAAAGACGTGCTGGCACAGACGAAAACCTTGAAGCTGAGCGTGCCGTGCACCTGTGCTTGGGTGCAGGCGAGCTGCTGCTCCCCACCGCACCCTGCAGCTCCAGTGGCGCGGCTGCCCCGCGTCCAGCCCACTCCCCTCTCCTGCAGCATCGCTGCCCTCCAGTTTCACATGTGCCCTGCCTGCACCTCAGCTTCCCCAGGCAAGCTCACTGACTTGTCTGGCAGCGCCCTTAGGAGCCAGGCAGGAAGGAAGCACCTGGGCCGGACAGAGCTGCGCAAGATGCCGAGAGCCAGGTGGCTGCTGTCGAGTGGGGCAGACAGACGCCCAACCCACCAGGAAACATGCCCACCACGTAGAGGATTGTCAGTTCCTACAAAGGAAGTCCCAAAACTGTGCTGAGGGAATCCATGCAGGAAAACATCTGAGGGGGAGACAGAGCCACCTACCATAGGAGGTAGGGCGTACCTATATCGTGTGCTAAACTGAAAAAAGGGTGCTCATGGCCTTTAACGTGAAATGATTTTGCCTCCATCCCTGGCAGGAGGGGTGCCTAGAGCCATTCTACCTGCATACCCGGCGCTCGACTTGGGCTCTCGAATCTTGGAGCAGGGTCAGGAAAGTACACCCTGTGTGTCATTGACAGACACCCTTGGACAGCAGCGTCTGGGACCTCGGGCCCACAGAGCCAAAAGTATTCATGTTTGTTGGCCCCCAAACATTCTTTAAAGAATAGCTTCTTCTGTGGCACAGGGCAGACATATAGGGAATCAATCCTGCTACGGCCACAAAGCCTAGATGTGGTCAGAGGTGCCAAGACCAGTACTGGAGGGCAAGGGGCCTGCCACACGGGCCTGGGATGTGTTAGGCATCAAGCAGTCAACGGTCATCTGTTCGAACTGGCGAGATTGTGATAGGCCAAGAATTCTCACTCACACGCAAACAAGAAAAGTTAACGTGACGTAGACCAGAGGAGTATTGTAATAGTTCAAGCTACGTGTGTCTGCACACTGCTGTAGTCTGAATGTCTGTGTCCCCCTCCAAGTTCCTAGGCTGAAACCTACCCCTACAGGTGATGGCAACAGGAAGTGCTTAGGTCAGGGGGTGGAGCCCTTGTGAATGGGATTAGTGCCTTATAAAAGACGCCCAGAGAGCTCCCTCTGCCCTTCTACCACGTGAGGACACAGGAAGCGGGTTCTCACCACACACTGGATCTGCCTTGATCGTGGACTTCTAGCCTCCAGAACTGTGAGAAATGAATTTCTGTTGTTTATATGCCATAGCAGCCCAAACGTATTGAGACATGTTGTTATATGTTTATTGTTTTTTTAAGATGTGGAATGTTAAGGGGCGCCTGGCTGGCTCATTGAGTTGAGTGTCAGACTTCGGCTCAGGTCATGATCTCAAAGTTCATGGGTTCGAGCCCCACATCGGGGTCTGTGCTGACAGCACAGGGCCTGGAACCTGCTTCGGATTCTGTGTGTGTGTCTCTCTCTGCCCCTCCCCAACTTGTGCATGTGCACTCTCTGTCTCTCTCTCTCAAAAATAAACATTAAAAATTTTTAAAAAAAGGATGTGGAATGTTTAAAAAATCAAGCTGTTTGGTCTCATCCTGTTGGAGTTCTATCACTGCCCTAATAAACCAGCCCAAACTCAGCAGTGTCCAGCAGTCATCTGTGCACATGGAATCCAGGGGCCAGGAATGTGGGAAGGGCTCAGCGAGGCCGTAGAGCCCGGGGAGGACTGGGCACGAGGGCACTGTCGACATGAACACCTCTGCATGGCCTCTCAACCTGGCGGTCTCAGGGGAGTTGGGCTTCTTACATGAGGCCTCCAAGAGCTCATCCAGCAAACCAGCAGGAGCCTTCTTTGCCCAGCCCTGGTCTCAGAGAGGGGATATAAGGCCCTGCCTCGTGAGGGGAGGAAAGCCAAAGTGTTTTCATCCTTTACAAAATAAGGCTCATCCTTATTTCTCTTTGGTTAGCAAGAGAGAGTGAGCACAGACAACTGAGACCTGAAGACTTAGGGGAAAGAGCCCAGGACAGGACCTGGGCCCCCTGCCATCACCAGGTGGGAGCACCCAGCCATGCATGGGGGCACCCCTCACTCCACCCTGCAGGGTGTGATGAAATGCTCATGAAGAAGGTTACCCACCCCCACATACCAGCTTATATCTCCAAATAAATGGACAGCAGATCTGGACCTCCCAGCCACATGAAACCAAAGACTGCTTCATCTCAGGGAGAGAAGCCAAGGGTCAGAAGCTGAAAATAAATATGAAGGGCGGGGCTATCATTAAGAGTTCCTCAACCTATGGAGAAGTTTTGTTATAGAACAGGCCAGGGTAGGCGAGCCCCACTCAGGGACAGCACCGGGCCCTCCGGTGGTGCCCGAGCCTGGAGCCGAGCAGCCCGTTGACCTGGTGAGTAGTCTGAGCCCTGGGGTTGCTGAGAACACACCTAAGGAAGAGTAAGAAACAATCCAAAGAGAAACTAAACACAGTTCAGTGCTTTTAGCACCAGCTTTCGTGAATCTCGTATCGTGTGTGTGTGTGTGTGTGTATGTGTGTGTGTATCTTTCCTAGGATGTTAAGACATTTTCAGATCTATATGTTAGGCTTGTCACTTTTGTTAAATATTTACAAGTGTTTTTAATGCATTTGCAACCAGTGTATAAATGTCGGGGAAATTTTACTCTGGTATATCTGTATATCTGACATGTTTTGATGTATCAAGCGAGTTAGGGTGTGCTATAGTGAGAATTCTTTATTATACAACATACAGTTTATAAATCTTGAGAATTTACCGAACCATTGATTTTTTTTTTCTATTTTGGAAATTTCAAACAAAGGCCACAATGAAGGAAACACAGCAACCCCCAGGGAGCCCCACTTCAACATTAAACTGAGACCTTGCTGGTGGCCACGGGGCCCGTAGTGTTGAAGGGTGGGCACTTGGCACCTTCCTCCTGGACCGAGGACTCCCGGGATCCGAGGTGAGCTCCTGGATATCCGGAGCTTGCAGCTGCTCATCTAGAACTTGGGAGTGACCACTCCATCAGATGGGAGTGGACAAAGGTCTTCATGAAGCACGTGACCTTCTCCTTGCAGACTAGACAGATGTTGGGTATCTGATGTGCAGACAGGTGGGGGGACTGGATTCTGCCCAAGTCCGCAGCCAGGGGGGCAAAGCCCACAGCAGCACACACATTTCCTATCCATAATCCGCAAACTCAAAGTCCTCCTTCCCTCATTGGGGAGGTAAAGAGCAAGATTAGATTTGCTAATCAGGAAGAACAAACCCTACAGCCATTCCCCACACACTGCTCCGTGCATTTAAAGGGGGAAAGAGGGAGGAGAGTGGAGAGGGGGCAAGAGGGGAAAGAACAGACCCCAGAATGGGCTCAAAATAGAAGAAAGGGGCAAGGAAGGGCTGGCAGGTTCTCATGTCGGAGAATTTACATTCAGTAACATTCACTCTCTTTAGGAGATGGTTGTGTGAACCGTAACAAAAGTCCCCCCCCCCGAGTAATACCCTCCTGCCCCTTTGCTGGCCCCCACCACAGCCCTGGCACCCATGGGTCTGCTCTCTCACCCTGCAGCCTTGCCTCTTCCAGAACGAGTATAGACAGAATCCTACAGTGTGGCGCCTCCCCGCTGGTCACCCACGATTCTGTGTTTGGGATCCGATGGCTGCCCCCACCAAGGAACGGCTCCTTTCTCCCAGAGTGACCCTCACGCCTGGGGGACCGGGCTTCTGAGCTGGACTCACCCCTGTTGATCTCGGAGATGGACACCCATACACAAATTCCCCACACACCCCCCACCCAGCAGCCGGGCTTCTGAGCTGGACTCACCCCTGAGGTGGTCTACCTTTGTGGAGGCTGTCCTGAGCCCCTCTGCCCTGCCCCATAGAGCCTGCTGGCCACCCCCATCCCTCTGCCGGAGGACCTGGCCAGCATGGTGGCCTCCGTCTGTCCCTCCCTATGGGGACATGCATTCTCTTAGAACAGAAACTAGCTCAACAAATGCTGTGTGGCACCCACTTTGGCATGTGCAAGGATGAACATGGGACTCTGCTCCCCATCTCACACCACACCTTTTCCTCCCCTGAAAGAAAGAGGGCTGGTGGGCCTGGGCGCTCCCAGAACTAAGTGGCCTTGCCCACCCTCCTGAAGACTTAGGGTCCCTAACTGAAGCTATAGAGCCCCACAAACAAAAGAAGGAGACAATGTCCCTGTGAGAGAGACACAAGAGCTCACTGGACTTGGAGGGGCATCTCTCCTAAACCCCACACCCAGGGCTGTCACCAGCCCCTCAGCGTGCAGGACCCACCCACTCAGGACTACCTCATGGGTGAGTCTGGGTCCCTGGGCACCAGTGAGGCTTATGGAGAGAGCTGGGGTGGACTCAGCCTGGGGAGGTAGCACCAGGAGAGTGGCTCCCAGTAGGAGGGGTGCTCACTCGTCTGGCTGCCGTCCAGCTAATTGCCAAGCAGGACGTGCGGCTCAAACTGCTTGGGGCTGTGGCTGTTAGCTGGTCCAGACTCTGTGACATCTGGGCCCGGTCATTCTGTGCTGGGGCCGTCCTGTGCACCACAGGGTCCTGAATAGCATACCTGGCCTCCACCCACTCAGTACGGCCATCAAAAGTGTCCCCAGACATTGTCCAATGCCCTTGCAGGACAAAATTTGCACATTAAAAACCACTGGCTTGGGGGCGCCTGGGTGGCTCAGTCAGTTGGGCGTCTGACTTTGGCTCAGATCATGATCTCGCTCTTCATGGGTTCGAGCCCTGCACGGGGCTCTGTGCTGACAGCTCAGAGCCTGGAGCCTGCTTCGGATTCTGTGTCTTCCTCTCTCTCTCTGCCCTTCCCTTTCTCATGCTCTGTCTCTCTCTCAGAAATAAATTAACATTAAAAAAAATAAAAAATAAAACCACTGGTTTAGAGACAGGCTGGGACTTGGTCAATCCAAGGTGAACAGAGTGGCTTTTGTAGATTATGGATAATCCAGGGTTTCTTTAATTGTTCAATACATGTAAGTATACATAAAAAATATAAATTTTGGGCACCTATCGGTTAAGCATCCAACTTCAGCTCAGGTCATGATCTCATGGTTCGTGGGTTCAAGCCCCTCGTGGAGGGAGCTCTGTGCATGTGTGTTGTGTGCGTGCATGTGATATTTTCATAACAGCCATCCTTAGGGGGCACAATGTGGTCTCTTGCTGTGGTTTAATCCAAATTTTTAATTCAGCATAAATTATTTCCCAGGTGTACACGTAATAGGATCTCTGTCTTCTGGAAACTTAAATCTCACTGGGATGAGACATCTGCATGGGAAATAGCTGGAAACTGAAGGGAAACCCAGTGGCAGTGTGCAGCGGGGGTTGGGGGGGCAGGCTTTGAGGAACCAAATAGCCTTGCCAGCACACAGCAGGCAGCTCGGCCCCCTCATGTGTCCTGGCCCACTTGAGACCTGTACTCTTCCTGGCGGAGACCAGTCCTCTCCTGCCAGCAGCCCACCTGTTCCAGGGGTAGGATTGGTAAGTGGCAGGCAAATGACAGTGGCAAGTGAAGAGGCCAGAGGCAGCTGTGGCTCTGCGTACAGCCCTGAAATAGTTTCTGGGAGTCCACGACTCCAGAAGAGGTTGCCGACTGTGGCCTTGGGCCCCGCCTCTAACGGACCCTCTTGGCTGTCCACCCAAAAGGGAGGAGGGCTTGATCATTGGTGCCGAGAAGGTGAGACATGCCCAGAAACACCTAGGACTGTAAGAAGAGCCCGCTATAGAAGCCTCCATGGGGCGCTGGGGAAAATGAGGCCCACTTCCCCTTGCCGCCCAGCAGCGCTGCCCAGTCCTGCCCAGTGGAGATGACAGCAGGCACACTTGGGGCCAGTAGCCTCTCTTCAGCTCCCCCTGTGGGGATGGTGACCTTGCCTCAAATGCCCAGAGGTGCCTGCTGGCTCACAGAGCCGGGCTGCTGGGGTGGCTGGTGTGTGGGGAATGTGTGTATGGGTGGCATGCAGCTGGCAGCTGGCAGCTGGCAGCTCCCTGCAGCCCACCCCCCCACCTTAGCCAAGATGCCCTCGGGCCAGGCGCATAGCCTGGCAGCCCCCGGTCTCTGCAGCTCTGTGCCCTGTAATCTCCCAGGACAAGGACCCAGCTGGCCAGCGGCATCTGAATTAAACCTCTTGTTTTCCTTAGTCCTTTGAAGACTTTACTTACTGTTATCAAAAGATGGATTCTCTGCATGGAAGTTGCTGCTCTCATATTCTGTTGCAGCCCATCACCACACACGTGCTCTCCCAGTCCCCACTACCACGTTGGAAGCCCAGACCTACCAGTGCCCTGTATAGACGAGTGGCAGAGAACACATTGCAGCCAGTCTTGCTGCAGCTCTGAGCCCCACCGGCAGACCACGCGGGAGCTGGCCAGGCCGGGCAGCCTTAGTGGACACAGGGAGGGCCCTGGGTCCCAGCCAATGACTCAAATCTCCCTTACCATGAGGGAGGACTCAGAGAGGGCAGCCCTGCAATGAAGAAGAGCCTACCGTGTCCTCCAGCGCAGGCACTACCCGATGGGAAAAGCTGCAAGCTGCAGGCCACACATAGCCAAGCAGCCTTGGGGAGCCCAAGAGCTATGGCCTCTTCCTTAACCTGGCCTCCATTGGCCCTGGCTGCCATTATCACCTTCACTGTGTGATGAGGTCCCAAAAGAAGCCATCCTGGGGAAGAATCTAGAAAGCATGTTCTGAGATGAAAGGTAGGTTCAGAGATGGGATCACAGATGGAGGAGGCTGGGAAGACAGGTGCATGGGGGGTTGGGGGGACAGGGGCATCCATCCTGGAAGGCCAGGGCCACTGTGGGAAGGAAGGGCTTGGGGACTGGAACCCCAGGAGCCCAGTCTCCCAGAGCGGGGCTTTGCTGTCTTCCCGATGATGTGAGATGCAGCACCCAGGGCTGCTCCAGGCCCTGGCCCCAAAAGTCCTAAGTATGTGACTGAAAAAATGTCCCTCAAGTTCAGGCCCCCAGCAACCGTAAGGCCCACCAGAAGGCCTTCCGATCAGACTGTGACTCCCTTAGCCTGAAAACTTCAGCATCTCTGAAGTCAGGAGGTGTTTCAGTCTAAGGCGGTCACAGTGTGATCGGAAGGCCTTCTCCTCGGTGGGTAAGCAAGAGTGGTGGGCCTGGACTCTCACGAGTCCCCAGCGCAGGTCCCCACAGCAAGAGCTGGGCCGGGCTGCTCTGTGAGCCTAGGGGGGAAGACACGGGTGGTAGCCGCTGGAAACGGAGGATTAAGTACTTACTTTATGCAATTGAAAACTAATAGATAAAGGATGTCAGCAATACCATTCCTCTTTATAATTAAGAAGATAACTTAATTACTGCCATTAAAACCTAAGCTTCTCCCCCATGTGGGCTGCTTTTCATAAAATACCTTTGGTTCTGCTCTTCCCCAAACACAGACCTGGCAGCAGTTAAATAGAGGCGCCGAGACTCCGAAGGTTCATCTTGTGAACCCATCTGGTTTGAAGTAGTACGACAAGCAGGGAAGGGAATTGAATCAAAGGCAAGATTTGTGTGTTTTTTTCAATACAGAAAATGTGTGGGGTAGACCAGGAAACAGTCCTATCCTCCGCTCCCAGGGCCAGGTGCCGACACCGGGCTGTGGAGCCATGTCCCCTGGCCTGCTGCCCAGCTGTGCCCATGTCACAATACAGAGGTGGCTGTGGGCGTGAGGGAGGTTGGGAAGGAAGCATAATGGGATCAGGTTTGTGCGGAGGCATCAGATGTGCCCAAATAGATGCCCGGTCCTGCCTCCCGGCACCTATGAAACTGCACAGCCTCATTGGAACCCACACAGAGGAGGAGAGGACCGTCCCCACTGCTCTCATGGGCCTCCACCATTCACGCTGCTCCCACAGGGCATGGGTCAGCACCCCAGCATTAAGGGGAAACTGAGGCACGGAGGCTGTGGAACCTGGGAGGTGTGCTCTCTCTTGCACCCAGCTCCAGGTTGGACCACTGGATTCGTTCCTTTTGTCTTAGAAGAAGCTCCTTGGGCCCCCACCCTCCCATCTCTGGCTCTGCCGGCTCTGCCCCTGGCAGCTGTGGCCCCGTGGAATTCTCCAGTGCTCGCACGCTTTGATCTGCAGCACACCTGGAGATCAGTGCCTCGCATTCACCCAACCGTTGCCACACAGGTCCCACACATTCTTTGGACTTCCCCAGCCAGAGGGAAGGGGCGGCTGAAGCCCCACAACCAGGCTTCCTCTTCCTCTGCCACGCCAGGCTTGAGGCGCCACCGAACAGACTCCCCTCATCCACATCAGAACCTCCGCGTACTGCCTCTGCACCCCAAATGCTTCCCTGTGTAACCAGCCCCTTCAGGTTGTTTGTCATCAGAGACCTGTGTCTGCATCTGCCTGTATCCTATGGCTCGCCGACATGCTTGTTTGGGGCACTTTCTCTTTGTCCCCGTAAAGGCACCGGGTGCTGGCCAGCTTTACTTAGTGGTAGTACAGGGGAAGGGTCCCATCCCAGAGTATCCTTGCACCAGCCAGGAGCCTGTGGATGAGACCCTGTGGGCTGTGGAGGTGTCAGAGTGCTCGTGTCTTGGGTTCTTGGAATACCTAGAGAGAACATGGCAACCGTAGGGCTTTCCAGGATGCCTGGCACTTGGTAAGTCCTGTAAAAATGCCAGTCATTTATCTTGGGGTATCCCACACACATCCCCAGCCTTCCTGGGATCTGGAAGGTTTATGTCAAAGACAGAGGCTCCGGCGCTGAGGAAAGCAGGAGAGCAGGCCCTGCCTGTGGCTATGGTCTGGTCTTCCTCCTCTATTTTTTATTTTATTTTATTTTATTTTCATTTTCATTTTATCTATTTATTTTAGGCAGAGGGAGAGAGAAGGGGGAGAAAGAGGGGCAGAGGTGTGGGGAGAGAGAGAGAGAGAGAGAGAGAGAGAGAGAGAGAGAAGGAGGAAGAGAAAGAAAGACAATCCCAAGCAGCACAGAGCCCCACTCGGACCATGACCTGAGCTGAAATCAAGAGTTGGACGCCCAACCAACTGAGCCACCTGGCACCCCTGGTCTTTCTCCTCTAAAAACAGTGAGCTGGGGTGCTGGGGGTGTTGTCCCATCACACCCCAGGGTCTTTGGATCCCCTAGACCCCTTATGTGGGACCCAAAGGAGTGAAGAGGGCAGTGGATAGGTCCCACCCCTCCTCTACTTAGTCAAGAGTTTACCTGTTTCATCCATTGCACGTCCATTGTTTTTCAAGGGTTGAAGAGTCTGGGGTCCCTGGACCAGATTTCTGAGGTCTCTTCTAATCCAAGTTCTTGTCCTCCTGAGTTGGCAGTTGGATACCTGGAGACAAGTGAAGGAGCAGAACGGGACCTCTGGGCCAACTGGGGAACCCAGACGAAGACAGTGAGGGAAGCTCATGAGGAAACAGGTCAGATGGGACCTGAGACCCACACAGTGCATCATGGCGGCTCACGGAAGGGGCAGGCCAGATGTGCTCGCAGAGGAGCCCAAAGCAAGGGACACAGAAGCTGCTGCCAGGACAGTGGCTTCACAGGAAGTCAGGGACTGTCTGGGGTAGCTGCCCATGGGAGTGTCAGCCCCACATAGCAGACAGCTCTGACAGCACTGCTGGTGTTCACCAGGCACTTGTTTCAGGAATGAGTGACCAAGAGGGGCTCTGAAATGAACAGACCCCAGCAAAGCTGGGTGACCCAAGCCACCCTTCCCTCACCCCGTCCCCAGGATGGAAGGTGGGTGATGGCAGCCTACTGAGGTGTTGCATGGCCTACACGCCACAGGACTGCCCAGAGGAACAGCCCACCTGCAGTGCTGGGCATCGCAGCATCCATCATCCTAGGGCAACCGAGTGCCCTTCACAGGAGACTGGACACTGGTGAGCAATAAGAACTGATGGGTGGGCGGCAGCGTGGGCCAGCCCTGCCACACCACGGAGCAGCTGGCACCCTGCTGCGTGATCCTGTTTATGAGAAGTTCTCAAGCCGGGCAAACTCATCTCCGGGGGCAGAGGGGAGAAAACCATGCCTGTGGGGGGCTGTTCCCCAGTGCAGGGCAGCCCTCCTCTGCAGCATCCAGCCAGCTGACCTGCGGTATGTGTGCTGTCCAGCACTCGGAATGCAGCCAGCGAGGAGCCGAATGTTTCATTTTATTCTGTTTTTGTTCATTAACATATAAGTGGCCCACTGTGGCTAGCAGCCACCGTGTCAGACAGCAGCACAGCTCTCTGTCTTGAGTGGGGGATGATCACGGGAGCAGGTCCACATGCAGGAGCAGGTCCACATGCAGGCTGCACCCCGGAGGCCCGTATGCTCAGCTGCAACCTCACATCTGCAAACAGCCGAACCATCATTGGTTCAGAGGGTAGTTTCTCATTTTAGCTTTAAAACGAAACCAAAGTGGAGATCTCTCCAACTGTGATTCCCACTCCCTGCCCCTCACCACGGCCTGAGTGTTGAAAGTGTGCAGAGGAAGAGCACGGCCTCAGGATCACAGTGGGCCCTGGAGGAGTGCCCAGCACATGCAGGAAAGACTAGCTCTGGCGGGCACAGTCCATCACTCCTGCAGGCCTCCCAGGACAAGAAGGGATGCAGGGCACATTTGTGGCACAAACAGGGCTGCATGAGTGGGGAGCTCAGTGGTGCCATGCGGCTCACCCAGAGAGAGGTCTACAGCAGGTGGTAGCAAGGCGTCCATCAGGGATGGGTGTCCAGAGCTGTCCTTAGGAGTCCGTGAAGCCGTGTGTCCGTGTCCACAGAGCCTGCTAAATCATAGGCTGCGTCTTCACACCCTGGCACTAGATGACCTTCGAAGCTTTGGGGGACCTGGGCTCCAGAGCTCATTCCTCAGTAGCCTTGGTCACCCTTTGTAGACCTGCCTCATGGAAACACTTTCTGCTCTCCAACTGCTAAGACGTCAACCACATCACACCATCACATTTCCGGGAAAGAAACCATCCAGTCTAGGACATTGGGAAATGCCTGGCTGTGCTGGGGAGAGGTGGCACCAGGTTGCAGCAATTGCCACAAACATACTGGGACAGACACAGAAGGGGGATAGAACCTCAGCCACTTGCATTTCCCGTCCATCATGTGTCCAAGTTAGCAGCCTTGACGTTGACCGGTTGTCAGCTTTTCCTGCCTGGACTCAGGAAGGGAGGGATCAAAGGGTTCCTCTGGCCCCATCCCTGGTGTTGAGTTAATGGGGAGAGGTCCCTCACCACCTGGCCTGGGAAAAATGCTTCACAGACAGGTTTCAAGATGACTCATGACCACTGTCATTGTACCCCCTGTCCAGGTCACTCCGTGGGGACATTCACAGGGAACAAAGTCAATAAACAGGGGAAAACACAGGCCTGGGTTAGGTCCAGCCAGGGGAAATGCTAGAACAGCAGAACTGCCTGTTTTTGTCTTTCTGCGATCAGAGTCAGAGCTGCTCCCCTTCCCAGCCCCCAACTGGCAGTGTCCTGTCATGATGGTTATTTCCAGCTTCCGTGGAAAAGCACCCCGGACAGGCATTGGTCCTGAGAACAGGCCAGGAGTGCCTGCCTAAATCCTAGAGGAGGAACAACTGCCGGCCAGAGTTAAGTAAAATGGCCCTGTGCACACCTGGGGCTGAGGCGGAGCCCCGGTACTTTCAGCCTGGGGGAGGGTGGGATGAAGCTGCAAGGTGGCAGTGGGGGCGGGGAGCTGGCTGGCAGAGCCGGGAGGAGACCCTGAGAGCACACCCGGTTGGGGCCACAGCAGAGGGGGCGGGGAGAGGATGGAGAGGGGCGTGGCCGAGAAGAGGCTCTGGAAACCAGCCTGGGGAAAGCGCTGGGAGGGCACTGTAGGGACACCCGCTTCGCAGCGGCCTGTGGGGATTGGAGCTGGGGAGACCCCGAAGTCCCCGAATCGACCGGACTCTCTCTCCCCGACATCCCCCGTGCGATCTAACTGGACGCAAATAAATGGACACGCAGGCACTTCCAAAAGAGGCGAAACCTTTATCAAGTCGGCGCCGGCGCGGTATCTACAGTATCTACAAATATCTACACGTATCTACACCGCCTGCAGACGGGCTCTCGGGTCGTCTACACTGCAACTGCCGGCCGGGCCGGGGAGAGGGGGGCGACGCGGTCTCGCGGAGAACAATAAATATCACTTCCTTCCGCCTCTGACCGGGCGCTTTGGCACTGGCGGGCGCGGACCCCGTGGCCCTCGGGGCTGGGGAGGGACCCGCGGTGGCTCCCGGGACTGGGGAACCATATACTTCGACAGCTGTCGGGGCTGGAGAGTGGAGGACCCCGACGGCTTCGAGGCTGGGGAAGGGGAGACCCGCACTGGCCCCCGGGGCTTGGGGAAACGTGTTCTTGGAAGGCCCTTGGGGCTGGGTGGACGGGAACCCCGACGGCCCTCAGGGCTGTGCGGGGACCCCGGGCGGGGAGCGGCCAGCGGGCGCCCGCATTATCTGGGGCAGTAGTCGTAGGAGCCGGGCGGCGCGGCCCCGGCCGACGAGTACATGTTGGCGGCGGCGGCGGCAGCGGCGGCGGCGGCGGCGGCAGCGGCGGCGGCTGGGCTCACGGCGGGGTGGTGATGGTGCGGGTGCGCGTGCGTGTGCGGGTGGTAGCCGTGGCCGCGCAGGCCCGGCAGCGGGTAGGGCGCCGGCCGGCTCTTGGGCCCGAGGTAATGGTCGTAGGCGGCGGCTGGGTACTTATAGGGATGGTGGTGCAGCGGCTCCGACGCGCCGGGCGCCTCCAGGCGCAGCTCGGGGTGCGGAGGGCTGGGCCGGCCTCCGGGCGCACCGGGCAGCGGGACGAGACCGCCGGCGCCGCCCGCCCCGGGCAGCGCTGGGCTCAGCACCCGTGCCAGCAGCTGCGGCGGGTGCGCCGGGTCCCCGAGCACGGCCGCTCCACCCGCGTCGCGCTCGAATTCTCGCCGAGCGTCGGCCGCCTCTGCGGGGAGGGCCGAGGGGTAAGCGCAGCGGCTCGGGACGGCAGAGGGGACCCGCGAGCGCCCCACCGGTCCTGGCGGGGAGGGGGCACAAGCTCGCACTCGGACCCTCCTGGCCCCTTCTCGCCGAACCTGCCGGAGACCCGGGGCCTCCCCAGGGGCCCGCGTCCCTCCGCGGGCGGCAGGCGGGGCGGGCGGGGCGCAGCCGTCGGGCCGGGCGGGCGAGTGCGCGCTTGCCCGCCGCCACGGCCGTTGTGCAACCGGCGCGAAGGCCCCGAGCGCCCCTGGGGCGCAGGCGAGGCCAGGCTCGGCCGCCTGCCCGGGGCGGAGCGCGCGCAGGGCCGCGGCCCCGATCCCACGACCCCGGCCCTACCTTTCTCTGCGCCGTTGGGCTGCGTGGGGGAGGCCACCGGGTTCCGCGAGCGAGCGAAGGCGCTCATAAGCGGCAGCGCTCCGGGCCGGTGGTTCCGGGGCCTGCGGGAGGGATAAGGGCAGCGAGTCAGGGGGGGGCGCCCCGCCGGTCTCCTGCCACTGTAGCCATCCCTTCGGAGGACACTCACCAGTCCTCCGGGTCGCAGTCTCGAAAGCCTTTGGCGAAAGGGTTGCTGGCTATCTTGAGCTGCGTGATCTGCGGAGGGTGGGGGGAGCGGGCATTGAGCAAGTGGCTGGAGCCCCTGCGCTGGGGCCTGGAGCACCAGGGTAGCGTAGTGTTAGAAGGGGCTCCCCCAGTAAGAGCCCTTTTACTCTTCCGGGACAATAACCCTCCCACATTTACTCTCCCTCACTGAGAGTTGTGCCTTTCTTCCGCCAAAGGGGGAGCTTCCTTTCTTGCTAAGGATCCCCTTTGTGGCCCCCAGTGATTGAGATGGAGACCCAGTGCCTCTGGCTGGGATGGGAATGTAGTCACCTCCACCGCCCACCCCGCAGGGGCGGGGAGAGGGGGAGGGGGATGCCCTAGGAATTTGGGTAAACCGTGGATCAGGCCCCTGATGGGGAGTTTCCGGAATGGTTTGGAAAACAAACTTTCAGGCCGCACTGACAGTTGCCGCTGGAGAGGTCAACCTGATAGGAGTCTGGGCTGGCCTGCAGCAGAGCGGAGGAAGCTGCTTGAGGCCTTAGAGGGTGGGACCCCATCGGTGTTGTGTTCCACCAGGACCCTCGGTGTTTGGGTCCAGACCTCTTTGCTTCAGGCAGCAATGGAAATTGCAACCCAGAAGTACTGAATTTGCGCATCCCCAGGGTCTCACCCGATGGTTCTGGTAAGCAGTGACTGCAGTGAAGCGAGTCTCCTCAAACACAAAGGTTTTAAAGTTCTCCTCAGCGTACTTCTCACTATCTTTGCGTGGGTCCACATAGACAACGTGGAAGCGGGGCTGATATCTGTGCATGGAGTTGAGAATAATCTGGAAGACAAGGTGGCAAGTTTGGAACTAGGAAATGGGCGAAGGTCCAGAGAAGCAGTGAATTTCCCAGAGAACTTGGACAAAACCCTTAACTCCCGAAATGAGGTCCAGCCATGGGGCTCAAGTGGAGACTGCAGTCAACTAACTGGGGACCACCAGGAAAGACACCCCAAATGGCAAAAGATCAGGGTTTAGATTCCCTTTCGGTAAGTCCTTCAGAACTACTTGAGGCCTACAGCGGGCAGTGGTAGGCGGCTGCAGGCCTGAGCTCAGCCCAGCAGGAAAGCGGCATCCTCCCGCCCCGGGGATTCTACAAAGCCTTCTGCCGCTACCCCCCCCCCTCCCCACACACCATCCTTCCCAGTTAAAAAAGAAAAAAAAACAAAAACCAAAAAACAAAAACAAAAGCTCCAGCAAAAGATCAGGAATGGAGTGAGGGAAGCAAGGTGACAGACAGCCTCTCCCAGGCCTGAGAGCCAGGAGGCCCTGAGCCTGACCGACCGGAGGGGCCCACTCTCCTCAGCCTGTCCTTCATTCACAGCCCAAGCTCAGCCTCTGGCTCTGGTCAACAGGGCCTGCCCCGGGTAGCCTGGGGAGGTGGGAGGATTGCTCACATGGCCATTGTCATCCAGCAAGTTGTTGGTCAGCTTGAGCTTATCGAAGGACACGATTTGCTTCATCCATTGTGCACCCTTGGCAGGCGAGTCAGGGTGGTAGTGTACACGGCCTGGTGTGGCAGGGTCGGCCTTCCCGGCCACTAGCCAGGAGGAGCTGTGGAAGGCATACCTGGGGCAACACCAGAACAGGGGTCATGCCATGGAGGGTGAACAGAGAGGGCCTTGCCGAGTGAACCCCAAAAGTGCCTCTAATGAGTTTTCCTATCGTCCGTAAGCTCAAGCCTTCAGCTACCACACAGACTGGGAGCTTTTCCGAGGGGAATTGTGCAGAAAATGGAAAACTCCCTCCAGTCCCAATACAGAAGACAGCAGGAAGCCAGGCACCAAGGGAGGAGGCTGGGCTCCAGGGTGACACAATTCGCTGCACGCGGGTCTGCCTGCTCCGGGCCTCCCCACTGCTGCCTCTGGTGTCGCCTGTGCGGCGGCAGGAGCCCGGATTTGGTTGCGCCGGAGGCCTCGGGCGCAGGGCGGACCACGTTCTCTTTATTAATTGCTGTTAATTGTCCGGGCAGCGGAGGCCCGCCCAGCATAATCTCTCCCGGCCACCCCACCTTTCCTGCTCGGCTCCCAGGCCCAGCGTTCCCGGGGGAATGGGGGAAGGGGACAAGGTGCCCACGCTCACCTCGTGGGAGGAGGAGACATGAAGAAAGGCTGGGGTTTTGTGCAAGGGGGCTGCCTGCCTCAGGCCAAGCTGGCCTATGGGCGTGGGAGCGGTCTGGTCTCGGGCCTAGAGCTGGTGGAGGGGCCCAGCCGGTGTGACTCCAGAGGGGAGAACCGCTGGGGGTGGGGTATGTGGGTCTGGGGTCTGACCGAGTTGGGGAAGGAGCAGGTCACAGGGGATGGTGGGGCCGTCGACTCAGGTGCCTGGGACTCCCGGTCACAAATGTCCTTGTGGGCTGTCCTCAGAGGCATCACCAAGCAGGGACCAGCTGCTCCCCAGGGCACCCTCCCTGGTCCTGCTGGACGCTCACCGGTAGCGCTTGTCGTCCACAGGAACGAAGTCCATGAGGAGCATGTAGTCGGCCATGGGGTCCATGCCGAAGAGCTTCACTTGAAACGTGGGGAACATGCGCCTGGGGGCGGCGAGGCCTCCGGTCACCTCAGGTGGGGGAGGGCAGGGCTGCCCCACCTTGACCAACCCAGGACAGGAGGCTTCCTGCCGGCTGCTGCGTTCATCGGCCTGGCCCCTCCATCTCCTCTCCTCTCACTCAGCTACTCTAACCCAACTAGCCCCCTGCCCAGCCAAGGGCAAGTGAAGGGGCAGAGTAGTCCCCTGCTCCCTTTTTCAAAACCCCAAAATGGCTCACTAAACACTACAGCTGAGCTTCTTCTGCCACATTTGCCTGCGTAGAGCCAGCCTAGCATTTGCTGATTCTCGGCTGTCCAGTCCAGAGCTAGCCTCAGCCAGCAGCACCGGATCAGCAAGACCCCTAAGATGCGGTCCCAGAGATTCTCAGCCCTCCACAGAGCTTCCCCCAGCTCCATCTAAGCGACCGATGTAAACTCCCGGCTCGAACAAAATGAAACCGGGGGACTCTTATGTAGTTCCCAGGAGTCCCAGCTGCCTTTTTGGCTGGGTCAGCAGGGCTGCTCCCCGATCCCTCCAGTGAGGCTGAGGCCTCAGAGCCCACAGACCCAACTTTTAGGCCCCGTCTCCAGCCCAGTGCTGGAGTCTCCCCATCTTCCTCAGGGATACACACAAGTTTCCTGGCGCCACATACAAGCCACTATTGCCCCCGGACGCAGCTACTCTGGGAGAACTTACTTGGCTTATGCTCTCATGTCCCCTAACTCTCCCCTCCTCTGGACTCCGACTCATGACCCATCCAGGCTCTCGAAAGGACATTCTGCAGCTCCTGGTTGGGCCGCCAGCCGTGAGCCGGCCCTGTCCCGAGAGCACAGCAGTGCCAACCACTGGGCCCAGGAGGACAGCATTGAGGCTTGGCTCCCACCTGCCCTTCCTACGGCTTCGCTTCATAGGCACCTCCCTGCAGGCAGTGGGCAAAAAACAGATGCCACGGAGATGGCCCTCCTGGTCAGACCTGCCACCCCCACTTTTGCAGGCTGGTGGGTGCCACGGAATGCTGGCTTCTGGGGTGAAGACTGGCTACCGCCAAGGCCCTTGCTGCACTGGACTGGGCCAGAGGCTGGGGCCCCATCCTCAGGGGACAGTAAGGAGAGCCTGGAGAAGACCTGCACAACTGAAGCTGAGCACAGGCCTCAGGATCCCGAGGGAGGACAGCCGCGGCAGGGAAACAGAAACCACGAGAAGGCTCTGCAAACAGGCCCTGAGTTCCCCTTGGCTGTGTGGACGCAGAGCTGGTGTCTCCGTGTGTACATTAGACACAGCCCGGCACCCGCCTTTGTCTGCTGGTCAAAACGGTTGCATCGCAAAACTTGTTCCCCTTCTCTCTGGGCCCTTAAAACAAATACAGGCCAATGGGAAGGCGGCGGCCCCAGCAGCAGCGGCCAGGCCCCACAATCACCCGAAATTTAGGCCGGACAAAACTGAGTAGCAACCTTCGCGGAAGACAGCATTCTGCTTTTAAGGGTCTTAACACTCTCCTAAAATTTTCGAGACAACTGCCCAACTGCCCCCTCTTTACCTAACCCGTATAGATTGAATTGAGGAACTAAAGACGTGAATTTCCTTTGAGGTGGGATCCACTGGGAGCCGGCTGGCTGGCGAGGCCGCTCAGGGGCGGCTGCCGAACCCCCAGCCCCGTGTGTTCCGAGCCGGCCCAGGCTTCCGGCCGCGGGCGCCTTGGGACTGCGGAAGGGGCAAGCCGGTCCGCCGGGCTGCTCTCCACCAGCCTTCCGAGGCTGCCCGCGCCGTCCCCTCCGGCCCCGCTCGCCACGCCAGGCGGCTGTCGCTGGAGCCGGGACCTCAGAGAGCGAAGAGCCGGCTCGCGCCTAGAGGGGCCCGCAGGTGGCGGGGCCGCGCCCCCACCCCGCTTCTCGACCCCACTCGCGTGGATCAGACCGAGGCGCGTTGCCGGAGACCCGCGCCACGTGGGGAGGGTCGCGGGCAGGGAGGGGGGCACCCTGACCTGCCGGCCTTGGTGACGATCATCTCGGTGCCCAGCTGATTGAACTCGTCCCACAGCGCCTTCATCTCCAGCTGCACGCTCACGCTGGCCACCTTCGCGTTCTTCTTCACCGGCGCCTTGGCGGCGGCCGCGCAGCTGGCCCCGGGGCCCTCGGGCTCGGCGGCGGCGCTGGTGGCTGCCCCGGCGGCCGGCGCGAACGGGTAGGCGTGCGGCGGCGGGCCCGGGGCGCCGGGGGCGGCGGCGGCGGCGCACGGGTCGTAGCGCGGCGGCGGCGGGGGCTCGCGCGGGCCGTACGGGTCGGCGCCCGGCGACGCGGCGCCCGGGAAGCCCCCCGCGGCCCCCAGGCTGCTCAGGCTGCTGGCCGTGAAGGCTGCAACGTCGCAAAAGTGCGAGAGCTGCGTGAGCCACGGGCTGGACACGGCGGAGATCATGACCCGCGGGCCGCCGCCGCCGCCCCCGCCGCCGAGGTGAGCGCTGCCCCGCGCCCCGGGCCGAGTGGCGGGCGCCGAGCTGCGCCCGGGGCCGCGCCGCCCTACACCGCGGGCCGGCCCCGAGGAGGCGCCCCGCCCCGCCCCGCCCCGCGCCCCCCCCTCCCAAGCGCCGAGACAATGGCCTCCTTCCCCTCCCCCGTCCCTCGCCCCTCCCCCGCTCCTTCCCCCCTCCCCGGCCCCCAGCCCGCCCGCCGCGGCTCGCTCGGCCCGGGCCCCCCGACCGCCCGGACCGGCTCCCCAGAGCGCCGGGCCGCCCGCCGCCCCTCGCTCTATCGCCCTCCCGCGTTGCATTTCTCCTTTCTCTCTCCAGGCTCTTTTTCCAATTTGTTATTTCTTTACCTTTGTCTTCCTCGTTGAAATTTTCCCTCCTAACCCTCTTTCCTTCTTCCACTATCTCTTTCGTTTCTCTTTATTTCTGTATTTTCTGCCTCTTTCTTTTTTCCAGTTCTGTCCCTCTCCTTTCTTTCCACTTCATTTTTCATCACTTCGTTTTTCTTCCCAGTCTGCCTTTTGCCTCTTCTTTTTCTAGGTCTTTTCCTGTTATTCAGGGGTTTTTCCTCTTTTTTTTTAAACAAAATAAAAACTGGAGGTTTTCTCTAGCCGTTCCCTTTTTTGATGCCTTTATTTTTCGTCTTAAATTTCCCTTCACTTTCTTCTTTTTCGTTCTCACTCTCTTTATTTCTTTTTCATCTTTCTCACTTTTCCTACCTTCCTTTCGGGTTTTTGTGTTTTCTCTCTTCTCAATTTCTTTTCTTTTCCTCCCGGCTGCGCTCACCTCTCTCTCTCTCTCTCTCTCTCTCTCTCTCTCTCTTTCTCTCTCTCTCTCTCGTTTTTCCTGGGTCCCCAGACTCTACGGCACTCTCCTCTCCTGCCAACTTCCCTCCACCTCTCCCAGCTTGCGGCCACCTCTGCCCCCTTTCTCTGGTCCTTCTCAATCCTGTCTTTTCTGGTTTCCACTAGTCCTATTCTGGGCCCGCGTCTAGCTCCTTGTGGGTCTCTGCAACTGGGTTCCCAGGCTGGAGGGTGCACAGGCTTTGGGCAGGATGCCTGCCCTTCCTCTCTGCTCCAGAGTTACTGGAAGCCTGGAGCCCACCCCGCCAGAGCTCCCTCCACTCACTCTGTGCCAGGGTCCTGCCAACACTCTTTGCTAGGGCTCCATGGCAGCTGTGGCAGGGGGTCTGGCCGGCGGGTCCCTGTGGACACAGCGGAGAGGCTCACCTTCCATATCCCTGGTGACGGTGCTGAAGTGCATCCCGGCCGGGGATCCGAGCAGCCGGCGAAGCTTCGCCTGGTCGGAGGACCGGGGGCCCAGGCGAGCTGTGCGCTCTACGGCCTCTGCTGCAACCAGAGAGGCGATGCTGAACGCGCTGGCCCGGGGAGACAGCGGGCTCCGCGCGTCCATAGGCGCCCGGCGGCCTGGCCGGCGCCGCCTCCGACTGCGTGCACCCAGCCGCACCGAGGCCGGCCCAGCCCACGGGACCCGGGGGCGGGGGCCTGCGGTGCCACTCACAGCCTCCAGCCCTGGGCCCAAGGGATTATGGCGTCACGGCCCCCCACTCTGGGCCGGTGGCAGCCGAGGGGCCCAGATGGGTGGAGCGCCCTGGGAGTGTGGGGCCCTTCTGCTTTTCAAGCTCCCTGCCCCTGGCCTCTGCTCCCAGGGACCTCCGTGACCAGCGCCCTTCGAACATCCTGCTGTTCCCACCGAGGCGGGGGTTCCCTCTGTCCAGCGAAGCCACGGAAGCCACCGTCGGTTTCTACAGCCCCCGAATGGAGGCAGCTACACCGGGAGCACCCAGCCTCAGCCTGTGTCAGTGGGGCACCGATGGATCACCGTGGGGCCGCCTAGCTTGGCCTTGCCCCTGCCCTCGGCCCCTCCCCGCCTCCTCCTCCCTGGCTGCCCCTGCACCTGGGTGAGGAGAGGGCAGTTCGGGATCCGGCACTGGCCACAGGCGGACAACACCAGAGCTGTGGCGTCGTCTGTTCCTCGGCGCGGCGGAACAGGACCCAGCCCAGCAAATGCCCCCCAACCCCCTTCAGTCGGCTCACTGTCGTGGCTGGGGACCCCAAGCAGAGGGACGCCGCCCAGGCCGCGCAGCCCGGGAGCCCGAGCGTCACGCGCACCCGCGCGCACCGCCCGCCTCTGGCCAGGACGCTTATACATCCGGAGGGTGGGCAGTGCCCGCTCCTCCGACCTCCCCGCGCACCGGCCGGGCGCAGGGAGGGCCGGGGGCGGGGCCTGGACTGGCCCAGGGAGCCGAGGACACGTCGGAGGAGTTCAGGCGGCCGGGTCGGATTGTATGCTGCCCCCTGCCACCCACCCTGCATTCAGCCTGCCCACCTGGTTAGGCCCTGCTGCCTTGGTGCCCAGCCGCGCCAGCAGAGTGAGGCAAGGCCCACCCTGAAGCCTCAAGGCCTCTAGGCCCAGGCATCCGGGACACTAAGGCCTAACTTGGCTTGTACCTTCCCCCACCTACTGCCGCTGAGGTCTTCTCTGACCAGTTCAGGGCATCCATGGCTTTTCTGCCCAGAACCTTCCTAGCAGAGCATCAAATCTTCCAGCTTCCCAGGAGCCTCTCTGGCCCTTCGCTGAAGCTCTGACTCTCAGGGCTTCTGTTTCCAAGACTTCTCCGCCTGCAACCATGTTGTAGGCCTTCTGCGCTTGCCTGGGATAAGGGTAGGAGGCAGGCAGCCTCTCCCAGGGTTTTTACAATCCCAGGGGCTCAGACCCTCGGCTGTCTGGGAAGTGGGGAAGGCTCAGGAACTGAGGACTGGGAGTAAGGTCCAGTAGGAAGGGACTGGGCCCTGGGCCTGAGGTCCAGGAAAGAGTGGGAGGCAGTGAGTGCAGCAGGTGAGCATGTGGGTATATGACTGGGGTGTGATATGTGTGACTTCATGTACAGTGAGCCCCCCTACTTGCCCCTACAGCTAAGGCTGAAGTTGTGGAGTGTAGAAAGAAAGGGAAGCTGTTGCCAAAGCACGCCCTCAGCCCTGAATGGCCGTTTGGGGCTGTGACAGTGACACCAACCTGTGGGACCTAGGGGCAGATCCAGGGAGGAGTGAAATGTGGAACCAGCTGGGTTTAAGGTCCCTCTCCCTCTCCCCTGAGCAGGGCAGCCCCCTGCCTCCAGGATCCCAGGAGAAGCTGCTTCTGATAGGAGAGCCCAGCTAGGAAGGGGCATTGGTAGGGGCAGGTCATGGTAGTGTTGCAGGAGGCGTGCCCACTGCTGGCAGTCCACACCCAGAAAGGCATGCAGGACAGTGTCACCAGGGGCACCTCATGCTGGCAGTCTGCACCCAGAGAGGCCCTGGGCCCTGCAGACTGCATGTGGGGCCCATGTGGGAACTCTGGGAGGGGCTCCTGCCTTAGGTTGTGCACTATCTGGGATGCATGCTGCCCCAGCATGTGATGATGCGGGCAGTTGTGTCCTGCGCACCTGGGGAGGCTTCTGCGAGTATCTGGGCATACACCTGAGGGCAGCGGCCAGATGTGGAGTCCGAGGGTGACACCAATATTGCAAAGGGAGAAGTGAAAGCGAAAAAACCTGGGGCTTCCTGGATGGGCCTCCAGGGCACCGTCCCAAGGCCCTTGGCCCTCCTGTGTCTGGCGTCCGTCTGCCGTTGTGGAGGGGAGCGAGTACCTGATCCTCCCAGCCCCTCATTAACCCCTTCCTGTTGGAACTGAGACCTGCTGGGTATGGCTGGGTGGGCAAAAGTGCCAGAGTAGGGGACTCTGTGGGGTGGGCAAACCCTGGTTGAGGAAAAGGGCTCTGGGAAGAGGTGAGGAGCCTCACCCAGGCCTGCTCTGTCTTCGAGGGGTCGACCCCTTTCCACCCGTTGGCGATACTCACCCGCGAAACTGCAGAGCCGGGGACCCCGCTGCTCAACGCCGGGGCCCTCCTGGAGCCCTCGACTGAAGTGGCCTGAAGCGCTCGAAGCGCGAGGCCGCCGGAGCCTCCGGCCCAGGGCAGAGTGTCCGCCTCCGCCGCCCACCCGGGCTGCGCTTCTCGGAACCTCCCTCCGTTCCTCCTGGGGCGCCGCACCGCCCTCTCGCTCTTCGCTCCGCCGCCCCGCAACCCGTCCGCGCCCGCGCCGCCGCCGCCGCCGCCCCAGCCCCGGCCCCGCCGGCAGCCGGGAGGGAGCGCGCCCGCCCGCCGGCCCGCGCCCCGCACACCCCATCGCGCACGCCGCGCCGCCGCCCGCGGGAAGCCTTCCTCCCTCACCTGGCCCGGCCGCGGCTCCCTTCCGCCTCGCTCCCCCTGCCGGCCGCGCCTCCATTACCGAGAGGTAGGAGTCCTGGCGGGGCACCGGCCTCGACCGAACGGCCGGGATCGAGAGCCGCCCGGGTCTGCCTTCTCAGGCCGCAGGCTGCCCCCTCTGCCTGGGACACAGAGAGAAGACAAGGGCCGCATTTTGCGGCTGGCTGCGAAGTCAGGGTGACTATGAGACCATTTTACAGGCCCTAAAACCGAGGCTGGGTGTTGACAGGCCGCAGTTAGGTAGGGGTAGACTCCCTAAGTCCTGCGGAGGGCAGGAGGCGGAATGGGCTGGAGAAGGGTGAGACCGAGGCACGGCTCCGCACCAGCGCAGCTGTAGCCTTTGCTTCCCTCTGGGCCGGGCATGGGGTCCCACATGGGCGCTTGGCTGTTTGCCCTTCAGCCCTACCCTAGGATGCTCAGCCAGCACCCCCCTCTCCACCCAGCATCTTTGGAGTTTTGCCTGAAGCAACATCCTGTTTCGGAGGTTTTCTCCCCAGTGTGCCAGAGGTGGCCCCTGGAGGGTATTGACTAGCCGGCTGCCTGCCCGGCTCCCCCGGGGAGTGCACGTGGCTCCCCCAGGGGAGCTGTCACCACAGGCACCCTCACCCTCGTGCGGCGACCACGCAACCGCTGCTCATAATTCACTCAGAACTTCTCCACTCCCAACCCTGGCAGGACCTGTGCACCTTTGTGCATCCCCGGCGGGGCCAGAGCGCACAGATCCTTGCGCTCCGTGCTCCCAAAGCCCCTCCCCCAACGCGGGTCTCCTGCCGTCTGGGGCAAACGCACACTGATGGATCCATGCAGGTGGCCACAGGACATGAGTGCGTGGCGCACGGGAGACCCCCGTCCTCCAGGAACCAAAGTTTGGATCGCGGCAGAACCAGGCTGCGCCTCCCACGGCTCAGACAGAGAACAGCCCAGCTTTACTTGATCCCATTCATTCGTTTCAGAATTGATTAGCCGGGAACTACCTCAAGTGTCTGCTTAGACTCGGCCTCAGGGGTCTCAAAGAAAAGTCCTGCATCGGGAGCACCCTGCGCCCAGCCTTTCTGCCGCAGTCAGTGGCTCCACCCCAGGACGAGCCTTCAGCCTTCGGAGCCAAGTCTCCACAGGGCGGCAGCAGGGGCAGGAGGGAGGCAACCTTCGCTGGAGCCGGGAGAGAGGCAGGCGCGCTGGGCGGCTCTGTCCTCCCTTCCCAGCTCCATCCCCACGTCTGGCTCCAGCCCACCACAGGTGCCTCACGGAGAAGAACCTTGGCCCCTCGGGGTGCCCTATCATTCCTCCACCCAATGAAGGTGCTTTGCCCCCCGATGCCACAAACATGGCTTTCAGGGAGGTGTTGGAGTGGATGGGCAGGAACCCCAAGCTCTGGAGGCGGATGGGTGGGGCTGCCATGCTCACACAGTCTGCAGAGTGTCTGTGCAGTGGCCTCCTTGCCCTCGGTGCCCAGCCACGGAGTGGGGAGAAGAACCTTCGGCTCCCCATAGTGAAGGATCAGGCTCAGTCCCACCCCAGGGTCTGTATCAAAGCCCAGGTTTCGCAATCAGCAGGCGCCGTACGTGGGGCACTGCTTGCCTGAGCACCATCTGACCACATACCTTGGATTTATAAACCCTCCGGGTGCTGGGCTGGGACTGGGAGGTGGTCTTCAGGGGCTGGGGCTGGGGCCCCAGGGGGTGCAAGAGTGGTTTCCTGCCCTGATCCTGCAGTGCACACATCTGGTCTCCTGTGACTCTGTCCCACAAAGTTGGAGGCGGCGAATCCTTCTCTCCAGCTTGAGGGCTCAATGTGCCCGGAAGAGCAGTGGCTCCATTGGCCTCTAACTGCTCCCTGGCCCTTTCCTCCTGCCCCTCCCCCAGAAGCAGAAGTCTCTATGAGCCCACCACTAGGCTTCTTCCTTGGTGCTGGGCTCTTACCCTAACCTCTGGTGGGCGGGGATGTGTGTCTGTGCCCAGCCCTGAGTTCTGTTGGGTGTGGCAGGCAGCAGACAGAAGTCCTGCTTGTGGGCCCCAGGCCCACAGTGGGGTTCACACGAGGGGGACTAAGGGCTCCCAGGAGATGCCCAAGAAAGCCTGGCCGGGCAGATCTGATGGAGTTCTTGGCAAAGGTCCAGGAGTTAGAAACAGCTTGGTGTGTGCACTCCGGTGGCTTGGAGAGGACACAGGCTGGGGGTGAGCTGAGGCACAGCCAGGGAAGGGGCTGGCTCTCTCACCCCTCCTGTGACATCCCCTAGGACTCTGTTTGGGCCCCAGTGCCACCTGCTTCCTGGTCCCAGAGTAGGGCTTACCCCATCTCTGGAGTGCTGGTGCCTGGACCCTGGGGGCTGGTGACTGCATGATGAGCAAATATGGAAACTGAGACTTGATGGGTAGATACCAGAGGGGACAGCAGCAGTGGGAAGAAAAGGTAGGACAGAGAGACACACACACACCCTTGTGACACCAGTCGCCTCAGAGCCGGGAGGGGATGGGCCAGGGCCTGCACAGCCGTGCACAGCTGGGTCACAGCCTCCATCTGCCCTGGATGTAGCTGCACCCCCTCACTGTGGGTGCTGTCTTCCAGGAGGACACGAGTGGGGACCTGGTGAGAGGGACAGCCAGGCCGGATGGGGCTGTCAGCTAGGTCTGGGTAACAGCACCCCCTGCCCCCCCCCCCAGCCGGGCACCAGGGCCTCCCGCAGGCTGGAAGTTCCCACAACTCCAGAACAAACAAACAAACAGACCTATGCGGAGCCGGGCCCTGGGCCCCTCTCCGATTTCTGGGCCTGTTGATTTAGCTGCCCACTTGGCGGGAGGACCCAGCCACATGGGGAGCTGTCTGTCCATCTCCTGGTCACACTAGCCCCTCCACCCCAGGTGCTGTCAGGCAGAGGTGGGGCTCAGAAACACAGGTGATCTAGGTTTAGACTGACAGGACTGAGGAAACCAGCCCCGCCAGCACCCTACTTGCCATCTTTGGCCAGGGCAGGAGGACTTACATTACCCAGGGAAAAGGACAGGCCCCAAAGACTCCTGGGTGTATTGGCTGAAGGTGAGTGGCCAAAAGATGGACAGCTCCTCAGGTTCCTCTGGCCAGCAGGGGACCCCGGTGGGGTCCCAGTATCCCCCTGTCATGCACTTGCATGGCATGGACCCCACCACACACACACACACACACATACACACACACACTCATGAGCATGAGCATGAATGTACATGTATGCACGCACTACACACCTACATGAACACACCCATGGATGTGTGCACACACATGCACATTACACACACGAGCATGGACTTCCAGGTACATGTGCATACACTGGACACCTATGAGCATGGGCACACACACACATCATGCTTGCACACACGTGAGCAGGGGCACGCACATGCATGCATTGTTCATATACACAGACACCAGTACGGGCTAGAGCACGCATACTGGCACTTACAGAACACATACCCAGTCATGCATGGATGTGCAAATGTATCCTTCACAGTGGCCTTCGGTGTCCATGACACTCATTTCACTAATTCAAGTGGACTTTAGATCTACTTGACTTGGATGAGGTCCGTGGGGAGCTGCAGGCACCACATGATGAAGGAAGAATAAAATGTTGCAGTCCACTCATGTTGGGAAATTTCCTGAAGGTGACGCACCAGGATGATACTCTGGGGCGGGGAGGCCTAATGGCCAGGATGATGTCCTGGAAGTTGGGTACAGGAAGAGTGTCCCAACAGGGTCGCCCAACAGGGATCCTTCTGGGTGGAATCACCTGGGAGGTCAGTCTCCATGCTCAGGCCCCAGCCCTGAATGAGGCTTGGTGTTAAAATGAGCCCTGGGAGGTTCTGAAAAGTAAGAAATGGGGGACAGGGCCAGAATGAAGAATGACCACTAAGCCAGTTACATCAGCGCCATTGTTAATAGGTGCAAGTGAGGGCGTGCTCCCTTCTGGTCCTTGGGTATGTTATGTCTCCCCTTACAGATACTTAAAACATTTAAAATAATGGAATATATCCAACTTAGAATTTTTGTTAAATGCTTAAGTTAGCGGGGAGCCTGGATGGCTCAGTCGGTTAAGCATCCGACTTCCACTCAGGTCATGATCTCATGGTTTGAGTTCGAGCCCCACTTCAGACTCTGTGTTGACAGCTCAGAGCCTGGAGCCTGCTTTAGATTCTGTATCTCCCTCTCTCTCTGCCCCTCACCCACTCATGCTCTGTCTCTCTAAATAAATAAACATTTAAAAAAATTTTTTTAAATGCTTAAGTCAGCAATTAAATTTAAGTTGTCCACGTATTCACGGTGACAACAAAGTGGGACTATTTGGAGAAGTTCTGTGTCAAAATCTGGTCCACGGGCAGTGGAGAATTGGCTCTGCACCTGTGTCCCTCTTTGTTCACTCTGCTCCCTGGCTGAGCCCTCAGGGCTGCTGGATTATCCCCATTAGCCCAGGATGCTGTAAGCCTAAGGCAACCAGAGCCTCAGCACCCGTTGCCCTCAGTAGGCCCACCTTGGTTCTTTCTGCCCACTGACCTGGGGCTGAGGGCAGGAGGTGGGTGCACTGTCCAGCCTCAGGCAGGTGGCAGGGATGCTGCTGTCACAGCAGAATTAGTGTGAAGGCACAGTGGCTTATGGGCAAGGCTCTAGAGTTGGGGCCCCTCTGCCGAGGGCGAGCACTCAATGGGCAGAGGGGAGACTAAAGGCCTGGAGAGAACTGGGGAGCAGCCAGATTTCCTTGGTCCACACCCCTCCCCAGCGGATCTCCCAGCCCTGTCTGGTCTTTTGCCTTTCTGCAGAAGGCTGTGTGCCTTTGGGGGAAGCTGCTGGGAAATAGGCAGGAATAACATTTTGGAGAATTGGCTCCTTTACACAGGGCTTGCTGTCCCCTCGGCCCTTCAAAGCAGGGCAGAATCAGGGGCAACTCTGTCATCATGAGCTGGACCAGATGTGATCCTTACTCCACAGTGTTCAGTGTCTGGGACACACCTTGGCCTCTCCAAACATCAGTGTTTTTGTCTGAGAAATGGGGAGAATTCTCAAGTCTCCACAGGGTGGATAAGGGGAGCCATGTCAGCTTTTTCATGTAGTTCCCCAGTTGCCCAGGACTGGGTAGGGCAGTTGTCGCCTCTGTGATTCTGCGGGGCCACCAGGCCTGGTCTGGGATTCGGTGGCCCAGTGGGGAGTGGTCCTCCTGGCTGTGTCCCCAAGAAGACCAGTTACAAACATTCTTCCCAGCTTCCACACCTGGCTCAGGTACCTAGACTCAACCTCAGTTTCCCCGTGTTCATGAGCATGGCTCCGCCCCACCCCAGCCAGACAAATCCCTTCCCTCCTCCAAGACTCTGCTGAACCAGGTTGGAATTTCTCAAAAGCAAACAAACAGGCGAGCTCAGAGTTGCGGTTTTCAGAGCTCAGATTCCTCCTGTCTGTCTGAGCCAGTGTCAAGCCCGGCCAGCCACCCCCGGCAGGCTGGCCGGGGCCCACAGCTGAGCCCCCCAGGTCGCCGGCTGGACCAGCATGGAGGTGCCAGGCTCAGAGCTGACCGAAGCACTGGGCTGCCCCACGTCCCCCCCACCCCGACACCCCGCAAGCGTGGCAGGAGGCTGCAGCCTGCACCAAGCGGAAAGGACACCTTGCCTGGTGGTGCATGGCCGGACGTGAACAGGAATCTGCTGTGTTCTGCTGAGGTGCGGCAGGCAGAGCTGTTGGAGCAGGGCTAGTGAGGACTGGAGGGGTCGAGTGCTCAGAGGATCAATGTACTGGGGGGGTGACCCTAGGCAGCCGGCAGAGCAGTGGTGATATCGAGGTGCAGAGGCAGGGCCATGGTGGCCCTGTGGGAATGCGGGGGTGGGGAGGTGGCTGAGGGTGGGAAGGCACCTCAAGGGGCAGAAGGGGCTAGGAGGGAGGGCTGGGACAAGGGGAGGGGCGGAGGGGGCTCTCGCCAGGTGGTCTTAATCTCCTCAGTGAAATAGGAGTCCTGGGGGCGGGCGGGGGAGGTGGGAGCCTGAGACAGCTGCGGGGAGGGGACAGCCTGACAGCCCTGAGGCCCCCCAGACTGGGAGCCCCTGCCTGCCAGGCCTGCTCCCTGAGTCAGTCCTGGGTCCCTGGGCCGAGACTTGGAGCCGGTTCTTCTACCCACCCCTCCCCCCGGGCTTCTTCTGCCTTCATGGCCCAGAGGATCTGGCCTGTGTCTGTGATGTGTGTAGAGCGTGGCCTGGCCTTTCGTGCTGTCTCTGTAGCCTCCGGTGATGGGGTGGAGCAGGGGCGGGGTCACTTTCACCTCTACTGAAGCCCCCCAACTTAGATCCCCACTAACCCACTAAGTTGTCAATGGCCCGGAGGTAATGCCAGTTTGGGGGGCAGGGAGGAGGAAGTAGGGGCCTCTGGCCAGGCCTGGACCCTCAGTTTCCCCTGGCCAGCCCTCCACAGAGACCAGAAGGACAGCAGGCAGGGACTGGGTGGGTTTTCTCTTTTACCCACTAAGGAGACTCCCAGAGATGGGGAAAGCGAGGCTGAGAGGAGGTGGGTGAAATTGGCCGTGGCCACTAGGCAGTGGGGACAGAAGTGACGTGGGCCACGTGGAGGCGCTGGCTGCCCCATCCCGATAAGTGGGTACTTGGCACCAGCTGTGCTGGGTGGACAGACAGACAGATGCGAGCTTTCACCAGCGTCCCAAGCCAACCCAGCCCCTCCTTCCAGGGTGTTTGCCAGGACCTAATGCACCCAGGCTGCCCCGTGCTGGGCGGGGTGTGGGCGGCGCCAGGCTGTCTCAGGCCTCCCTGGGAATGGCCAGGCCCTGAGGCAGATGTGAGTGTCTGAGGTGCCCACTGGAGAAACTGAGGCCGCCCTCTGACAAAGACAATGTGAAGTGGGAGCTCCTAGGGCTTCCCAGGCCTGACTTTCCTTCTGATGCCGTTGCAGGCGCCTTCCTGAATTGCCCTCCTGCTTGGGTCCCAGCTCCTGTCTGGGGCCCTGGCCATGTGTCCCCTCCTTCTTGGCTCTGTGTCATGGTTCTGTCCCCAGTGACAATTAAACCTATCTTAGGCCTGTACCCTTTTGCACCTGCTGGGCGCTGCACTCTGTTGGCTGGGTTCGGGGCGGGGGGCACTCACTCCAGGGCATTTGCCAGGGGCGTCACTGTTCCCTTCCAGGCTGAGAACTGGGAGGGCTAGGAAGGGAATTGGGAGACTGGTCTGGCCCCTGCATGGAGAGCAGCAGTGAGCATCAAGGCAGGCCCAAGCCGTTTTGATAGGTGACCTTGGATGTCTGCAAGTAGGTGGCACATGAGTGGGGCTAAGCCAGCCTTTGTGAGCTGGACCAGTGCTGACACCTGGGGAGTCCGCCCACACTGGTGGGGGAAAGTGGGACTGGTCCCTGAGCTTTCCTCTCCCCAGAGCCCCTTCAATGTAGCACCCAGAAACTTCCCTCACAGGGTCTCAGGTGTCGCTTTTCTAGCGAGCTCCTCCCACCAGTCTCCAACAAGATGAATGTTCATCAATGTAGAGGGAATTTTTGCAGATTCTTTCCTAACATCTGCTAAGACCAGTCATAGGTCTACTGCAGGGGAGAGTACCTTTTGGCATGGAGAGATGGAATGTGGCAATACCCTATAGATAACTGCAGGACTGTTCCCGAGTAAAGGAAGCAACCCAAGTCTCAGGGGAGAAAGTTCTGGAAGGAGTTTTATTGCTCCCAGATGAAGAAGGGCTATGAGATTGCCTGGAGTGTCTGGGAGGCAAGCAAAGGAGGTGGCCACGGGGAAGGGAGGAGGACAGTGGGGGTGGCACGGGCCACGGGGGGACACTGAGCCACTGGGACTGAATCTGAAGGACATTTTCCAGACTCCAGCTCTGGGCTTCTGGCCTTGCTTCCTGGGCCCTTTGGCCACTCAGAATGAGTCTGTTCTCTGCGTGTCATCTGCTCCAGGAGCAAGGGCTGACGACCTGTGGCCTGCATGCTGAGGACTTTGGAGCTTGCTTTCTTTGTCCACAGGCCCAGTGGGAGCACTCCTTCCTTGCCCAGGACTGGGACTGTGAGGATAACCATGTTGTGGATCAGGGGATAAGAGCAGAGGTCTGAAGCTGAAAGACATGTCCCAGCTCGGCCCATGGGGGCTCAGGGGCTTTTGTGGTAAGAAGCAGTCATTGATTGTTGGGTGCCTAGCATTGTGTCAGTAAATTATACCTGTTATGTACACACTTCATGAAGCAGCAGTGGTCATGGTGTGGTGCTGAGGACACTACCCTGGAGTTTGGTTATTGCCCTCTAGGTAAAACATGTCACCTCCTCCCTTCTACATGTGCTGTCTCTTTTAATGTGACCCCAAGTGTCGCTGGCTCTGATCTTGAGGCTGGATGTCTCCCAAAGAGGTGCCCAGGCCCTTCCAGACCTCCTGGCAGTACCCTCACCCCACCCCACCAGTTAGTCTATGGCTTGGACCTAGTCTCAGAGCAGCTCATCACTATATGACAGCCAGCATCAAACATCTTGGATTTCTGACAAAGGGACCCCCCACCTGGTGGCAGCTGACACCTGAGCCCACCCCACTCAGTGGCAAGGGGCAGGGGTGAGTGACCTGGCTGGAGACAGCTGCTATGGGAACAGTCAGAAAATCCCAGTGTCACTCACCCTGGTTCCAGAGGGGAGACTGAGGCACAGAGCAAGGCAAGGCCTCTGTCATCTTTGAGGGGCCTTGCCCATCCAGGGGTCCTACCACAATCCAGCTTGGCCCTGCCGTTGGTGCCCTGTCCACCTCTGCTGTCCACCCGCCCGCCCAGGCAGAAAATGGCCATTTCCTCCAGCCCCTGCCCCAGGGAGCGACATGGAGCTGGCAAAACAAACAGGCCGTTCCTCCTGTGGCCGCCGGCTGGTGATGGATGGCCAGAGGGGCTGGCCTTGCTGATGGACGACCGCCCATCATGTGTGGGCCAGAGGCGGGGCGCAGTGAAGCTTGGACACAGGCACAGACACACACTCATGCGCCGTGGTGCTGGCCTCACCCTACCTTGAGACATTCCCGGGCCGGAGCCCAGTGGACCGAGACTCGGGCCTACTAGTTCTCCCAGCCTCAGTCTCTCCATTGATGTGGTGGGTATCATGGTCTAGGTCCCTGTCATGGGTAGGGGGTGAGCCAACCTACCTGGGGCTACCTACCTTTGTAGCCCCTCTGAGGCTCCCACCTGTCTCCTAGAGGGCAAGCAAGCCATTCTCAGCCTGTACTCCAGACCTGTCCAGGCCGGGGTCCTTTGAAGCCTTTATCAGCACCTTTGTGTGCCTGCTCCGGCTCACGGGGCCTCCACCACCTGGGTCCCCCAGCAGAGCCTGAACAGGCTGTGCAGGGAAGGGTGCCTAGTTGAGGTTGGGTCCCTGAGCTCAGGGCAGGGTCAGGCAGGCACACCAGGAGTGTCTGAGGTATGAACAAAGGCTGGGCAGCGGGATTCCAGGTTCAGAGGTCTGACAGGGTCTGGATCCACTGCACTGACCCAGAAGGCTCTGGGGTCCTCTGCCCCAGTTATCCCTGCCCCAGCCTTCACTGGCAGCCCCTCTACCTGTTGGGGCAGGGATTATCACCTTGTACCAAGGCTTGGGAGAATTCTGCCTGGAGGGAACACAGGCCTGGGCTGGGATGGGCCCCATTGGGCACTCTTGAGCCCTGCTGCACCCAGCTAAAGGCGACTTCCACCAGGCAGGGGCGGATGTGCTGATGGTGTTCGTGTTCCCACAGAGGCCACAACTGACAAGCCTGCAGCCCTGGCAGGCTCAGAGACCTTCTGGCCCTAACTGCCAGCCACCTGCAGGGCCCGAGGGATACCCGGCTACCCAGCCTGAGGCCTGTAGCAGCGCAGGCCACCCAGCTGGTGACTGGCTGGAGAGGAAGGGGCAGCTGTGGCCAGGCCTCTGACCCCCGCCCCCCAACTGCCCAGCCCTACCGGGAACACGTCTGGCCAAGAGGAAGCTTCTGAGACCCCCACTTCCTGAACCTCACAGCAGGGCTGGGCTGGGGCCTCCCACTTCCCTCCAGAGCCCCCAGCCCTGCCCTCAGCTACTCCAACCCAGTCCTGCTGCTCCACAGCCTCCAGCTACGTGTTTCCGGGGCGGAGGGGGGCAGAGGGGGTGGCCAGGAGACGTGCCCTGATCTAGGGTCAGCAGGGGCAGGAAGCCCCGCTGAATGGGGTGTGAAGACCTGGTGGGTAAGGGGCCTGGCTAGAGGTGAAGGCTGGGCCGAGGAGGGACCTCCCCAGAAGATGAGGCTGCTCATGGAGCAGGGTGATAACGTCCTCCATAGAACCTTTGGATGCAGGCTAGCCCACTGGTTCAACTCTGCGGGTGCCAGATGGGCCCACCTCTGCCATGGCCAGGGTGATGCGCTGGTTCAGCCATCAGCTTCTAGAGCTGGGCTGGGGATGGTTGAGGTCATGGTTGCCCGCTGATATGGACTGTGGGAGCAGCAGGTGATGTCAGAGCTGGAGTGTCTTAAGGAGGGTCTATGGGAAGGGATCTGGGGTCCCAAGTGGAGGCTCTCGGGCCCTCAGGTCTGGTGAGCTGGGACTGTGCCTGCTGTGCTGGTCAGACCGAGATGTCCCAGCCCCTCCATGCTGCCGGGGCAGGAAGTCTGGGTCTGGCCTGGGCTGGCAGAATCGGGGCAGGACCAAGGCCCACACAGGGCAGGAAGTGGCCCTGGACTCCAGCAGGGTTGGGGTGGCCTCTGAGAGGCCATTTCCTCCCTGAGAACATCCTGCCCAGGCAGCAACAGGGAAGAGGGCTCGAGTCTGGGCAGGCAGGAAGGCCCTGGGGCTCAGCATCCCCTCAGGCAGGGCCCTGGGAGGTCCCAGGAGGGAATGACCTCATAGATGTCTGAGCCTCAGGAACTAAATAGAAGGCCAACTGGACCTCCCCCAACTCGACCTGGAACTCCTGGGCCTCCACCTTGGGCTGGGTTCCTGGAGTTTCCAGTAGCCAGCCTTATTCTTCTATGGCCAGGAGCTCAGACTCCTCTGCCTAACCTCAGTTTCCCATATGAGTCACTACCAGAACCCATGTCTCCCAGCCTGCATGCAGCTATGAACAGAGGGCCAGGAGCCGAGGGAGAAGCCCCACAGGCAGCAACCTGTGCCTCAGAGCTCAACCCAAGCCATCAGGCTGGGCCTGGGCAGATGGCCCAGCCCCAGCTGCCCCTGCTCTGGTCCCCGGGAGGGGGTCAGCGACCCAACACCCCCCACCCCCACCGCCCAACCATGTCCTAAATATAACCGGAGCAGGCGCCTGGCCGGGAATAGAGACCTCTGTCAGCCCCCAGCAGGTGCCAGTGGGAGGAAGGTCAGCGTGATTGGCAGGGGTGCTGGCCGGGCAGGCAGCCAGATGTGGGTCATGTGAATGTCCGGTGGCAAGGCCCAAGGGTGGGGCAGCGTGTCCTCACAGGACAGCTGGGTGCCCAGCCCGCCCTGTTCAGGTTAACCCTGGACCCTGCCCTCACCCTCACCCCATTTCTGAGGCTGCTGCCAGGCCCCCAGAAGGGTCAGATCTGCCCGGCACTGTCCATGTGGCTGAGCCCTCAGCACAGTCCCATCCTGCCACTCTGGCCCTCACAGCCCCTGAGTCCCCAGCCTGCAGCCCCATGTGGTGACTGAACATCCGTCTGGCCATGTGGGTTCACTGAGTGGATGCTCTGAATGCCATCTGCACTGTCCAACTTTCCTCTGTCCCTCACCCCTGCAGGGTTCTTCTGTCCCCTCCACCCTTAGCCTGTTCCTGCCCTGGATGCTCAGCCTTGTGCTATCCCCAGACCCTCTACCCCAGGCTGTTCTGACCTGACTGCTAGCCTGGCTGATGGAGCTTAACTCCAGGTCCTCCGGAAGCCCCCTCAGGACCTTACCTCCTGTCTCGGCATCAAGCTGCTCCTGACCTGAGAGTCACGTGAGGCCCCTTGAGTCCCACATCACTGGGGTCAGGGTCCCGAGGAAAGTAGGCCCTCTCAGCCCCCTCAGGCAGCACCCTGTGCTCCAGGCCAGGTCCTGCCTTGGCCTGTCTCCTGAGCCCAGTGCTGCATCCCCCTCTGCTGGGCGAGTCCTGGACACCCGTCAGCTGCCCTTGGACATGGCTCTCACCAGCCAGCTTGCTCTACTATTCTCTTAAAGCAAAACCTTCTCTTGCACTCCTTACTGTTGAGAGGAGACTGCCCAGCTAAGAATTTGCAAATATAGTGAAAAACACCAAGCAGCCTGAGAGATGGGTCCTTGCTAGTTTTCCACTGTGGACACTCCAGTTACTTGAATACAAATCAACAGTTTCTCCCCTGTGTGACCAAAGTCATGGGCAAGGGAAGTGGGGCAGGAGCGGCAGATGCTGAAGTCGAGAGGCCTGTCCGAGGCATCTCAGGGCTCCAGTGGTCTGGCCTGAGCCTCCGAAGTGACATGGAAGGGCAGGGCAGGTTTAGGCAAGAGTGGAGGCTGAATGGCTCAGAGACACCCAATTGCCCCTGGACCTCACTAAGGTATTTGTTGATTGACCAAATGAGTATTTATCCAGCATCTACAATGCGTCCAGCCCTGTACTCGCCACATGACACGCCACCATCACAGAGGTCGGAATTCTGGAACCTGGGGCTTTAGGAGAGAGTCTTGGGTCCAGGGACTCTTGTCTGAAAAGGACCTGGGGAAACTGGCCCTATGGTCCATCCTGTGCTTCCCCACCAGAGCCCCCCTGGGCTGTAGTCTCCCTGCCCGACTCACATGCCCCAGTGATGGGAATCTCATTCCCCACAAGCAGCCCATCACCTCCAGGAGAGTGAGCTTTGTAGTTCTTGCTTTGCAGGTTGTTGAATAGAAAGCCTCTCCCGGGGGGAGCCTGGGTGGCTCATTCGGTTGAGCGTCTGACTTCAGCTCAGGTCATGATCTTGTGGGTTTGTGGGTTCAAGCCCTGCATAAGGCTCTGGGCTGACAACTCAGAGCCTGGAGCCTGCTTCTGATTCTGTGTCTCCCTCTCTCTCTCTGCCCCTCCCCTGCACACACACACACACACACACACTCTCTCTCTCTCTCTCTCTCTCTCTCTCAAAAATAAATAAACGTTAAAAAAATTTTTTAGGGGCACCTGGGTGGCTCAGTTGGTTGAGCGGCCGACTTCAGCTCAGGTCATGATCTCATGGTTTGTGGGTTCGAGCCCCACATCGGGTTCTTTGCTGACACTCAGAGCCTGGAGCCTGTTTCGGGTTCTGTGTCTCCCTCTCTCTACTCCTGCCTTGTTCACACTCTGTCTCTCTCTGTCTTAAAAATAAATATACTTTAAAAAAATTAAAAAAATTTTTTTAATTAAAAAAAGAAAGCTTTTCCTGGGGAGAGGGGGAGAGTGCAGGGCCAGCAGAGGGGTGTGCCTGGTGTGGTAGGAGTTGGATGGTGTTGTGGGAGGCGGCAGAGTGGGGAGGCTGGGTGCCGGCTGGAGAGTATGGAGTATTGTCTGCACCCCTGCCCACTACCCCTCCCAGCCTGACCCTTAGGCCCCTAGAAAGCAGATCCCACTTCTACGGCCTTACTTGCACTGGACATGATAGAGGCCGCAGTGTGGGCTTGTTTGTTCTTCATCTAGTTTTTCTGGTTTGGAGCCTGGATACCCAAGCAGGGCTAGGGGACTGAGAATGGGTGGGGGTGAGGGGTGGGGAGAGGAGTAAGGGGCCCTGGCGGAGGTGTGGCTGAGGAAAGGGATCAGGACTGAGTGTGAGGCCATCCTTGGATCCACCTTGCTGTCACCTTCCTGTCCATACCTGCCTTCGCCTGCGGACAGGTGGATGAGCTCCACCCTGGGCCGGGGGGGGGTTGCCCACATGGGCTTCCGGAGGAGGTCTTGTCCTGGACCCATCTGCCCTCACCTGCTGACCCGGTTGCAGGCTAGGGAGAAGACCTACGGTGCAGCCTCAATGGGGCTTTTGCAGTCAGAGGGTCAGGAGCAGGTTGCCAGTGACCCCCTAGCTTTGGTTCTTGGCCCCCTCAGCCCTCCTTGGAGAGGCCTGAGTAACACACTCTGTGTGTGGGGACAGTGGGCAGTGGCTTAAGGCCCCAGAGTGTGGAGGTCTTGGGGGAGGCACCTCCCACCCACATGGCATCTATCTACTTTCGGTTTAAACCTAGGTTCCTCTGCTTCTTGCGTGTGGGGCCCTGGGTGTTTCTGTACCTCTGGAGGGGACTGCTGGGGGTCTTCCTCCTTTCTCTTGGCTCTTGGCCCCACACACCCCATGGCCCACCTCTTCTTCTAACCCCAGCTGCCCAACATGCCTGGGATGCCTTCTCTTCTTTCCAATCAAATTCTGTCCACCTGCCCTTCTCCCGGATCCACGTGGGGAAACTGAGGCCCAAGGAATGGAAAGAAGTGCTGAGATGCAGCAGTGTTGAGTGGTGCAGCCAGAATTCTAATGGGGGAGATGGTGGCAGGGGTGGTGGGTACTGGCCGACACCCACAGAGACAGTGGCTTCTGGGCAGCTTCTGGGCACAAACTTCGGCCCCTAGTGGGTACAGCCCCCCAGTCCCCAGGCCTTGCAGGGCCATAGTGTGCCTTCAGACATTAGGGACCTGCACAGAGGGCCCTGAGGGGCTGCCTGGACATGGGAACTATAGATGGCATGTGCACCTCTCACGAGTGGTGTACACTTCCAGCAGCTGCCCTTCCTCTGGGTAGCCCACCCTCATCTTCCTCTGAGCATCCGGTCAGGATACTCAGGGATCATCACCCACTAGACACTTACCATCTCCATTTCAGAGGAGGCATGGTGACATAGTGTGTATGTCCTCTCAGCGTGAGTCCAGGCCTCGCAATGAGGGTGGCGTGTCCAGTGAGGTGAGGGGGCAGGGTCAGGCCTGGGACTGCCAAAGAGGAGGACTGGTGGGCTCCCAGTGCGCCGTGAGGCACAGAATTCCTGTTGGGAGGGACACTTAGCAGCTGAGGATGGGGCTGGGAGTGTGTGTGCCATTCACAGCTCATTGTTCAAACCCCAGTGGGTTTTGAGGGTGCATAGGAGTTCACCAGGGCAGAAGGGCAAGCAAGAAGCACAGCACGGTGATGCCTACCAAGGCCCTGTGGGGAATTGGGGTTCAGGGTGTGCAAGCAGCACTCAGGCCCTCAAGGCGAGATGCTGGGCTTCACTCAGGTCTGTCCTCACCTACACCAGGCTGCCCAGAGCTCCTTCCCTCCTATGGACAGAGATTAAAGGGCTTTGGGGGCTGGGGAAGACTTGGGGGAGGGAGTCTATACAGCAGGGTTGACTGTAGGCTTTCTCTCTGGACCTAGAAGGGCTGTCCCCTCTCTGGGCCTCAGTTTCCCCATCTGTAAAATATTTAATATGGCTCTTAAAGAGGCACAAACTCTGATGGACTTGCTGGCTCGAGTGGGGGTTATAGCCAAGCCCCAGCAACTGAGACCAGGCCAGGGACTCGGCTGCAGGTGCTTTGAGGGCCGGGGCCCAGCCGGCTGGGGTTGTGAGGATGGCCTACCCTGGAAGAATCATTAGAACACCTGCCCCTGTGTTCCCCACATTCCCAGCTAGGCCTGGGCTGGCCCCACCTCTGAGCATTTCTTAGAGATTAAGCCCTAATCCCTTTCTGCTCCGGGGGGACCCCAGCCTTGGTTTGCTGTCCACTCAACCACCCAGCCCCTCTACCCATGGTGCTCCAGCCCTCAAGGCCCTGGAAAGCTTCCAGAAGGAAGATGGCTCCACTGAGCCCCCAGGTGGGGCCTGGAGCCTTGTCTTCACCCTGGCCAGCTCGACTCAGCCTGTGGCATGCTTCTGGTTCAGGTGAGGAGGAATCTCTTCTGATGTTGAAGTGAAGAAACTGTCCTGTTGCTTTTTCAAGCCAGTTCTATGGCACAAATCCCTACTCTCATACCTGCACCGCAGACAGGCATTGGCAATCCATCCCCGATCTCCTGCTCCACGAAGCATCAGCTCTCACAGCCCTGGACTCCAGGTGGTTCTTCCAGTGGGTCAAAAGCGGCACAGTCAACTTGCCTGCCCTGATGGTGGTGGGGAAAGGCCGTCTGGTAGCACCCCAGGCTCCTGGATCAAGGACAGCCAGCCCTAGGGGGGGTTCAGGGCTTTTTACTGCTTTACATGGTGCTGGAGGCCCAAGAGAGAGGGACCAGCAGAGTGGGGAGCTTGGCACTGAAGTTGTCCCTGGCTCTGACCCCTCATGGATGTTCCCACCTCATTACCCCTCCCATCACCAGAAGCTTTGGTCCAGGGAGGGGCAGGGTTGGTTCATGGGTAGGGGTGGGAGGGCTGGCCCTGCCCCCACAAGGCCTGGGAGGGCGCCTTGACACAGCCCGGGCTCCAGAAACATTTGCTTTAAGTCTTAAAATATCAGGTTCCTGCATCACAGGGCTCCCCTGGGGGCCACCAGGCAGGCGGGAGGGATTTCAGGAGTAAGAAGATCCCCCCACTGGCCCCCACCTCATCGGCTTATCTGCCCGCCCCTTGGACTCAGCAGAAGCCAGCCGAGTGTTTGGTGGCAGCCAGCTGGGCCCCTACTCTCCTGATCTAGGGGAACCCCCAGTTGGCCACGGCAAACCCCATCTCTTCAGAACCCCAACCTCCACAGAACCCTGGGGTAGGGTGGAGGCACAAGACTCAGCAGCCTGTCTCCCCCTAGAGCTCAAACTTGCTCCAATGGACTCATGGACGCTTTTAGCCAAGGACAGTTCAGATGGGGAAACTGAGGCCCTGGGGAAGCAAGGCTTCCTTAAAGCCACAAACAAGCCTCTTGTTCATGGCAGTAGAGCTGTGTACCCTACCCCAGTGTCCAGGCCTGTGGCAGATGCAGAGCCACCAGGGAGATGTCTTTTTTTTTTTTTTTTAAAGTAATCTCTACACCCAATGTGGGGCTCAAACTCACGATTGAGAGTCATATGTTCTACCAGATGAGCCCGTCAGATGCTCTGGGGGAAGTCTTGAAATGGTGACATTACTTTGGTGCTGGGCGCAGCATTCAAGGTGGCTTCCCAGGGGCAGAAACATTTGCATGGGGTTTTGAAGGGTGAGTAGGAGTTTTAGGATGGTCCTGGTTGGCAGGCTCCCTGGACAGAAGGGCCAGCTTTAGCAGAAGGACCAGCTTGGAGGGTACAGCTGGTGCCAGCCTCACGGTGCAGAAAGAACAGATGGCTCTGAGGGAGCAGGCTCCGAAGGGCCTCGAACACAGGACTAGGCAGGTGGTTAGCGCTGCTGCCAGTGAGGGTGGGATGGGGACTCAGGTAATTCTGGTTCTCAGAGGCTTTGGGACCTGTTGTTTGGGGGGACAGAAGAGCCCTCCCGGACAGCCAGTTCTGCCACTCAGCGTGAAGATGGCTCTCTCCTACCTCAGATACCCCTGGGACCACTGCCCGGAGGAAGGCACAGCCCCCACAGCCAGCTCACTCCCTCCCAGGCAGACCACCGGCCTTGGCCCGGGGGACCAGCCTCAGTGCAGAGCGGGAATTGGAGCTGGCAGCAACAGCTGGCCCCACTCGAGCGTCCCCCGGGGGCCACCGCCTTGTTCCCAGGCCCCCATCCCAGCCCGTTCCCAGGCTGCACCCCACCCCCCAAAACACACTGCTGGGGACGCGGTTGGGCGAGGCTGTGAAGGGACCACCGGCTGGGAAATCTCCTACCCCCTCGCTATCAGGATCCAGGACCTCAGCACCAGGCTGGGAGGAGGCACAACACGGCCCCCAACCCATGGGCTCGTGTTCATGGGCTCAGTCTCCCTGCGGGAATACACACACTTCAGATGATTGGAAGACTCCAGGGGGACCCCACTGGCCAGAGGGGACCATGGAGGGGAGCAGCGAGACCCCCACCAGCTTTCGAAGCAAATTCACACAGATCTGTGTAGGTGCAGAAATATATCGTTTTGGTGGCTGCTGTCCTACTTGCTTCCCTGGGAGCTCCAGGGAGTCTCGGAGAGCTCTAGGTGGTCTCCACAGACCTTGTGTTTCTATCCTCCACCTCTGCCCACCCCATGCACACCCTGGGGTGCCAATTTCTATCCGTGGCTGAGCCATTGAACACCTGTGTCCAGACGCAGCCACACATCAGGTGCTCCCCTCTCAGAAGGCTCATTACTGTGTTGGCTGCTGCTGAGTGTCTGACAGCCTGGAAGATCTAGCTGTTTTCAGGGCCTTCCATACCTTGGCTGGGGCAAGTCTTCCATTTTGCAGGTGGGGGAAACTGAGGCCCAGAAAGGCTGTGAGGTTGAGTCCATGGCGGAGCCCTGAGGGTGGAGGTGTCCTGTGGATTGTCGACCGTGACTGCCAAGTGACATGGAGCAGTGGGGGAGGGATTGGAGGCAGAGTCTTGGGAGGGGGAGAGGGTCAAGGACCAGGGACAGACCCCTGAGATCCACACTGTCCACACTGTCCTGCTTCATGGCTGGGGCCAGAGGAGGCAGGGGCCAGATCAGCTCTGCCACAACCCGGAGGAGCCAGGTGTTGTGTCTCCGAAGGGCGGAGAGTTACAGCCAGGAGGATTAGTAGGTCGTTGGCACCCCTGAAACCCAAGCTGACTGCTGGCTCTGGGAATGGGCGTCTGACCCCTCTGCGGCCTCCTGGATCCCGGAGAAAATCCTCGAGGCCGAGTTAATACCAAGACCAATTTTTATTTCAACAAAGTTAATTCTCAACAATGTGACACTGAGGGAGAGGGATTTTCCTGCCACAGGGGAAGGGAGGCTGGGGTCCCGACATGGCGCCGCCCCTCCCCCTCCCCCAGCTGTCCCCACTACAAGGGCAGGAACTGGGCTGCCCTGAGGATGAAGCTCTGACACCGAGCAGTTCAGGCTGTTCCTTTTAGAGTGATCCTGCTGCCTTCAGCTCTTCTTCCTCAGGCCTGCAGGCTCCCTGAGCCTGGAATGCCCTCCCCTGTCCCTCTCTGGTCTCCCAGCCCCTGAGGTGAGCCAGGGGGTCTCCAAATCCCCCACCTCCCTTATCTCCTCCATGAGAGTGGTGTGCAACCCATGTCTGTGACCTGGGCAGGCAGGGCTCTGGAAGGTTCTCTGAGCAATGCATGAGCCTGTGTCCCTCGGGCCACACAAACTTTGTGGACCCTGACCATGCCCCATGTGGGACCCGCCACTCATCCTCCTACTTCCAAGGGTGCAGCTGGCCTGGACTTGGACCCAGCCCAGGGTGCTTGCTGGGAAGGCTGCAGGGGAAGAGCAGGGGCCCCGGTGACAGAGGGGACCTCCCCCCAGCTCCTCTGCCCACCCCTAGAATCCCCGAAGAGAATGGGAGGGGCTGGGACCCAAGGGGCTCGGTCTCGACCTCACTGCCCCCCAGCTGAGCCTGGGGCCAGACCCGGAAGCTGCTCTCCAACCAGATAATCGATGGTCTGGGGGCCGCAGCGGCTACAGGAAGGTTGGGAGCCCTGTCAGAAATTGCTCCTGACGATGACCACATGCGCTGCCCAAAGGGACAGGCTCAGCCAGGCCCCACCCCGCTACCCTGCCTTCCCTCTGTAGCGGCCACTCCGTCACCCTCACCCCGGCTCTTGCAGCCTTCTGGGCGAGGCGTCCACTACTCCCCATTCTATGGAGGGGAAGAGGGCCTGTTTGGGCCATGGCCGCTACACGGACCCCAGCCAGCATTCAGCACTTGCAGGCCCCGGGTGCTATAGGGTAGCCCCAAGTGGAGGCTATAGGGTAGCCAAGGGAGGCCTGTGACAGTGGGGGGACACACAGTGGAGGGCAGAGGGACAAGTGAGTGCAGAAGTTAGAGGTACGTCGGGACTGCCCAGGGCTGTCCACATGGGCCTCTTGGCTTTACTCTGAGGGTACTGCCCGAGGGCAGGGCTAGGGGCCCAAGGGCACCCTACGACAGGCCAAAGTCAAACCAGATGGGCTGGGGGCCCCGTGGGGCAGGCGGGCCATTCGTCACCGTTATCTGCCCCGCCGCCGAAATCACAAACACATTTTTAAGTGAAGGACTGGCTGCCACTGGCCTGCGGGCCCTGATGCCGCCCAGCTGTGGCCACACTGGGTGGGGGTTGGGGGTGGGGGAGGGTATGGAGAGGGGTTATGGGGGATCAGCAAGCTGTCGGCCTGAGGGAGGAGTGGCTGCAGCCCCCAACATCCCCCCAATATGCTCTGGAGGCTGAGCCAGTGCCAAACCTCCACTGGTCTGACGTCTACAGCCTCCCCTGCTTGGACCCCTCTGGAGCTGGGGTGATGGGCCCTGGGAGCACCCTCATCTCTGCTCTGGGCACTCCTGCTCCCTGCCTTTCTCCCACAGCCTTGGCATCACAGATTCACCCTCTGACCCACACATTGACCTGGGATGTGCACTGGGGCTATTTGTGAGGACAGGGGCTCTAGGTCAGGGACATGCTTTCTGCATGGGGCTGGTGGCTCAGTAGCCGTTCCATGGGAGACCCAGAGAGACAAAGACAGACACAGAGGCAAGAGATAAAAAGAGACAGAGATGGGAGAGGGAGCCTGGTTGGTGCCTGTTACAAGACCCACCCTATGTGTCATCACAAAGCCAGCGAGCCTTGGTGGCATGGCCCAGTCCCACTTGTCCTGTGGCCTGGCTTTGCTATGCCGCAGGCCCCGTCCTCTAGGGTGTGCAGGTGAGGGTGGGGCTGGGCTCTGTCTGGCCATCACTCTGGGAGCTGAATGCAGGTCCTGCCCAGCACCCTGGACCCCCGGGCAGGCCCATGGGGGTGGGGGGCGCCAGGAGAAATGGCCTGTGACGGGGGTGGGCGTCCCGGGCGGGAAAGCAAACAGTGTCAGCGGCTAATGAGCGGGAACCGGGCCTGGGGCCGAGGGCCCGGTGAGGGGCATGGCCATCGCTCATCCTGACAGGCGGGCAGCGAAGGGGGGCTGAGGACTAGAGGTAGGGGGGAGCATGAGAGCCGACAGAGGGTACCCTGGAGACCCGACCCCACACACAGACGGACAGACGGACAGAGTGGAGGCAGGCAGGCCTCTCACCCCTGGCTGGCTCCCATCCCCAGCTGTGGCCCCGATGGCACCCCACTCATTCCATCTTCTCCCCTGTCTGACCCAGCTGGTTGTCCTCCCCCATAACTAGTCTTTGCAGGACAAAGGAGACTGTCCCAGGAGGGGGTGCTGAACCTGGGACCCCCACATTGCACACTGGGATATAGGAACTCGGGTCTTGAGGCCGAGCTCTCTGAGCAGAGAAGGCTAGGCGTGCTCTGAGAGGCCCTCCTTGCCTTGACTTCCCATGGTCACCCTTCCTCCCTTCCTGTGTGCAGTCCCAGCTGTCTTCGAAGTCCCCACCCTTTCATGAAGTCTTCCCTCCAATATCTCAACAAGCCCCAAAGCAGTGGGTGGGCCGACTCCACCCCTGAGGAAAGCGGCCCCTCCAGTTTTGCATATTAAAGGTGTTGTCCCATTGCGTAGGTGGGAAGACTGAGGTGCAGAGTTGGATGTCAGGCCCAGCTATTGGTCTCCCTGCCTCTAGCACGTTATAAGCCCCTGCACCCCAGCCCATGCCCAGGCAGAGCTGACCCAGCCTCTAGGCCTCTTGTCTGACTTGAGCTCCCTAAAATTGCAGGATTCCTAAGCAGGTGAGACCTTGAGAGTGCTCCTCAGTTCCTCCTGGCCCGGTCGTGGTCCTGGTGGCCCCACGACAGCTCGGCTGGCCCAGTGGCCTGTAGGTGCCTGCCTATGGGGGTATCCAGGCCCCTGTCCTGCCTCGGCTAGGAGGGAGGGGCAGCCATAAATTCACACCGCCAGCCGCCTGAGGGATAAATGTGTCATCGACTACACGATTTATGAGCACACCCCTGGCCCTCAAGGCAGAGAAAACAAGCCTCTGTGTACACATGGCTCGGCGGGCAGGGATGGGCGGCTGCCGGGGGGCATGTGGGGGCATGGCAGGCCAGCAGGACACGTGCATGCGAGAGGTGCGGGGACGTGGGCATTGCGAGTATGGGGACACAGACATGCAAACGGATATGTGGGGACGTAGACACACTGATATACCCACAGACACACACACACGCACACACGGTGGTGTGATTACACATACATGCACACATCTGAAGGTGGCACAGCAAGCCCAGGGACACTCCATGGGCATGTCACCCAGAGGCATGCATGGTCCCACCCTGGAGGTGTGCTCTCTCCCACATCCTGATTCCCACAGAGGAACCAGACCCAGGGAAGGAAAGATAAGGAAGGCTCTCTGGACGTTTGTGTGTGCATGTATGTCTGTGCATGTGCATGTGTATGTATGTGCCCTTATACATGTGTGCGCAGGGTGTCTCCCATCCCAGGCAGCCCATGGAGGGCGCCATGGTGGACGGACCTCCGCATGAGGAGGCAAAGGCAGAGAAGGGGACCAGCAGGCCTACGGAGGCTACAGGTGTGTCAGGAGACCAGGATGTGTGGGAACAAGGGCTGGGTGGTGATGCCTCAGTCCTGTTTGGGTCCCACCTGCTTTGAGGCTTGATTGTCTCAGAGGCCCAGGGGCCCCAGGAAGCCATGGCCCTGCCAGGCCAGTCACTGAACACACCCCAGGCATCGGCGCTAAGGAGTGAGGCCCTAACAGCCTTGACTCCTCACCGTCCCACTGCCTGGCCTGCTGACCACATGTGTGTTGCCCAGTTTGTCCACCAGGACACTGTGGGGCAGTTCCAGGTCAAGGCTCTGCTGGCACCAACCAAAGTTACCAGCTGGGACCCATCCAGGTGCAGCAGCACAGGCCTGAGAGTACGGGGCGGGGGTGGGGTGGGGGTGGGGCTGCAGACACGCAGCAGGAAGCTTCAGGGAGCACTCACTTGGAGGATTCCAGGAAGACCCGGTGGACTCAGAACAGCGCCACCGAAGTCTGACAAGGACTTAGGACTTTCATGGAATTGAGGCTGTAGGTCAGCTTTAGTTGTCAACACCCTTCCACGGGTGATCTGGGGACCCACTCATGCTCCAGACACTCATCCTGCTGGCCTTGCCACAAGAGAGTCAGGAGTGTGGCCTCCTGGGAGGATTCCTGTGGCAGTGGGTCCCCAGCCCAGGGCAAAGGGGCTGACTGATATCCTGGAGACCACCAACGGCAAAGCCATGGTACCCCAAATAGGGAGAGACAACATCACTGGCTTCCATACTGGGAACCCCCAGATGCAGAGCAGATACCTGGAGAGCTGATCCGGGACCTCTGAGACCAGAGGCCTCCACGCCAGGGACCCACCCGATCTCAGACCAGAGATCCCCAGAGGAGAGACCCCCATACCAGACTCCTACACCGGAAATTCCCATACCAGGATCCAAAGAGGAGACACCAAAGAGAGCAGGGACTCTAGAGGAAGGATCCGCAGCAGAGAGACTCATAAAATAGGGACCCTCACTAGGGACCCCCCAGAGCAAGGGATACCCAGGTGAGGCACTTTGTGCCAGGAGAGACCCAGGGCTCCCTCAAACAAGTCTGTCCCCATTTTTCCTATAAAGAAAGCCAATGGTCTCCCCCACTCTCCCTCTGCATGAACATCTCAGGATGGCGTTGCATCTGGGCTCTGGCTCTGCTCTGGTCTGTGTCACCGGTGCCCTCCTGGGCGTGGTCCCCCCAAGATGCACTCTTGCAGGAGATGAGGCAACTCGAACACGGTGAGCACCTTCAGTGGGCACACAGGGGTGCGGGCGTGTTGGGACAGGCAGCTGTCAGGGGCGCCCACCCCTCCTCAGCCCTGCCCAGACAGCAGCCCTTTCCTCGGTATCTGCAAAGACTGGCTGGAATCCCTCAAGAGCATCTTTAAATAAACAAAGCACAGAGAAAAGTGAGCTCCTAAATACAAGTCACATCAACATAGATTTCCACGCAGATGCACGGCAGAGCTTGGCCTGTAGGCCTCCTCAAAGCCCTGCTCAAGCCTGGGAGCTTTGGAGGCCCAGGGGCACAATCACCTGGGTGATGCCCACACTGCCCCGGACACTCACCCCCACCTCCCCCACCCCCCAGTCCCAGGCTGTATTCTCCCTCTTGGAGATGGGCACGCCAGGCCTGTCCACACACCTGGGCAAGAGAAGCAGCTGCCATGGGAACTCTCTACTTCCCCTGGGGTCTGTACCCCCACACCCCAGGGACTCCATCAGGCAAAGCTTGAAGGATCCCCTTCTAGCCCCTCACACTTCTTTTTTTTCCTTCAAAATTTATTTATTTATTTTGAGAGATACAGAGATAGTGCAAGTGGGGGAGGGGCACAGAGAGAGAGGGAGAGAGAATCCAAGCAAGCTCCATGCCACCAGTGCAGAGCCCCACAAGGGGCTGGAACCCACAAAGCCGTGAGATCATGACCTGAGCCGAAAGCAAGAGTCAGACGCTTAACCAACTGAGCCGCCCAAGGGCCCTGGACCCCTCCCACTTCTGAAGGGTGTTTTACCCCACTGGGGACACAGGGATCTTGTGGGGATGATCCCAGGGTCCTGTGGGACTGACACAGAGGGCAGAGAGAGCAGCACTGGCGTGGGTGGGGAGAGCCAGTCAGGCTGCCCTTGTTGCTGAAGGTGCCCTCCCCTCCCACACCCCTTGCCACATGAGTGTCTGGCCCAGAGCCTCTCAATTTGTCTGACACATTTAAACAGGGTGAGGTGAGCGCCACCCCCTCAAGGACACCTATAGTAGGAGGGGTGGTGAGGAGGGTGGGGGCCTCTGGTAGGTGAAGGTTGGAGTCCAAGGGACTGAAGCCCCCCCCCCCCCATGCAGATGGTGGCCTCCAAATGAGACTGGACACTGCCGGGAACAATGCTTCACAACCAATGAATGACTGGACAGCCTCTCCCCTTGCACATCTGGGGGGCCCTTCTGCCCTCTCCCTCCTACAGGCTGAGCCCAGGGCACCTCTGGCCCTCTACTCTCTGTACTCTCCCCGACAAGCATCTCCTGGCAGCACAGTGGTGCTCCCTCAGCCTGAACATCCCCAGGAGGCCCTTCCCACCACTTGCCCTAGACATACCAGTCAGTGCTTTTGATGTCCCAGGGCTGGGGCACTCAGGTTTGTTCTCAGGGTCAAGGGGATCATCCACACGAAGAGGCTCAGGGTTTCTCTCAGGCACAGAATTCCAAGAGCTCTGAAGGATGCCCCCTGTCCCTCTGTTTTTCGAGAGAGTTCATGGTGGACATATGTTTCCCTGCGTACAAGCGGCCTTATTTCTGTCACGAGAGCCCTGAGGGGTTGTCGGCAGGACAGACCCCCTGGGGCAGGGATCGATGAGGCCAGTGGCTGAACCGGGGGTCTGGGCAGTGGGGGTGCTGAGCATGCTTCATAGGTCTTGGGAACACTCCCATGGGCTCTCTCAAGCTTTGCCCACTGAGTACTGACCCCCAGGGGGTGTCCACAGTGGTGGAGGCGTCCCCACCTGGTCCATCTCCCAGCATCCTTTGTCCAGCTGGCCCTCAGCACCCTGCGGAGTGGTGGTAACAGGAAAGCAGGATAGAAGGAAGGATAGACAGCATTTCCTCTGGGGAAGAGCAGATCCCCTGGGAGGGCTTCTCTGGGGAGGACTGTTGACCCCCAGATCCTGCAGGGCCAGCCCATGGGTTCTCCTGATGGGACAGGACGTCATCCTCTGCAGACGTTTCCTGTCTGTGGACAGAGAAGGTGAGGATGGGGAGAGTGTTGCATCCAGTGTAGACAGCACTGGGTGTAGACAGCTCTGGGCATGTGACTGGGCTGGGGAAAAACAGAGGTGGGCCTGGGGGATCCCCCAGGGGCTGTTTGAGGAGGGAGGCACACAACAGCTAAGGCGAGACCCAGTCACCAGGACCAGTGACCCCAAAGACCCCCCTCAGCCTAGGGGGGAGTGCTTCCAGAGAGCCCCCTGCTGATTTATGGTTCTCCAGGGTAGACAGAGTTATGGCTGCTAAGGCCTTGCTCCCTCCCTCTTCCTCCTCCCTGCTGGGGGTTGGTTGGGGTGCGGTGGCTCTCAGCTGGTTTCCAGATGGGCCTGGTGGAGGGGGCACCTTGGGGTGGGAGCCCAGGTACCCTGAGCAAAAGGACCAGGTCAGTGTCAGCTGGCCAGCTATAGCTGCCTTGGTCTCTCTCTGGTTGTCTCTGTCTCTGTCTCAGGCTCTGTCTCTGTCACATGCAGCCCCCCTTCCCTGAGGCAGCCTGGGTGGGTGGGAGTGGGAGCCGGTGATTTATCGCCTGCTGCTTGTCTTCCATCGGAAACGCGGGGGGTGGGCGCAGACGGTGCGGTGAGCTATGGGCCCCTAGGGCCCTGCCACCCACCCCAATGTTGTTGCTCTGTCTGGGCGGCGGCGGGTGCACCCCCCCCACCAACGTGGCCAGGGCTTCGGGCCCCCAGACCTTCCCAGCGCCTCGTCCACGCTGGCCCCACTCAAGTCTCCGCCCAGTGAGGGGCCGCCCCTCCCAAGGCTCCCCTTCATGTCCCCAGGCAGGAAGGGGTCCACGGAGGACCCGCACACTCTCCTCGCCCCCAGGTTGATCGGGAGATGGCAAAGCGTCTGTTCCACTCCCCTGGGGGTTCCCATTCCACCGTCCCCACCGGCTTCCTCCACAGAAGCGGCTGAGGCCGGCTCCTTCCAGACAGTCTTCACGCCACCGGCCACCGCCATGCAGCCGCTCCTTCCAACCCCGCTGTGGTGCACACAGCAGGGGCCCAATAAGTGTTTACGGAGCAAACAGGCGGCGGGAGTGTGGCTGGTGCACCTGGGCTGACACCCCCTCCGCCTGGCGGAAGAAGTCTCTTATCTTCCCTGCTGATGGGCTGTCAGCGACAGGGGGATGGCAAGGGAGAGGAGGGTAAAGGAGGGGAGGGGTGCAGAGGGGGAGCGCTCACCCCTCCCTGTTAGCGGCCACTTGGTGCACCCTTCCCTGTTCCCATGGGGGCTGCGACCTGTCCGCTGTCTTGACGATCCACCCGCACCAGCCTGGGCAGATCCGTCCTCTCCTGGTCTCTGTTTCTCCGCGGACCTTGGTTGTCTGCACGCCCAGTGTCCCCACCTCCGCCGCCCTCGCCCCACGTGGGGGTTTCCGCAGGCCACGAGCGCCCTCTGGTGGCTTCTCTGGGTCGCGGCGCGTGAGGGGAGAACTGGATCCCGATTTTGGGGACCGGAGGTCCTCAGCCGAGGCAGCAACCCATTTCACAGACAAGGACATGAGGACTACCAGAGGGAGGTCACGGCTGTGTCTGTTTCAGGAATGCCGTCTGGCCCTGTCGGGGCTTGTTCAGAGAGGCTGGGGGTGGGCAGCGATGTGGTCAGAGGACCCCTGGGCTGTAGGGCAAGGGACTCTGAATCCGCCAGCTTGGGGACTAGAGGTGTGTGGGGATGGGTAGCGCCGTTTTGTTCCCATCTGGAAGGAGAAGGAGTCTGAAACCACAGAGAGGACCAGGCTGTCAGTGGGGAAGGCCCCTGGGGCAGATGTGTTGTCCATTAGGTGGAGGACAACACTGGGGGGAGGGGCATGGTAGGCCCTTGAGGTGGGGGTAGAGGTGTACACTCCCCCTCCCTGCACAAGGCCATTCAGGGGCGCTGAGCTGGGACCATCCACTTCCCCACACTCCTTGGAGACTGAGGCCCCAGGGTCAGTGCATGGAGGGTCAGCTCAGGGTCAGAAGTTGGGACTGGGGACTCCCAGGCAGCCTGGAAAAGATTCGAATGAGGCTCAGCCAGCACCCTCTGTGGTCAGTACCTTGGGAGAAGCCAATCTAAATCATGGAGAACTGGCAAAAGTGAGAGAGTCTTGGAGGAACCATGGAATTCAGCTGCCCTATCAACCAGGGAGTAAGGAAGTTCTTCCTTAGGTCTGACCAGACTGTGACGCCAGCCTCTTTCCTACGTCAGAGGAGCTCTGGCTGCTTTGCAGCTCCGGGCTCTCAGGGCTCCTGTGCCCACCCTCGCAGAGGGACACTGTCCCAGAAGCCCTCAATCTTGTGGGCATTAGACCTGGGCCCCTGCTGACCCCTCCCCATAGTGTCTGCTGGAGCCTGGGCTCACAGCCCGGGAGGGCCCCTTCTCTTAGCTTGGGGTCACCTAAGACCCCCCAGGCCATTTTCTCTCGGCCCTACATTTGTTCTCTGAAGGCCCCGGTGAGGAGGAAGAGAGAGGGGTCCTAGGGGCTCTGCTTCCACTGCAGCATGGAGAAAGCTCAGGCCCAGCAGGAAGACCCCTCTCTGGCATCTGGTTTCCTCTATGGAAAGTGAGGTGGAACATGACCTCCCTGTACCATGTTGGGACTGAGTGAGTTAGGAGGCTGCCTGTGTACCTTGCTGGGACAAAGACTAGTACCTCTGACCCCCACCAGGGGCTCTGGGTGTGCTGGGCCATCCCTGGGGGTGGGGAGGGTGGCAGTTCATTTGTACAAAAGGAGCCACCATCCCCGATGTGGTGATAAGACCGGATGGACGGATGGACAGTCGGCCACAGCCCACAATGGGCCGGATGCCCTGCACCTGCCCACAAAGGAGGGGGTGGCTCCTGCCTCACGTCTGACCGGCAGCCCTGAGATAGCATCAGCCCAACCGGAGAGCCATCCATCTTGTCCCACAAAGACTGGGACAAAGGCCATGTCAGCGGCAGCCTCCCCGACCCGGTCAACGGGGGCCAGAGCCTTCCTGTGCCAGGCGCCCCAGGCCCAGGCCTGAGGCTTCTTGTCAGGGTCCTGTTTGGGGTCCATGGAGAGCAGCCTTCATTGTTTACAGGCCAGCCAGGTGGAGGCCACACCTAGGGCAGGAACGGGACTCCAATATTGAGGAAAGCATCAGCTCTTCATTTGGGCACCCTGGGTCCCTTGTTAGCAGCTTGTGCCATAGTGGGGCACCCTGGAGGAGTCCCTGGCCCTGGCTGCTCAGCCTGAGTTCAGGGGTGGGATGGGGGAGACCAGGGACTAAGGCTGGTCTGAGCAGTCAGAGGCACCTTCCCATGGGAAGTGGTGGTCAAGTGCAGAACATGATTCCAGACACTGTGCTGCCCCCTGGTACCCACTCACCCCTGCAGGGACCTGCCTCACCTGTCTTCCAGAGGCTCCGCTTCTAATTCAGATGCCCAGGGAGTTCCAGGTAGGTCATCAGATTATCCTCACCATCCCGGATCCATCCCTGACTGCCCTGAAAGGTGCCCATCCATGCTCCAAACAGCCCTCAGAGCCCCCTCATGGCCCCTCACTGACCCCCAGAGACTGCTACTCCAAATATCCTCTCTTTCTCTCAACCAGACAGCCCTGCAGTGCCCTCAGTGTCCCCACTGTCTTCATTGTTCTGTGTCCTGTCTCCACACTGTTTTCAATGGTCCCTGCAAGTGTCTTCACTACCCTGTAATGTGGTCACTGAGTTCTTCTGTGCCTTTCACTTGAACTTCTATGTGTGAGTGGTCTGGGAGAGATCACTGCTGACCCCGTGTTTGCCTGGAGGTTATTTTGGGTGTAGGAAGAGGAGATGCACCCCCTTGAATCACCTCCTAGGGCTTTTCCTGCGGTTTGGGGAGGGGAATTTCCACGTGGTGGGGCACAGAGACCAGTCAGATCGAAAGAAGGGTTTATTCTGCACTGGAGTTTGGTGTGGGGAGCCTCGCAGGAGGCTGGGCTGCAGCTCGTCCCCTTGACCTGCCTCAGCGTCCTGGGCTTCGGTTCGCCTCGCTGCAGAGGGGCGCGCGTGGCCCGGGGCCCGCAGAGGGTGGCGTGGTCCGCAAGATTGTGCCCAGGCGGAGGACAAGCCCCGGTCCCGGTCAGCTCGAGGGATCCTGGGGGCAGGGTCCCGTCGGGCTGGCACGCCCGCGTCGCTCAGCGCCTCTCAGTACTCGCCGGCTCCGGCCGTCTCCCCCACCAGTGGCGCGGTCAGCGACGACGGGTGCGCGGCGCGGGCGCGGGCGCGCAGCCTGCGCAGGCGGCACAGCAGCAGCAGCAGCAGCAGCGCGTGCAGCAGCCCGAGGCCAAGCAGCAGGAGCTGCGCCGCCAGCGCCCCCCAGCAGAGCGCGCCCGGCGCACAGGCGGCGCGCAGCTCTTCCTCCGTCAGGTACAGCAGCAGGCGGCCACGCAGCGCGGCGGGCTCGGCGCAGCGCAGGTCGCGATAGGGCTCGCGCTCGGACCGGCCGGCCAGCCAGGCGCGCAGCGGCACCAGGTGGCAGTCGCAGCGCCAGGGGTTGCCGCCCAGGTGCGCGACGCGCAGCGCGCGCAGCGAGTCCAGCAGCCCCGGCGGCAGCGCCGTCAGACTGTTGTCCGTCAGCACCACTTGGGTCGTGTTCGGCGGGAAGGCGGCGGGCAGCGAGGCCCGTGTCAGGCCGCGGCGCCCACAATCCACGAGCGTCCCCGCGCAGCCACACGGCGCGGGGCAGCCCGCGGCCGGGCAGCTGGGTGGCGCTAGCAGCAGGAGCAGCAGGCTCAGCGCCCGGCGCGGCCCTGCAAGGGAAGCGCCGCAGTGAGCCTGGTGGCGGCCTGTGTGGCACCTGGGCGGGTCCCCGTGCACCCGGGGCCCGAAAGCCATTCTCGCGCTGGCTGGAACTCCCCTCGAAGTCCGACCCAAGTCTCCCTACTGCAGCCCCAACGACTGCAGCCCCTCCCAACCCGACTCTGCTCAAGGAGAGCAGCCGGGGCCTGCCTGACCCCAAACTCACCGGAGCCCATGTCGAGAGGATGGTGACCCGGCTTGTTCTGGAGCGCTAAGCGTTGGCTAGAGAGCCGAGCGATAAGGCCGGCCCACCCCTGCCAGGCCCCAGCGCACCGGCCAAACCGACCACAGCGCAGCCACCCGCCAGAAATAACCCGGAGGCCCAGGGGACAGGCGCTGCGGCCACAGATAGAGCGCTATCACCAGGGCTCACAGGCCACCAGGGCTTCCGCCGCCACACACTCCCAGGGGCGTAGGGATCACTCGGCCACCGATGTGACTTCACCAACATTGTTCTCCTGTCACCAGGACAGGACGCAGCATTCACAACTGAACAAAACTGGAGACTGGGATTGGGGGGAAGGTATCATGCTGGGGGTGGGGGAGGGATGGGCTAGGCAATCCAGGGCAACAGTGCTGCTGGGGAGAAGGGACCTCCAGCCACAGGCAGGGAATGGCAGTCTAGGAGTGGGGGGTTCCCAGGTTGCCCAGCACCCACTCACTGCTCCTGGAGAGAAGGGACCTTCAGCCACAGGCAGGGAATGGCAGTCTAGGAGTGGGGGGTTCCCAGGATGCCCAACATCCACTACTCACTGCTCCTGGAGCCCTCAGGCCAGGCCACAGCCCTGGGTGAGGAGTAAGGGCAATCACAGGCATCCCAGCCCCACCAGCCCCATGAGATCCTTGCCTGAAGCCAGGTGCCCTCCTTTGGTCTGGAGGGATCCTAAGTTCTTCTGTTACCCAACCTGCCACTGAGCTACCTGGTGAGGGGTGAGGAGGTGAGGAAGGACTGGTTACCTCAGCACAAAGTGAGGCCTCAGCATAAGCTGGGTGGCCCGAGGGAGGGGGCACATGAGGGCTCCCATGTCCACTCTGTGGCACTGGGGTGGGGAAATAGGCCTGGGATGCCAGGGATCTGCTCCCCTATTCTGCCTTGTTTTACACCCCCCCCCCCGACCTGAGTAGGGCCTGGAGTCAAAGTTCGTGACCTTCTGGGGCAGGGGTAGATCTCAAAAGTCATGGCCCAAACTAGCTCCTGTTCCTCCGAGGTCAAAGAGGGCCAGCTGTGGGGGCTGCTGTCCAAGCCCCCTGGAAGCAGATACAAACGAGGGGAGGGACTGGTACTGAGAATAAATTAGGGTTGGTTGGGGGCTATGAGCCTGCATCTCTGGGTCAGGTCAGGAACAGTCGGGAACAGTCCTGGTCTGGGTCATTCTGGGACTGGGGTTGTGCCCAGGCCTGTTGGAGATCCAGATTATTCCAGGGTAGAGTCCAGGCCAGTTGGGGTCCAGGGATGGGAAGGGCCAGCCTGGAAACTGGCAGTATTATCCATGGCAAAGTGGGGCTGGGTTGGGGTCACTGGTCCTGCATTTGCTGCTTCATCTTCTGCAGCATCTCCTGCATGCGCCTTAGCTGGAGGTGAGGCGGGAATAGCAGGAAGTGGGGTGAGAAACGTGAAAGGAGGGGCCGGACTCCCACCCCCACCCCAGCCCCTCCTCCTCCCCCGTGGCCCCACTAACCTCCTCATCCTTCATCCTGATGAGCTTTTCTGTCTCAGCGTCAGGGGTAGGCAATGGTAGGATTGGGATGGGGCTCTCCATACGGCTGTCCTGGGTCAGTTTGCTGTGGGGTGGACAAGAAGGACAGTGTGACCCCCAATGCTACCGAGGCTCTGCCCCCCTGAGCTCCCACACCGCTGGGAGGACAAGGTGCAGGGTGGGGGCCTACTTGGGAGTCGGGACAAAGTTCAGATCTGGGTAGGCAGCAAGGATCAGCCCTCTGTTAGGGAGACGGGGCTGGGAACACGAAGCGCATGATCCAGGTTCGGGTCAGGGCTGCGCACCTGGTCATCTGCTGGATGCAGTGCGCGCGATAGTTCTCGTAGTGCACATCGCACGTCACGTCCTTGAGATCATGCATGTGTGTGCGGATAAGCATGTTGCGAAGCTTCACAAAGTCGCAGTGTGCCTGGTTCTCCACTGTGGGGTAGGAGCCGGCCGTGAGTGGGTACAGGCCCCGGACAGCTGCCCCACCCCCTCGGCCACGCCCCATGCCTGAACTCACCCTCGACGATCCCCCAGGGGTACAGTCGCCCCCGGACCCGCTGCCCCTTGGCCTCCACCACTGTGTTGCTGCCGATAACTGCAAAGGGCGCGCTCTCCTGGGGAGGGCAGGTACAAGGGCTCGCGCCCAGTTAGTTTGAGTGTGGGGTTAGTGGCTGAAGAGGGACATGGGCACTCAGCACCTGGTTGCCCCTCCAGCATCACTATCAACAGCGTCTCCCCAAAGAGATCCTGGAGTTGCCCAATCCTTGTGGCTTCTCTGAAGCCAGAGCTAGCCCAGCTCATACCCCAGGGGCCTTTAGCAGGCTATGCCCAGCCAGGCATAGCCTCCCCTTCTAATACCATCCCCCATCAGGAACTGCTCCATCGAGCTACCTTCACCATCCCTCCCTCCCCAGAGCTGAGCCCAAGCCTCCTATTAGTGAAGCTGACTTTGGCCTGGGCCAAGGGCTCCACCCTGCTTTTGGCCCAGTGGCTGCCTGTCCTGTAGCCTTGGACTTGGTTATTGCCACTCTAGATCCCGGGGCACCCAAAGCCACAACCACCCTCTGGAGCTCAGAATTCCAGGAGCCAGGGCACACACAGGCTTGTAGCCACTGGGCCAGACCCTTCTGCTCATGACCCATTGGAAGAAGACTGAGGAGCAGGGTTGGGGGGAAGCCTGGCCAGAACTGTGCCTTTGGGTCCTGGCAAGTGTCCATGACACACCAAACACATGGGCCCCAAACTGCACAAGCCAGTGGAGACATGGGTGACCGTACCCCCCACCCCAGGTGAAGGGGCTCTAATGCCCAGACAAAAGACTCCTGCCTCCATGGGGTTGGACCTGGATGCTTGGTGCCATGTAAACTGACCTCCAGTTCCCTCCTCTGCCACCACAGGCTGCTCACCTTCAGTTCCCGATCCTGCTGCTTGAAGTCCTCATCCTCGTCAGAGTCACATTCAGGGAACTGGTACACGTGGATCCCGAACTTGTCAATCTCCTCCCGGATCTGTGGCCGGGCAAAGGGCTGTCAGATTTGAGGCTGGCAAGGGACCTGGGGCCAGGTGCACTGGCACCCAGGATCAGCACACTTGGTGTTCTGGGTCCCAGAGACCTAGCCCAGGCACCTCTGCCACACACGGCAGGCTCACCCGCTCCTTCAGCTTCCGGATCTCGCTGGGGACGAGACAGTCAGCTTTGGCGATGAGAGGCACGATGTTCACCTTCTCATGCAGAGCCTTCATGAAACCCACATCCACCGGCCGAAGCCTGCAGAGAGCATCCAGGGGTGGAGAGGGGCATGGTGGGGTGGTGGGGGCACAGAGAGAGGGTGGGATGGGCTCAGAGAGGGCATGGTTGTGAGGGCACAGGTAGAAGATAAGCAGTGATAGGTACAGCCAATGGGGAACCATGGAGGTGGGTCCTGCCCCACCCCCAGCCTGTTCCCAGGACATTCACACACCCATGTCCAAAGGGGGAGATGAAGTAGAGGCAGCAGTGCACACGGTTGTCTTGGATGTTCTTGCGGTTGAGGCCACTCTCGTCACGGAAATACTGTTCAAACTGCTGGTCCACATAGTCGGTGATGGGCTTCCAGCTGCAGGTAGGCAGGAGGGTCCATGAGGCCAGAGGGGAGGCTGGATCAGCCTAGGCACAGTCTGCTCCCCAGCCAGGCTTTCCTTACCACTCGGAGTTGTTGACAGCATCCCCGAAGCCCGGTGTGTCTACAATGGTGAGCTTCAGCTTGACCCCCTTCTCCTCAATGTCCACCGTGTGCTTCAGGATCTCTACAGTCTGGCTGATGCGCTCTGTGGGTGTCGGGGCATTGGTTGGAGGGGTCTCTCTGACTCTCAGGCCCCCACCCCCATTGGGCAGCCAGGACCCTTGCTCTCATCCATTTTAGCATTTAGCCCTGGCCACATGGCCTGACTGTGGTCTGGGCCATGCCTCCTGGGCCCTGAACAGGAGACCCATGCTGTGGGGAGAGAGGAGCAGCGTCTGGACCTGGAAAGGACTCCTTTGAAGGGTCACACAGCAGAGGATGGGGAACCAATGCCAGGGCTGCACAGAGCCCACTCACCCTCGGCACTGAGCAGCTTCCGGTCCTTGTACAAGTCGGTCAGGAAGAGGCTGTGGACCAGCGTGGACTTCCCCAGGCCTGACTCACCTGCCCACAGGTACAGTGAAAGAGTCAGGTTAAGTCTGGGACCCCTTGTACAAAGCCTGGCTGGCTAATCGCCCAAGCCACCCCACCTGGGAGTCCAGCCCACTCACCCGCCACCATAAGCGTGAAATCGAAGCCCTTCTTCACAGACTTCCGGTGCACCTGATTGGGCAGTGTGGCGAAGCCCACGTACTGCTTGTCGATATCCTGGGGGCAGGGGCAGGGCAAGTCAGGGGCATGCTTGGGTTCCTGGGGCAGTCTGATGCCCTGTTCCCTACCCGGCTCAGTGATGGGAGGCAGCAGAGGGCAGAGTCCCCTGGGTGGGGTGTTTCAATAGCAGAAATGAGGTGAGGGCCTGTGAGCAAAGGCCTGGAGCTGGGAAGGCAGGTAAAGGGGTGGCAGGCTTCCTTGCCCCAGCCTCAGCGAGGGGCTCTGCAGGGACCTGAGAATGTGTCTGGGTGTGTAGAGATTAGTATGTCTGGCTGTAGCAGGCCCTGGCTGGGTCCTCCCTTGGGTGGTGGGCAGAGGGCACCCGGACCTAGACCCCTCAGACACAACCAAGGCCCTCCATAGGCCGGAGAAGCCCCCTGGCCTCAATACTCACCCCTCCTGAATGTACCAGGGGGTGGGAGGCCCCATCTGGCCACCATCCAGCCGCGGGGGTGGCTGGCTGCTGCTACCAAGGCGGAGCAAGGGCTATTTATAGACAGCGGCACCGAGCCTCCCCCGCCCTCGGGGTCCCAGCACCCACCCAGGCGGACCCTGGCCCTGCCGGTCCCTGTCGCATCTGCAGAGCCCTCGGGACCGGGACTCGGCAGGCACACACACGCTGACCCACATTCCACTCCCCTCACCACACACACCTTGAGCCGCCTCTGGGCCTGGGTCCGCGGTGACAGCAGCTGCTCCACCAGGCGGTCCTGGGGCGCTGCCAGCGAGTCCATCGCTGCGTTCGGACCCCAGACCGGGTCAGACACACAGGGGCCAGGCTTTCAGGAAGGACTTACAGGCGGTAGTGCCTTGAAGCCCTGCTCTCGCCCCAGTTTTATAGACGCGGGAACTGAGGCCCAGAAAAGGGACGTTGCCCACCCGCGGTGCTGCCGACCCCATAGGCCGCGCGTGCCATGTCTCTGCCTCTGCGGACCCGCCCCGAGCCGCGCGCGCCGTCGCAGCCCCAGGCAGGCCCGGCTCCCGCACCGAACCAGAGGCGGGGCCTCGCGGGCGCCGGCGGGCGGGGGGTGGGGGACAAGACCGCCCCACCCGCACGGTCGCCGGGAAACAGTCGCCTGGAAATTGGGCCGCGGGCGGAGCCACCGGAAAGCTGCTTCGGAGGGCAGGGCCCAGCATAGGCGCGCATAGGCGCGGAGGCGGAGCCCCGCTGCGGGACCTGTGACCTCGGTCCCGGCGTCGCGACCACCCGGATGGGAGGGTGGGGAAGCCAGGGCCCACCCAAGGGCCCTAGGGGGCGGGGGTTGTGGCCGCCCCGCGTCCCGCCCCCTCCAGGTGCGGCGCGGCTTTCGCCCGCCAGAGGGCGACGGAAGAACGTTCCCGGGACCTACGCGCACCCACGCGGGAACCGGCCCCTCTCACTCCTCTCCTCGTAGAATTGGCCCGGAAACCTCCCAGTTGGTGTCGCGGAGCCCCAACTATCCACGGCCACACCCCTCCTTGTACTGCCCCCCCCCCCGTGTGTATTGTGTGTGTGATGGGGGCAGGATGTTCTTGCCTGGTGTGGCCCCTCCAGACACGTGGGAACTGGGCGGGGGCAGAGCCCACCTCCCCAGCCTGGACCCACCGCCCCTTCCCACAGGTTTGCCGAGGCTCAAGGCAGGGAGGGGGACAGTTAGAGCACTAGAGGCCTACCCACCCTACCTCCCGGGAACTTGGAAGCTGCAGCCAGCCAGCACTGGCCACAGCTGCCCCCAGACCACTCCTACGAGCAAAAGTGGGGGGAGAGTATGTGGCGTGACTTACCCCCCTCCCCATCACGCGGCTCCCTCTCAGCTTCCTCGCCTGCTCTGACCCACAGCATGGGCCCACCGGGACTGGAGAGCTTCAGCCAGTATAGCTCTCACCCTCTGTGACCCCCCCCCCCCAGGGGCCACAGGCCTGTCCTGGGCCACCAAACCCTTCCTCACCCCTCTCTCCAGGACCCTACCAGAATCTGAACCAGGGAGTACCAGCCAGGCAGGAGGGAGGCTTGGAAAGGAGCTGCAACAAGAACAGATATACTTCTTGGACTGTGTATCAGTGGGGCTAGGTGGCCCCCCAGCTCTTCCCCACCCTGGGTCTCCCTTCTTGGCTCCCCTGGTTGAGGGGCCTTTGCCCATCTGTCCAGGCTCATTATGTTGCTGTGGGGCCTGGAGGCCCCTGGCACCTGGGGAGGAGGGGTGGGCCCACAGCTGGGAACAGGAGAACCTTTCATCCAGAGGAGAGCAGGGGGAAGCCACAGGGCACCTCCCTCAGCTCTCCCAGCTGGGCCCTCAGCCCTTGCCCTGAGAAAGCCTCCACACTGGCCCCAGCCCTCTTCCATGTGGACCTGTAGGAGGTGCCTGGGCCAAGTCCCACCCAGCCTCCACCTGTAGGTTGGCTATAGACACTGCCCCTCAGCCTAGCCCCCCCGCCCCTCCCCCACAGGCTGGCATCTCAGGCTCAGGGCATCTCCAAGACAGACACACCTGGGTCTAGACCTCAGCACTTCACAGCTGGGTGTCTGATGTAGCTTGTCACTCCCAGACTGCCTCGATTTCCCCACTGATAAGACAGCCTCTGGGGAGGCCCAGGTCAGGAGGGCAAGAGTCAGGAGGGTCCATGTCACGAGGGCAAGAGTCTCATTCCCAGCTCCTGCCCCTGTACCCAAACTCACCCCGACAGGGCCTGTGGATTCCCTGGGGGAGCTCCAGGGGAGGGGCCCTGCCACCCCCTCTCTCTGGCCCATGAAGTACAACAAATATTCCTCAGGGCTTCCTGAGCTGTAGACACAGCTGCGCCCACCTCCGGTGCCTGAGACTCTCGAGGCATTTCCATTCTTAGAATCACTGGAGTCAGCTCTGGAAGCAGCCACCAGAGCCACCAGAGCCCCCATCACTGCCTGAGACAAGGTGGGGGGTCAGAGGATGGGGGCATGGAGGGCCACCAGAGCTCCCCAACCCTCTTTCACAGTGTGGATAGACCAAAGCTCACTAACGCCAAACAATGCTAACGGCGAAACTACCGCTTTCTTCCAGCTCCCCCCAGATCCTCGGGGAGCCTGTTCCAAAGACCTGGCTCCCTGGCTTTGTTCCTGGGGTTCCCCCTCCCACCGGCATGGTGCCCTCTCCCTCTGGTCTGAGGGGCAGGGGACGGGTGAGGCTGGCTCCTAACTGACCTCGAAGGATGGGCAGACACAGGCCAGGCCTGAAGGTGCTCACACCTTGGCAGGAGGGAGGCCCTTTTGGTGCTGGGCAGTAACTCCAAGTGCCCGAAGCCCCAGGAGAAGCTGTGGGGACTGGTCTCCCAGGCCTCTCTCTCTCTCTCTCCCTCTCAAACAATAGCCTGGCAGCATGTGTCCCTGCATCTCAGGCATTGTCTGACCTGCCTGGATAGGAAGACGGCTTCTGGCCCAGGCTCCCTGGAGAGGCCCTTGCCAGCAGGTTGAGGCTGAGGGGCCCCTCCCCAAGAGCCTCACCTGTCCCAGGGTGGGGCGCGTCCCTGCCAGGAGACTGGCACCTGGGAGCCAGTGACTCCCAGCCCCCACCCCACCTGCTGGGCCGCACCCTGGGCCAGGACTTCGGGGTTCTACCCAGCATCTACCCACTGTGTGAATTCCTATCCCTGACGAGGGGTGCCAAGGCCGCCTTGGTGCCAGAGTCGGGCCAAGGAAATCCCCCAAAATGACTGAGCTCAAGCCAAAGAGGCCCCCAGCAGGGCTGCCCCAGAGCCCCCTGCCCATCTGGTTGCCCACCCCCACTCCACTCTCAGAGTCTTCCAGCTCTGTTTAACCCCAGCCTCAGCTGGGTTTCACAGTGGGTGCCCAGGTTAGCCTCCTGTCAGGCCCTGCATTCCCTGAGTGGGGGCCAGGCCAGCCCCTTTGGGAGGCCACAAGCCTATTTGTACCCACTAGGTTGGAAGACCCGTACTAGGCACAGGGATGACTCAGACCAGGCCTTGGAGGCTCCCAGTCTGGGGAAGAGGCCTGGCCGCAGATCAGCCCACTCACACTGATGTGTGGGGCAAGAGACATAAGATGCACAGGAGTGGGGTGGGGCTGCTTAGGGTCTGGGTGCTGGCTGGTGGACACAGACCCCTCCCCTAGCCTGTGGCCTGCCATGACAGTAGCCTCACTCAGGAACCCCAGCACGAGGCCTAAGGCCAGTTCAGGGAGGATATGCTGGCGCTGGACCACTGGGAGACACCCGGCCCATCCCCCCATCCTGGGAGGGGCGCCCCTGCTGTAAGGGTCAGGGGCCAAGCCCCCAGGGGACCAGTGCCCACTCTTCCCCTCTGTAGCCCTGGGCCGGCGGCACTGCCCCAGCTGACAATCGGTTATCGCGACAGGGCGGGATGACGGCCGGCGGGGGCGGGGTCGCGCCTGGGCGCCGGCGGCATTGGTGGCACAATGGGTGACAGCCGGCGGGGAGAGCGGCGGCGCGCACGTACCTGCTTGTCCTCTGCGGGGTTGGGGTCGGGTCGGGGTCCGGGTCCGGGCCGGCGGGCGGGGGAGAGACGGAAAGACACGGTGAGAGGCGGGCGGGCGGCGGGGACAAAGGCGCGCGCGGGCGCGCGGGCAGGCGCCGAGCTCACCTGGGGTCGCCAGCTTGCTCTTGTACCGCAGGCCTGTGCTCATGGTGGCCGCCGGCGCGGGGGACGGGCGGCGGCGGGCGCGCGGGCGGGGCGCGGCAACGAGCGGCGGAGGCCGAGGCCAGGCTGCGGGGTGACCGGCCCCTCCGCGCCGCCGCCGCCCGCCCCGCCCGCGCGCCCGCCAGCCAATCGGCGCCCGCCGCGCCCACGCGCGACCCGGCGCGGCCGGCGGAGGCGGGGACCCAGGCGCCCCCCAACGGCCCCGCGCCCGCCGCCTCCGGGCGACGCCCTCGCCTCCAGCCGCAGGCCAGCGCCCTGGAAACCCCGCGACGCCCGCGACGCCCCAGCCCACGGCGCGGCGGCTGCCCTGCCCGACTCCCGCCACACCTCGCGTCTCCCGTGCCCAGGCTTGGACTCTGCCTGCCTCGCTCTCGAGGGACCCCAGTAGGTGCCTCCGCCTCTGACCTTCCCAACGTGTGGCTCTTCCGTAAGGCCTTGCCCCCCAGGGTCTGGTGGCTTCTTGGCAGCACCTCCTCACCTCACCATGGACGCTGGAGGTGCTGGCCTGTGGAGTCCTGCTCCTGGCCACAGCAGGAGAGGTGACGGTCACCCCACAGAAGGCCGGATGCCTGGCGCAGTGCTGGCGCCCCAGCTTCCCTCCTGCGGCCTGTTCAGTGCTGTGCACACCTGCTCTGGGAGGAGACACACCTGGGCAAGCTGCAATGGCCAAGCCCATGGGCGGTTGATCTCCTCTCTTTTCCTGGCTTATTATCTGGGATTATTTCTAAAGAGTGACCGAGCTGACATCCGGGACAGGACTGACCCGACCTCAAGCCTGCCTGCTCCCCCACTCCCCACCCCAGCTGTGCACGTCTGCTCTGCAGATGACAGCCAGAACTGCTACACCCTGAGAAGTTGGGCAGGGAGATCTCAGCCTCCTGTGCTAGAGGGCAACCAGTGGCACTGAAGGCAGGGCCAGGGCCTGCACCCCATTTACAGATGGGGAAACCGAGGCCTCAGACCTTCAGTGAGTTGGCAGCATTCACAAGCATGAGTGCCTCCTGTCTTTTGTCACTTCCCTGGAGTGCTCCCAGGTGTCACATCTGGAGTCTTCAGTCCCACGGAAAGGGACAGACAGACCTGTGGTCACCAACTCCTCAGGCGACGGCCCCCTTAGAAGGAAATGGCCTGCTGTACCTTCCACACACAGGAAGCACACCTTTCTCCCCAGCCCCTTGTGTGCCCCTTGGTCCCTCCGCTGGTCCATGGGCTCCTCCATCTCTGAATCGCCAGCACCTAGCAGAGTTGTTTGCTCTGAAAATGAAAAAGCTATGTAAGCAGCAGCATTGCTCTGCAAAATTCTGTGGCAGATGCCCATTTCCCCCTCCACTGGGACTTCCAGGTGGTCCAGAGCTGTGACCAGCGCGGGGACCCTCCACCGCTCAGACCCCTCATCCAAAGCCTCGGGGCCAAATGTGTTTGGAATTCAGAATTTGTCATTTATCTCATACGTTTCATGATAACCTTGTTGGATCCGGCTGCGGCTGCACCTCGTAATCAAACACATTCAGATGTTTGTAGTGAAGGGGCACTGGGTGGCTCAGGAGGTTAAGCGTCCAACTTCAGCTCAGGTCATGATCTCTCGGTCTGTGAGTTCAAGCCCCGTGTTGGGCTTTGTGCTAACAGCTCAGAGCCTGGAACCTGCTTTGGATTCTCTGTCTCCCTCACTCTCTCCCCCTCCCCCACTCGTATTCTGTCTCTCCGTCTCTCAAAAATAAACATTTAAAAAAATTTTTAAAGATGTTTGTAGTGAAATGAGGGGTGCCCCGGTGGCTCAGTCGGTTAAGTGTCCAACTCTTGATTTTGGCTCAGGTCATGATCTCATGGGTTCATGAGTTTGAGCCCTCCATTGGGCTCTGTGCTGACAGTGTGGAGCCTGCTTGGGCTTCTCTCTCTCCCTCTCTGTCTCTCTCTGCACGTCTCCCGCTCACTATCTCTCACTCTTAAAATAAACATTTAAAAAAAGGTGTTTGTAGTGAAATGTGACTATTCACACGCACCAGAATAAATAAAGGCCATAACACATGGTTACACATCAGCCCAGGCCTGCCTTTGTTACAGACTTTTGAACACCTTTAAGTTTCAGAACTTTTGGGGAATTTAGAATTGGGAATAAAGGAATGGGGCAGGGAGAGAACACTCGAAGTGTTAGGCAGGACTTCTGAGCCTTCCTCAGCTCTGACAGGCTTGGTGGAAACCCCATGTGAGGGGGCCTGGAGCTTTGCAAAATGGTTCAACTGGTCAGTGAAAACTGGCACTTGGACTTTTAGCATGAACTGACTCATCCAAGCCTGTGCTTGTGGGGACAAAGGAGGAGACAGGGAACCTGTCCTCGATGTCTTTGCAAAGGGCCCCCTCAGGGCTCAGTGGGGAGGGAAGCTCAGAGCAGCCCTGGGTCAGGCTCTGAGGGGAGTGGGCTGCAGGTCAAGGGCATAGCTCTGGCAGAGGGTGGGAGGTGCACCTGTATAAGAATTACAGGCTTTAAAACAATTCCGGAGATGGGAGACAAAAAGAATAAGGTGTATCACATAAATGTGTCTTTTTTTTTTAATGTTTATTTATTTTTTTGAGAGACAGCACAAGCAGGGGAGGAGCAGACAGAGAGGGAGACACAAAATTCGAAGCAGGCTCCAGGCTCCAAGCTGTCAGCATGGAGCCCGATGCGGGGCTTGAACCCATGAACCATGAGATCATGACCTGAGCTGAAGTCAGATGCTTAACTGACTTGAGCCACCCAGGTGTCCCTAACATGTCTTTTTTTTATTGAGGTAAGTACACTCCAAAAGATTACGTACAGAAATGCTATTGGATTAGGGATCAGCGTTTTGGGTCTGGAGTGGAGCCGTGGATCGGTGTGGAGCTGATGGAGAGAAGACCAGAGCCACTCCCTGGAAGAAGGTGTCAAGGGCAGGCCTGAGTTAATGCCTTCTGTGAAATGCCTAAGGGTGACCCGAGGCTGCTGGCCCGGAAGGGAGAATGGGAGGTCTCCTCCTTGCCCTGGGGCTGTGGTCACCAGGGCCAAATCCAAGGGATGGCCCTGAATCCCACCACAGACACACCGCCTAGTCGAGCGACCCTCGGGGTAGCAGCACGCCTTGATCGACAGGCAAAATATCTGATGGGGACATTTCGGAAGTAGGACTGTGAGGTGCTGGTACTGGCCAGCAGATTTGTGGGATGTGCCTCCAGTTCTCCTACCTGGGACAGCGTAAGGCCTCCTTCCCTTTCTCCAGCCTGGATACTGCCGATGGGGTGGCCTGAGCCAAACTGTCACACTGCTCCTGTTTATCAATCAGGTGCAAACCCTGAGGGGGATGGGTGACATCAGGAAGGGGCAGGAGCGGCAGGGCCTGGCCTGGACACACGGCATTCACCTGGCCTCCCTGAGTGGGCCCTGAGTCTGCTTCCTCAGCAGGCAGAGAAAGCGCTGGCTGTGGTACAAAGGGAAGTAAATAAGACACTCCTGGGTGGAAAAAAATGCTACTTTTTAATTCACAAGGAAAAGAAGTTAATGAGTGAAAAAATAAATCACACCCAGAAAAATCTGTTCAACCAACTTGGGCTACAAATAGCTTGATGCTCTCCAGAAAAAAAAAAAAAAAAGCAACAAAACCTCTTTTAGTTAAGAAATTCTCAAGAGGCTGCGTGCAGCCCATGCTGTGTCTCCCTCCCCCTTAGCACAGATTCGTGGGCGTCAGTATGGCCTCACAGTAAACCACTATGATGGTGACAGAGGAACAAGTGGGTGGCAAGTGAGGCAGGGGCCGGGGTTCAGAGGTTTGTTTCAGGTTGCACACAGATATCAGGTGGAACAGGGGCTATCAATGACAAAGTTCAAGAACGTTCGATTCATCCGAGGACAAGGACAGAAGCCAAGCTGGTTACAGTGCATTAGACCCCAAAGACCCCCTCACAGGGGTATTGGAGGGAAGAGATCTACAGGGTCACGCCTACCCATGGAGGTGAGACCATGTTCCTGAGAAAAAGGTCACGACAAGAAAAGGAGAAACACATCTCTTTATCTGAATAGAGGTGCTACAAAGAACAAAACACATTAAATCCACTTGAGAGAAATCTTCCTTAAGGTGAAATGATAATCTCACTTGCCTTCCTACATCAGGATAGCACACAGGGCCACAAACTCTAAGTGGCTGGGGACAGTGATGTAACCCCTAGTCTGAGCCCACTGGAAGCTGGTGGTTTGAGGGGCAGTGGGAAAGAACGAGAAAGACCAGACATTCTCTTTGCATCTTCAGGCATCCCAGAAAACGGGGGCTCTGGGATGCCCCTTCCTGCTCTGACCAACCCTGGAGAAGCTGTGGTGGCAGGGGTGACCCTTTCCCCATCCCTGGAAGCTTGTGGGTCCCTCCCTGGGGAGAATGTGGGGGAGGGTCCTAAGTAAGGCTCAAGGTTGTGATTCACAGAGTGCACCCCATCAGGCTCTAAGGTGAGGTTTGGGTCTTCCAGGTCACTCCCAAGGAATTTGTCACTGGGCGTGGGACCAGTGGGCAGAGCAGGCCAAGATCAAGTTAAGTAAGAACCGAGAAAAGGACCCACTGCCCTGGCCAATGGATGGTGCTCTGCTCAGGGCTCCTTCTATGGTAAGCCCTCCACCTCGATGCTGCCCCTTCCCCTGCCTGCCCTGCCAGCTTCCACATCCAGCCCTGCCCACTCCCTTCCCTCCTGCCACACTGTTCTGGACGCTTATGTGCAGTGTCCACCAGCTTCTGGCTTGGGGGACGGTATCCCAATGTCCCACATCCCCTTCCTGAGGCGTCCGCTCCTTAGTATGCAATGCTGGGGCCATGGACACCCCTTGGGCAGGGTCAAGTGGTTCCTCCTCTCCTGCCAGCAATCTCACCTTCCCTGGTCTCAGAGGTTAGTTCCCTGGTCTGCTGGAGGGTGAGTTCATTCTCCCCACTCCCACTCTGTCACCCTCCACCTACCTACGTGGCACTCCCCGGGGGCAGCCCTAAAGCCTGCTGGGGATGGATGTCATGGCCGCACACAGATCAGAAGCAGAGGTTCATGGAGTGGTGACACCAAACAGCTGAACCCAGGACCCCCTGGCCCAGGCCTCACTCCAGCAAAGAGGTGTGAACTGTCCCCAGCCAGGCCAGGGGCCTGCCCTGGTCAGGCAGCTCTGTCTGACCCTGAACTCCAACAACTCGGTGACCTGGCACCTTCCTGACTCCAGCTACTCTGCGTCACTCTGAGTCCGGTTACTCTGGCTCCACCATACCCACGAGAAGACCAGAAACCATCCCTGGCACCTGGGGCTCCCAGTCAGGAGGGCTGCCCTGCTCTTGTGAGTACATCCTACAGCTTGGTATCTCCATGTGTCTGCTGCTTGGGTGGATCTTCCCTGCCCTGATGACCTGGGGGTGGGAGGGCCTAGACCTCAGAGTCTCATGCATTGTCCCCAGCCCTCCCTGCCTGCCTGAGTGGGGTTTGGGGGCCTGAGAGCTCTGGGGGTGGCTGTCTCACAGGGAAATGTGTATGCAGCAAGGAACTATTGGAGAAGGCTTTTCTTGATCTCCTTGTTAGAAAAATGTAAGGGGGTCACAACACACGCCCGTCTTCCTCACCAATCAGAGCACAGAGTCCATAGCAGCCGCCCCTGCCAGGAGGGCACTGCCCAGCCCCATTAAAGCAGCCTGTGTATTGCAGGGGACAGAGCACAGTTCCAAGTGGGGCAGAGCCACGGTCCACACCGAGTCCCCCATTCACTGGGCAGCTGGAGGAGGGCTACAAAGGGCGCCTGTGCTCTGAGGCAGTGAGCCAGCGTGGGGACCTGGGGACCCAGAGCAGCGGGCGATGGGCTCTCTCCCTGGCAAGGGTCAGTGGGGGGTGGTATGGACCTCCAGCCACATCTGATGACACACACTCCTCTAAAGTGGAGAGAATGCAGAGAGTAGCTCAGGGCAGGAGCAGGAGTGACAGGAATCCAGAGTGCAGTGTGACTCAGTATAGAAAGGCTGCCTGACTGTGTGGCCCCCAGAGGCACTCCAAAGGTATGCATTTGGGGGTCATCAGGAGGCCAGACAAGACCTCCTCCAAGGTGTCTTAGCACCTCTGAGGCTCTCTGTCCTTGCCGCAGCTCTGTGATCTCGTGAGAAGCCTAAGGTATAGATATGAAATGTGCCAACGTGGAGACTGTCCCAGAGGCATTGTAAGATCCCATGGGGACACGTGCTTGTGAAAGGCAGAGCATGGGGCTGGGGCATCCAGGCAAAGTAGGGAAGCTTTCAGGCCTTTTCCTGTGACCTGCCTCTCCTGCCAGAGAAGGCCGAGGCTTCCAAAGGCTGGCTCTAGCTCCCCTCTGTACCCCAGCTCCTCAGTCTGCCACATGAGCATGAGGCCAAGACAGATCAGGAAGTTCCCCCAGAATAAACAGGATGCAGGGAGGACTCCAGACCCTGCCACCCAGCCATGCAGGCCTTGTCCCTCAGTGGTCTTGGCACTTGCCTGATCTGTGTCACCCCACCCCGTGCAGGCTGGCCACAGGGCCTTGGCACCACCCAGGGAGGGTGTGGCAGGTCAGTGGTGCATATACACTGCATATCACAGCCAGGTAAGAAGGCAGATACCAGGGCCCTCAGAGCAGGCATCTGTCACCTGGTTTCCAAGGTCTCTGATGACTGGCCACACTGGACAAAGGCAAGGACTCAGGGTCTCATCCCAGCCCTTGTTCTTGCGGCAGGCTGTGGAGGATCCTCTGCTTATTCTGGGCATACCACTGGGGTGGGAGCTGAGAGGGCACAGGTTCAAGGAGCTGTCATCTCTGATACCTGAGTGCAGCATCTGCTTACTCCTCCAGGGTGCGGACAGGGCTCTTCCTTCCTTGGAGCAGAGAGGTCTGCTGGTATTCCTGGCACACCCATGGCAGACCAGAGCCATGCACTGCCCTCAGGAGGGGGTCCCAGCTGGTGGGAGACAGACCAGGCGCCATACACCAGGAGCCCTCCAAACTCCTTCCACTGGATGAGGCCAAATGTCTAAGGTCTGCGGCCAGCTAGAGCAAGCCTTAAGCATGCATGAGGCAAGGCCCGTGCTCCCCAGAAGGATGCTCTACGCTGAAGTTGGTGCTTGGCCCTTCCCTGTTCCAAACTCTCTTTAAAGGGAAGCCCGTGAGGAACCTGATGGGAACCACCATCAGGGTCTTCTCTAGGTTGGAAAGCAGCAGGGGGTGGAGCCGCTGAGCCCAGGCCGCTTTTGCAGGAAAGGAGGGCCCTTCAACATCACCAGTGGCTCTGGATGGCATGCGGGAAGCATGGGATTTGGCTGCCAAGCGAAAAGTGCTCTTGGTCGCGGGTTCAGACCAAAGAAGCATCACCAGGGTGCATTTGGGTGCTGGGTCTGGGAAGTAAGACCTCTAGGGAAAAGGACTCACTCAGACTCACTCCCCTCCCTCAAGCTCTTGCCAAATGTTTGTTTTTGCAGCCACGACAGTTCACAGCCACCCATAGGTGCCGGCGCGTTCTAGGGGGAGTCCTGCTGTGTGTTCCCACCTGGTGAGAAGCTGCACGTGGCCTCCTTGGCAGGACACACTGCTGATGTGCTGAAATGGTCCTCCCTCTGGACCTTCCCAGGCAGCTGGGGACTGCAGGCAGGGGGGCCTCTTCCCTCCTCAGCAGCCACCAGCCCTGCCTGGCTGTATCACACTGCAACACAGGTAGGACAAAGCGGTGGTTGCCAGGCTTCTTCCCCGGGTTTCTCACTGGGGGTGGGGGGTCAGCATGCCATAGGCCCCCATAAAGTGCTGCCCGCAGGCCAGGAGGGAGGGCATAGGCCATAAGCATTGAGCATGGAGGCCCGAGGAGCCACCTGGAACAGGGCAGAGGGGTCCTGGGCAGGCGCTGGCCAAATCAGGGCCCAGGAAAGCAGAGAAATCTGTAGATCTGAGGGTGACAATGGGCACTGTGAGGGTGTTGCTGGGCTGGTGTCCCCACCTGCATGCTGCTGGGAGGAGGACTTGCATGCTACGTATGGGCCTTGCTGCCAAGACGACATCATAAGCTCTGCCAGACCCCCTGCCCAGGGTCTGGACCCACGGCTCCCATAACAGACACTAGTCTTCAGCAGGGGTCCAACCAGAGCACCTCTGAGGCCTCAGATGCCCTGTCTCAGGGCCTCAGGACCAGCCGCCCTGGGGTCTGGAGCAGGCCTGTCTCAGATTCCCCATCCATACCCAGTGGGACTGTTTTGGCTGCATCAGGTATTCAAGATAATTTTGAGGATCAAAAAACAGAGACTGGCAACAACAAAAAGACAACCTAATTCCAAAATGGGCAAAGAGCCCAGTTGATGTGTCTCCTAAGAGGAGCCAGCCCAAGATGGGGGCTGGAGATTCCGGAGACCCACCTTGTCCCAGGCTTGCAACTGTGGCCTGCCCACACAGCCTCCTGTGGGCCTCTCTGCATCCAGCCTGGGCCTCGGACCATTTTTAAGTTTATTTATTTATTTTGATAGAGAACGAAAGTGGGCAGGGGAGGCAGAGAGAGAGAGAGAGAGAGAGAGAGAGAGAGAGAGAGAGAGAGAGAATTCCAAGCAGGCTCCGTGCAGTCAGCCTAGAGCCCAATGCAGGGCTCAAACCCAAGAACCGCAAAATCATGACCTGAGCAGAAACCAAGAATCAGGTGCTCAACCGACTGAGCCACCCAGGCGCCCTCTGGGCCATTTTTAAAGAGTTTTCTGAGGACCATGACCTAACCAGCCTAGCTTCTATTAATACGGCTCAATGTCAGGCCACACCTGTCCTGCCATATGCTGAGCCCAGGCACCGCCCCCCACCTCCTGCCTCTCCCCTCACTTGGCAAGAGCCGTTCCCTGCCTCCTCTCTTGAGACTCATCTTGGCACCCCCAATCTTGGCTGGGAGCCCCCTCCCTTGCTCCCTCCTGGCATCCCAGTACCCCCAGAAGCTGGCACACAGCAAGTGCTCTCAGTGAGGGCTAAGTTGGAGAATCCGGGCAAATGGGCATTCACAGACAGAGAGGCCTGGGCTCCCAACTTTTTCAGACAGCAGGACATGACAAGGGACTCCGTTTCTGGGAGGGATGCGGGCAGGGCCTCCTGGAACCCCAGGGAGGAGACAGCTGTGACAAGGAGTGGGGGTATGCCATGAACGGAGAGGGGCTGACAGTGGTGGTCTTGGTGTCTTAGTGGTGGCCAGGATGGCATTCCAGGCCTTTCGATATACTGCCTACAGCTCCAGGTGATTCCAGAGCAGAAATGGGTAAACAGGAAGTGAAGCTGCATTACCTGGGAGCAGAGGGGACTGGAAGTAGCCAGAGTTACAGGGGACAGGTATGTATGAGGCCCCCCACAATCTTCTTCTTGACCCAGCAAACTCCAGTCCCAGTGCCTACCTTCCTGCACACCTGGCAGCCACTGTTGAGAGGAGAATGGCGCTGGGCACAAACCATCTGTCTGATCCAGAGATGGGATTTTTCCCGGCCCCACAAAGTTGCTGGAGAAACTCCCTGGGGGCAGATAATAGGACGGTGGCACCAGCTCACCCACAGGACTGTAGCCACTTGGTCGCCTGGCCTTGTCCATGGCACAGAGAACGTATTTGATAGCTGAAGCTTTTTGAGACTCAGATGAAAGAGAGAGGCCCTCAGATGCTGTGGATGTGTGGTATGAGACAGATGCAGGCTGCCTGTAAGATGTCAGAGCCTTGGATGGTGAGGCCCTGCCCAGTGAGGACGCCAAGGGCACACCGTGGGCCCAGGGAAGCCTTGGGCTGCGCTGGCCATGTGCATGGACTCGCAGATTTGCTCTGCTCTCCCCTGCCTCCCAGGATGGCCATATGGGTGGCCATATGAGCAAGCCAGTCATCAGAGTTTACATGCTTTTAGTTTAGTTTTGTTTTTTTTTTACTGTTCACTGATTTATTTTGAGAGAGAAAGTGTGTATGAGCTAGGGATAAGGGCAGAGGGAGAGAGGGAGAAAGAGAATCTCAAATAGGCTCCATGCTGTCAGCTTGGCGCTCAATGGGGATGGGCAGGGAGGGGGCTCGATCTCACAAACTGTGAGAGAGTGACCTGAGCTGAAATTAAGAGTCAGATGCTTAACCAATTGAGCCTCCTGGACACCCCTGAGTTTACATGTTTTTTGAATTAAACTTGTTATTTTGAGACGGAGTTGTAAGAAATAATACAGCAGTTTCTCCTAACTGTAACATCTTGCAAAACATGCAAAACAATAGTATATATCACAATCCACCCCCTATAATCCCTGGGAACCTCCATCTCTCTAATGTTGTCATTTTATGAATGTCACATTAATGGGATCATACAGTATGTAGCATATGGGGACTGTCTTTTTCACTCAGCGTACGGCTCTAGGGATGCATCCAGTTTGCTGTATGTGTGATAGTTCTTCCTTTTTTTTTTTTTTTTTAACTGCTGAGTAGTAGTATGTCTGCGTTATGGACATACCAAGGTTGGTATTTCAGTTTCTAGCTAATACAAATATAGCTGCTGTGAACATTCATGGGTAAGTGTTTGTGTGGATGTAGTTTTCCTTTCTCTGGGGGAAGTACCCAGGAGTGCAATTGCTGGGTCCTATGATAATTGCATGTTTGGGTTTTCAAGAAACTGGCAAAGTGTTTTCTAGAATGGCCAAACCATTTTACATTTCCACCAGCCATACGAATGATTCAATGTCTCTGCATCCTCACCAGCATTTGGTACTGTCACTTTTTCCCCCTAGTCTTTTTTTTTTTAAGTTTTTTAATGTTTATTTTTGAGAGAGGAGAGAGAGAGAGAGAGAGAGAGAGAGACAGAGCATGAATGGGGGAGGGGCAGAGAGAGGGAGACACAGAATCCGAAGCAGGCTCTAGGCTCTGAGCTGTCAGCACGGAGCCCATTGTGGGGCTTAAACCCACAAACAGTGAGATCATGACCTGAGCCGAAGTTGGATGCTTAACCAAATGAGCCCCTCAAAATAAATTTAAAAAAATAAGTTGGGCATGTTTATGTGGATCTATTTTGGGAGGGTAATGCACCCTGTTTCACCCATCTATGTGTTTATCCCTCTGCTAATATCATACAGTTTTAATAACTGTAGCCATAGAATACACACACATTATTTACTATGTATTAATTATTAATATATATTAAGCAGGTAGACTATTTCTTCTCACTTCAGCAAGGTTGCAGAATATAAGATCAATATATAAACATCAGTTGTATTTCTACATACTAGCAATGAACACATGGAAACCAAAATTATAAATACAATGCCATTTACAGTCTTTCAAAAAATGAAATACTGAAGTGTAAATCTAACAAAACACACACAGGATTTACATGCTGAGACAACAAAATGCAGATAAAAGAAATTAAAGATCTAAATAAAAGGGGAGACATACCATGTTCATAGCTTAGAAGACTCAACATTGTGAAGATGTCAGTTCTCCTCATATTGATGTATCAATGTATATAGAATATAAAAATGTCAAAATTCCTCCAAGATGTTTTTGTAGATGTGGATGAGGTTAGTATAAAATTTATGTGGAAAGGCAAAAGAACTAGAATAGCAAGCATTGTTATTTTAACCCACTTAAAACAGTTGGACGTTTCACTTTTTTGTTTTGTTTTGTTTTAAATTATTTTATTGAGATAATATTGACATGCAGTGAAATGCACAGTTCTTAAACTCTCAATTCAATAAATGTTGTCAAATATATAGAACTATGTAAACAAAACCCCAGTCAAGACCCCATTTTCTGAGGCTCCTGTTTAGTTCAGTTGGCTAAGCGTTCAACGTTAGCTCAGGTCATAATCTCATGGTTCATGAGTTTGAGCCTTGCATCCAGCTTTCTGCTGTCACCATGGAGCCTGCTTCAGATTCTCTGCCTCTCTCTCTCTCTCTCAAAAATAAATAAACTTAAAAATAAAATACCCCATTTCATTATCCCATAGTTTCCTGTGCCTCTTCCCAGTTAATTCCCACCACTGCCATACTTGTCCCAGCCCCACAGAACTGCTGATCTGCTATCACCATAGATTAATTTTGCCTATTTTGGAACTTTAAATAAAGAGAATTATATAGTACATACTTTTGAAAACTCTGGCTTTACCTCAGCATAATTATTTTGAGATTCATCTATGTTCCTAAGTGTATTAATAGTTCTTTTTTTTTTTTTTTTTTACTGATGAGTAATATTCTCTTGCATAGATATGCCACAACTTGTTCATCCATTCACTGTTGATGGACATTTAGGTTGTTTTCCGTTTTAGGCTATTACAAATACAGCTGCTATGAACATATATGTTTGGACATATATTTCCCTTCCTGTTAGATACTCTTAGATACATAATTAGGATAGAATGGCTGAATCATATGGGTGTCTGTTTATAAGAAACTGTCAGCTGCTTCCATAGTGGTGGTACTGTGTCACTCCCAGCCGCAGTATATGAGTGTTCTGTTGTTTTGCACCCTTGTCAACACTTATTAGTGTCAGCCTTTTATTTTAGCTATTCTAACGGTTGTATAGGGATATCTCATTGCAGTTTTCATTTGCATTTCCCTGATGACTAATGATTCTGAGTGTTCTTCAGTGTTTATTGCCCATTTGTATGTCTTCTTTTGTGAAGTGTTTATTCAAATCTTTTGCCCATTTTAAAATTGGATTATCCTTTTTGTTACTGATTTGCAGGTGCTCTTAAATATATTCTGGGTACAAGTTTAGTGTCAGATAGGTTCACTGCAAATACTTTTTCCCAAACAACGGCTTGATTTTCATTTTCTTAATGGTGTCTTTTGAGAAATAAATGTTTATAATTTTAATAAATGTCAATACATCAATTTTTTATATTTCATGCTGTTTTTGCTCCTCTCCAAGAAATCTTTGCCTCTGTTTCTTCTAGGAACTTTATACTTTTTGGGCACCTGGGTGGCTCACTCAGTGAAGCGTCTGACTTCGGCTCAGGTCATGATCTCATGGTTCATGAGTTCAAGGCCCTCATCGGGCTCTGTGCTGACAGTTCAGAGCCTGGCGCCTACTTTGGATTCTGTGTCTCCCTCTCTCTCTGCCTCTCCCCTGCTCACACTCTGTCTCTCTCTCTCCTCTCAAAAATAAATAAACATTAAAAAAGACTGTGATCAATCTTGAATTAACTCTTGTGTATAGAGTTAGGTAGAGGTCAAGGTTCATTCTGTCCCTCCCCTTCTGCTTATCCAATAGTCCTAGCATCATTTGTTTTCAAAAAATTTTGGCTTTCCAGACTGAATTGCCATGACACCATTAATGAAAAGCAAGATTTTGGACATACATGGTGGATCTCTTTATGGATTCTTGATTCTGTTCTGAAATGATTATGTGTTACTGGATAACAAATTCAAAAATTAGTGGCTTAAAACATCAGTTTAGTCATTTGATTATCTATCATGAATTCTATGGGTCCGAAATTCAGGAGAGCTTAACTGGGTAGTTCTTGTGATTTAGGCAGAGAATGCCTGGAGTTGGAGCAGCTGGCTGGGCATCTCCCTTTCCATGAAGTCCCAGCACTTTTTTTTTCATTTTTTTCTTTCTAAGAGCTTCTCTTCCTCCTCCTCCTCCTCCCCTTCCTCCTCCTCCTCCTCCTCTTCTTGCTCTTCCTCCTCCTCCTTTTTCTTTATATAGAGAGAAAGAGCATGAGCAGGGCAGAAGAGCAGAGGGGGAGAGAGAGAGAGAGAGAGAATCTTCAGCAGGCTTCACACTCAATGTAAGCCTGACATGGAGCTTAATCCCATGACCCTGGGATCATGACCTGAGCTAAAATCAAGAATCAGATGTTCAACCCACTGAGCCACCCAGGAGACCCCCCTCTCAGGGCTTCTCTATATCATCTCTGTGGTTGAGGCAGCCTGGCAATCAATCTCTGCAGGTGGCCTAGTCTGACAGTTGGCTCTGCAGGTGGGCTAGCCTCGACCCTGAAAGCAGTGTGGCCTCAAGGCTGTAAGTGCTAGTGCTCCAGCACCAGGGCAGATTCTGTCTTGTCTGTTCTGACCCAGCCTCACAAGGTATACGGCATCACTTCTGTTGTGATCTACTGTTTCTAAAATATATTTTTTTACATTTAAAAAATGTTTATTTACTTTCTAGAGAGAGAGAGAGAAAGACAGAGTGCAAGTGGGGGAGGAGCAGAGAAAGAGGGAGACACAGAATCCAAAGCAGTCTCCAGGCTCTAACACAGATCCTAACGCGGAGTTCGAACTCACGAACCATGAGATCGTGACCTGAACCAAAGTCAGAGGCTTAACCGACTGAGCCACCCAGGTGCCCGTGTGATCTACTGTTTCTAAGACAGTATAAGATCACTCACATTCAACGGGGACTATTAAGGATATAGAAGCACATGTAGGATGGAAGACATTGCCGTGGTCTTTTTTTTGAAAAATACAATCAGTAAAAACTCACCCTGTTTGGGGGTCAGTCTTTTATCTCTCTGTTTTGCAGACTGGATAATCTATATTGATCTCTTTCTGGCTGGCAGTGTGGGGGTAGACTGGGGCAGATGGCAGGGACACTCCTCCATTGGGGTGAGTTAAGATGGAAGACCCCAGGGCAAGGGCAGGTGGTGGAGAGGAGTGGATCATCCAATGTGCAGTCAGGAACGACTGCACCAGGCGTGGTGGGGGAGGAAGGGTGGGAGAAAGTGTGTCCTTGTGGACCCCAAAGTGCCTCTGAGACATCATGCCGAGTACATGAGTCTGGACCCTAGCCGGGGAGTGTTCTGGGAGCTGAGGGCCACAGGGTGGGTGGGTGATGGGGTCAGGGACAAAGTAGGAGAGTTGAGGCGGCAGGCGGCCTGGAGGGCCTAGGGGCAGTGCTGAAATCCCAGCCTGTGGCAGCTCTGCTCTGACTCAGGAAGAAACCCCACACAAGCGTGTTTGAGTTGGCCAGGGTTCACATGGAGGACGGCAGAGCTGAATGCAGCCGTCTCAGGCTCCAGGGGAGGCGCTGAGTGAGAGGGCGCATTCCGTGCTGGCGGCCGCCTGCTCCATGACCGCTGAGGACAGCCCTGGGGCTGTCCCGGCTGGCCAGGGAGAGGACACCAGGCTGTGTTTGGCTGGCTCTCTCTAAGGCATTGACAGCCCTGGGGCCCACAGAGTTCCCAACCATCTCCGTGTTTTTCCTGCGTGGAGGACCCCCGTTCCCAACTCATAGATCCAAGGGGATCCCTATGAAAACACTGTTGACAGAAGGTCAAGCAGCTGTAACGCCACCCCAAAGTGGCCTTCAGCAAGTGCCCCAGCATCTTGGGTCTAATCTGGGGGTGAGGGGCAGGGGCTGGGACCACCAAAACCCTCCCCCTCAGGCTGTCTCCTTGGCTCCACCATTTCCTCTTCTTTCCTCAGCCTAACTGCATCCCTCCTCAGGGCCTTTGCTCATCCTTGTCTCCTGGAAGTTGGCTCCTCCTTGCTCCCATCTCAGCCCACTGGTCTTGCTGGACAGACTGCTCCGCTTGGGCACCACGTGCCTCTTTCTCCAGCACATGTGGTTCTTTAATTTATGTGTTAGTGTCCCTCTCACATGAATCAAACCCCCGAGATCTGGCCCCTGGCCCGTCTTGTTCACATGCTTCCCCTTGATGTGCAACAGGCACAGTGCATGGAACTGATGGGAGAGAAGCCACCTGCCTCCTACAGACGTCTGCTCAAGGGTGCCTCTTGATTTTTGTTTTTGTTTGCTGCAGCATAGGCAAGTGAGAACTCACCGAGGAGTGCTACCCACCAGAAAGGTGCCTGTGAAGGAGGCTGTGGACCCCAAGCTTGGGTGAGGGCTGGCGCTCCTGGGCCCCTGTCCCAGAACTCCAGCCCCCCGGGCTGTCCGTCCCCCGTTCCAATGACAGCATGTGGCATTGCATACTGGATGGACCCTTGAGGGACCATACCTGCTCCTGCCCTGGGCTTCCCGTCAGACCCGAGACAGCACCACCCACCAGTTGCTCACATGACAATCTCCAAATCACATCATTTGTCTCCATCCTCCACATCTGTCAGCAAGTCCTAAATATATTCAAAATTTGCTGTCCTTGCTCCATTACCACCGGTATTAGCCTGCTTGGGCTGCTGTGACAAATACCACGGACTTGGCCACTTAAACCACAGAATGTACTTCCTCACCGTTCTGGGGGCTACAAGTCTGAGATCAATTGTGGGCAGGGCTGGTTTCCCCTGAGGTCTCTGCCCTTGGCCGGCAGACAGCTGTCATCTCCCTGTGTCCTCACAGTGGTCCCTCTGTGAGTGTATGTGTCCTAATCTCCTCTTCTTATGAAGAAGCCAGTCACTTTGGATTAGGGTCCACTCAGGTGACCTCATTTAACCTTAAAGACCCTATCTCTAAATACTGTCACATTTGGAGGTGCTGGGGTTCAGCATATGAACTTTGAGGGACACAGTTCAGCCCATCACACCACCCAACTCCACCTCATATTTACTACCTCAACTTGAGTCTTGGGCACTCTGTTCTGCAGTGGGGACCCTTGAGAATGGCGCCTTTAGGTCACAGGCTCCTCCCCTCCCCAAGCACACAGGCCCACATGAGAAGCCCACCCTCCAATGCCTGCCTCGCTTTCTCCCTTCATCCTAGGGGCTCTGGCCAACAGGCCTCATCACCTTCCCTCAAACACACCAAGCTCAGTCCAACCCCTCAGGGCCTCTCCTCTACCCGGAGTCAAGCATGAGTGCCGCCTGGGCCTTCTCACACAACCCCTGGTCATGTATATATGTATTTTTTTTTTTAACAACAAACAGCTTTATTGAGATAATTCACATACCATACAATTCACCCATTTCAAGTGTGCCGTTCAAAAGTTTGTAGTATACTCAGAATTGTGCAACCATCCCCACAATCAAATTCAGAACTTTTTATTGAAATGTAATTTGCATACCACAGAATCCACCCTAATTCAGTGGATTTCCTTCATTCACAATGTCGTGCATCCATCACTACTCTCCAACGCTAGAACATTTCCATCACCTGAAAAGAAATCCCCTCACATTTGCTCCTTGCTCTCCTCCCTTCGGCCCCAGGAACCACTGATCTACTTTCTGTCTCTTTGGATTTGCCTCTTCCGGACATTTCACATAAGCGGACTCGGACAAGCCTTCCGTGTTCGGCTTATTTCACTCAGCATCGTGTTTCCAGATTTGTCCCTGTGGTAGTGTGTGTCAGAACTTCATTCCTTTTTATGGCCATTCCACTGTGTGGATGGACCACATTTGGTTATCCGTTTGTCCATGTATAGACACTTGAGTTCTTTCCACTTGTCTGTCATGAATATAAACACTGGTGTACAAGTCTTTGCGAGGACATGTTTTCATCTCTGTTGGATGGCTAAAATGGAGTTACTGGATCCCAAGGTCATAAGGTCCTGTGTTTTCCCGATTGCCTTGATTTATTGTCCATTTCTCCCATTGAGGATGAAGGAGGCAGGAAGACAGCGGTGGTGTCCACTGTGTGGGGGCGAGCGTCATGCCCAGAGCTGCCAGGAGTGGGCTGGAGTCAGGCAGGCCTCAGTCCTACCCCTGTGCCACCAACATCCTGTTTCCTGCAGCTCCTGCTGCCCTCCCGGTTCCCTAAGGCCTCCTCTTCCTGCTCCCTCTTCCTTGAGCCCCTGCGTTTCTGCCAGGAGCAGTTCACTGAGTCCAAGTGGGAACTAAAGTGTCTCAGAGAACAAAGATGTTGCCATGTGGGGTCTCCTGGGGTCTCATCTGAGGCCCCAGTTCTGTTGCCACAGATGTCACAGGGACTACTGTTTTGGAAGGAGGCAGGGCAGAGAAGACAGAGACAGACCTGCCCCTCAGGGCCCAGTGCACCCTAACCTGCCATCAAGAGTCTCTGTGCTAAGTTGCCACTTATGTGCAGGACTTCAGCTTTTCTAGACATCTGAATGAGCCACCACCCAGAAGATGAGCGCCCCTAACACTTGTCGTTAGGTGACAACCCACTTGGTGACTTCCCCCCACCCCATCAGAGAGCTATAGGACTGGGGTTCAGGGTTTGGGTCTGGGGTTCTGGGCTGGGATCTGGGACCTGGGGTCAGGGACTGGGATTGGAGACTGGAGGCTGGATCCTGGGCTGGGTCTGGGGTTGAGGTCTGAGGGCTGGAGTCTAGAGCTGGGCCTGGGGTCTGGGTCTAAGGTCTAGAGTCTGGGGGCTGGGTCTAGGGTCTAGGCCTGGGGTCTGCAGTCTAGGGGCTAAGGCTGGGGGCTGGGTCTAGGTCTGGGGCATCTAGGCCAAGCCAAGGTAGGTCAGAACTCCTCTCCTGATACCCAGCCAGTTGTGTATACTGTCCACGATCCCTCAAATGGTTGCAGCCCTGCTGCACTGGGCTTCTGAGACTGGGGTTGGAAGTGTGTCTGCAAAATGGGCTGCACCCCATGGGGGCAGCTTCAGCTCTACAGACACTAGCCGCCATTACAGACATGCAAGGATGTCTTCATGTGTGCTTATTGGAAAGAGCCTGAGATTCACTCCTTGAACACATCGGGGTTTTTGAACGGGGGTGGTGGTAAAATATGCATAACAAAATTGACCGTTTTAAGTGTCCAGCTTGGTGGCATGAAGCACATTCACATTGTGCGCAAACTTCACCACCATCCATCTCCAGAAATTTTTCATCTTCCCAAACAGAAACCCTGCCCACCCTTCAACAACTCCCCATTCCCTCTTTCCCAGTCTCTGGCGACCTTCATCCCACTCTCTGTCTCTATGACTCTGACCACTGCAGGTACTTCATGTAAGTGGAATCATACAATATTTATCCTTTTTTGTCTGGCTTACTTCACTTAGCATGATGTCCTCAAGGCTCATCCGGGTTGTAGCAGATGTCAGGATGTCCTGCCTTTTTTAAGGCTGAGTGATATTCCATGGTATGTACATACCACGTTTGTTTATCCATTCATCCTTGAATAGCGCCATTATAATCCTTGAACACATCCTGACTGAGGACCCACATGAGCCTGGCACTGAGTGAGTGTCTGCGGAAGCACCGCAGACAGAAGTTCTGCCCTTCAAGGAGCTTATTCTCTAAGTGGGGGAGAACATAAATAATCAAAATAAAGTAAGTTCTGCAGCGTATAGTGAGGTCAGAAGAGCTATGGAGAGCAATAGGAGGAAGGCAGACCGAAGGCAGGTGGCTGGTGGGGGGCTGTGGAGAGCACAGCCAGGGCAGAGGCTTGGGGTGGGGCAGATGTGATGCATTGCGTCCCAGAGAGGGGACAGGTGTAGGGGTGCAGTCTGAGGGTTGCAAAGAGGGTGAGAGCTCTAGTTTTTGTCCTGGCTGAACCACTAGAACATGTTGAGGAGAGAAAAGGATGTGTCCTTAGTTCTTAGCAGGAATGTTACTCAGGCTTAAAAAGGAAGGAAACTGACACAAGCTACAGCACGAATAAACCTTGAAGACATTATGTTAAATGAAACAAGCCAGACACAAAAGGACATATACTGTATGATTCCACATACATGAATGAGGTCCCTAGGATGTCAAATCCATAGAGACAGAAAGGAGAACGGTGGTTCCCAGGGGCTGGGGAAGGAAACGGGAGTTAGTGTTTAATGCGGACAGAATGTCAGTTGGGGATCGCAGAAGGTTCTGGAGATGGATGGTGGGGATGGTTGTAGAACAATCTGAATGTGCTTCATGCCACTGAGCTGGACACTGAAAAGTAGTTAATATGGCGGGGCACCTGGTTGGCTCAGTTGTGGAGCCTGTGACTTGATCTGGGGGTGGTTGAGTTCGAGCCCTATGTTGGGTGTAGAGATTACCTAAAAAAGAAGAGCTTAAAAAAAAAAAGTAGTTAAAATGGCAAGCTTTGTTATGTACATTTTACTGCAATTAAAATAATAAATAATAAAAAACAATTCAATGGGGATATAGTTTCAGTTATGCAAGACGATTAAGCTCTAGAGGTCTTCTGTACAACATTGTGCCTATAGTTAATACAGAAAAAAAATTAAGAGGATAGATTTCACGATAAGTGTTCTTACCACAGTAAAAACAACAAACAAGAAGTTGCAGGCCTGTGGGCATAGCGTGCTGCCATGTGTATGAGAAAGGTAGCAGGAGAAAATACGTGCATACACACATGTGCTTGTACATGCATCAAGTACCCTGGAAGGGTACCAAGAAGTTGCCCCATCAGTGGGCGACAGGAAGGGCGTTGGTGGACAGGCGGGGCAGGTAGGCAGACTTCTCTATGTCTGTATCTTTTATTTTAATTTTTTTCTAATGTTTTCTTTATTTTTGAGAGAGAGAGACAGCGTGAGCAGGGGAAGGTCAGAGAGAGAGAGAGGGAGACACAGAATCCGAAGCAAGCTCCAGGCTCTGAGCTAGCTGTCCGCACAGAGCCCGACGCGGGGCTCGAACCCACGAACCGCGAGATCATAACCTGAGCCGAAGCCGGACGCTCAACCGGCTGAGCCACCCGGGCGCCCCTATGTCTGCATCTTTTTACACTTCTGGAATCTTGACTATTAGGACTCTGTCCCCTACTGGAAAAAAGGTTAGAAAGTAGATTGCTGAAGGGAGGCCGAGGGGAGGAAAAGCGGCAAAGCCCCCGGGACGGGCTGCCCCGCCCCACCGCACCCCACGGCGCTCGCTTGGCAGGGAGGAGCCCGCCCGCCCCGGAGGAAAGCCGGCTCCTTCTGCAGACGCAGCAACCCTGCCCGGCGCGCAGTTCTCTCCGGACGAAGACTTGAAGCTCCCGTTCTGTAAGGAGCTGAGTAATGGTGACGAGTGTCTGCATACCGAGCCAGGTCAGCGGGGAAGGAGGCGAGTTTGTTTATCTCCCCCCACTGCTCACGTCGCGAGGCTTCCGCTCCCAAGTCCGGCGGTGCGGTCGGCCTGGCCCGGGTGGCTAGACCAAAGACACCAAACATATTTGCTTAGGCTGTGGAATTCTGAGCAGCAGGCCGGGCAGGAAGAACTCGGGCGTTCCCCGGGGCGATGCTCAAACCCGGAGCACAGACTCCCAGCAGAAAGCTGCATCTGGACCTGTCCTGGGCAAGAACCCTACACAGGGAAGGATTAGCCCCAGCGGAAAGGGTGAAAGGGAATAAAAAAGAAAAAGCCAAGGTTGGTTTGCGGAAAGGCAATTAAAATCTACTTAGTGTAAAGTCAGGGATGTTAGCACAGACACATCTTTAAAAAAAACAAAAACAAACAAACAAACAAACAAACAAAAAACCAGAGTCCATTTTATTCAGAAGTCTATTCCGGCAGCCCAAGGTGTCAGGCACTTACCTAATTAAAGAGCAATAATAAGACATATATATGGCGGCTTCTACTTTTATTTTTACATTTCAGAAAATTTTAGTAAGCTATTACAAAGCTGGTTGGAGGTTTGAGAATCAGAAGAAAATTCAGTGTTCAAATTAAGGAGTCATTTTACAGTATCCAACAGAGGAACAGACCTCCATTTGCAAAATGAGGGAGAGATACATTTTCCTAGACTGAGTTCCCCCTAAAAGAGAAATTTCTTATGCTTTCTCACCAAAATGCCAGCTGCCCCTGATGCTTCGAGAAGACAGGTCCTAATGAAAAATGAGGATATTCTCTGGGGGAGAGAGGTGCAAGCATTGATCAAAGTCAGCCTCCACATGGAAAGAACAAAGTCTCTTTGGGACGTGCAAACACTGTCTGCACCCTTATAACAACCACAGTGTAGGGTTGACCCCGAAAAGATGGGCAAGAGGGACAGGATGGCACAGCCCTTCTTGTCCACGAATGGCCATTGAGCCCCTGGGATGTGACTGGTCCTGATGGAGATGGGCTGCGAGAATAACACAGCCAGGCTTGTGAGCAAAAGAATGCAGGCTACCCCATCAATCATTCGCTTATACTGACTACATGTTGAAACAATATTCTGGCTACATTAAATTTAAAAAATTAAAAGAGGGGGCACTTGGGTGGCTTAGTCAGTTGAGCGTCTGACTCTTGATCTCAACTAAGGTCTGGATCTCAGGGTTGTGAGTTCAAGCCCCATGTTGGGCTCCACACTTGGGTGCGAAGCCTACTAAAAAAAAAAAAAGATTCATCTTACCCGTTGCTTGTTATTTTTTTAAACGTGGTTCTTAGACAATTTAAAATTATACATGTGCCTGGATTCTATTTCTACTGGTATAGAAAATTAAGGAACATTTTGAGATTCAGTATATGACAAAGGCAGGGGAAAGACAGACTTTTTAAGAGCAAATGACACTATGGGTGCCTGGGTAGCTCAGTCATTTAAGCGTCTGACTCTTGGTTTGGGCTCTGGTCATGATCTCAGGTCATGATCTCACAGTTTTGTGAGGTCGAGCTCCTTGTCTGGCTCTGTGCTGGCAGCGTTGGAGCCTCCTTGAGATTCTCTCTCTTCTTCTCTCTCTCTGCCCCTCCCCTGCTCACCTGTCTCTGTCTCTTTCAAAATAAGTAAATAACGTTAAAAAATTTTTAAAAAGCAAATAACACTAACGCCATTTATTTCTTTTAAGTTTGTCTTTGAGAGAGAGTGCAAGTGGGGGAGGGGCAGAGAGAGAGGGGAACAGAGGATCTGAAGTAGGCTCTGCACTGACAGCAGAGAGCCCAATGCGGGGCTTGAACCCATGAACTGTGAGATCATGACCTGAGCCAAAGTCTCACATTCAACCGACTGAGCCACCCAGGTGCCCCTAAAGCCATTTAGGAAAAGGCGAAATTGGATGCATACCTCATACCTTCACAAAATTAAACTGCAAACAATCCAAAGTTCTAAACATAACAATGGGTTATGGGGAGCAGGGGAAAACATGGCTGAATTCCTTTGCAGGCAGACTCCAAGCACTACGCAATAAAAGAAACAATTAAAATTCAATGATGTGGAAAAAAAAATGCTGCCCCGTGTTGAAAGTTGGCATAAGTAGAGATGGATGAAACATGACCAATGGAGTGCACCTGCAGGTTATGTGCCAATATCCCTAATATATAAGGAACTCTTAACAATCAAAGGTGGGGACAGATAAGAACATGGGCAAAAGATAGGCAACACGCAACACGCAATATAAGTATAGTCTTAAATACACAAAGAGGTGCTCAAGTTCATTTACAAAGACGAAAGTGCTCATTGACCCACCCCGAGGTGGCTCAGCCGAACACGGACACCTCACTGTGGGGTAGATGCACCTCACAAGCCCAGGCTGCAAAATGTCTCTGTGCCAAGGGGAATCCGGGGGTACCTAATGCGACTGCATGTGACTTTCCCTTGGATCTACAACCCTGTTTCTGGGAATATGCCCTGAGAATACACCTCCAACAGTGTGAAATGCATGGGAACAAATGTAGTCATTGATTACTGGCCATTACAAGTATGGGAATAATCTAGAACCACAGAACAGCAACCATGCAGGGCAATGTCTTACGGGGTGACCTCCTGGACCATAAGAAGTAGTTCCAGACTACATTTACAAGCACAACTAATATGCTACCTTTTGTTGAGGAAGAAAAATAAGACCACATGTGAAGGTATCTGTCTCCTGATATATGCAAAAGAAACCCTATCTATTGCTCTGATTTTAGACCTTGTTAATGTTTGCTATAGTCATAAATAACATTCAGTCAGGAACAATGGATAGGGAACCCTAAAACTGAATACAAATGGAAAGCCAAATCCAATCGTATTTCAAATGATTAAGAAAATGACAGAGATGAAAACAAAAAACAAACTCAATTAATTTCTAAACACAATAGTCTTACTATAGACTCAGTTTAAAGATGAGAAGAAATTCAGACCAAGCTTTGTAGGTTTGCCATTTGTGGTGGTGAGTGCAGCAATTCTGGAACTGTCTTGTGTGTTCAGAGGACAAACTAGACAAGAAATACAGTGATGCTGTCAGAAGTTAGGAAGGTGGTGCAGATGTGGTCTGGTGGACGCAAGGAGGAATCCGCAGTGTGAGGGCAGGGCTAGAAGTGACAGCGTGAACTCATTGTGCTATTCATTATACTTCTTTCTAGCACCCAGATGACACCTGGTGAAAATGAGCACTCCTAGCTCTAGATCTTGGTGTTGAAGAAATGTTCTTCCCTAAAGGAACCCAGGAGGAAGTGGTGGAATCCAGGGCAGGGGCAGTGAAAGTGTAAGCTGGGTTTGGAGTGAATTATAGTGGCAGAGATCCAGGAAGCGCTCAAAGAGGATGGGGACATGTTGGAGGACGTGGGAGCCAAGCTGACAGCATCAGTATGAGCAATGACAGCAACAGATTATAACTTCCTGAATAAAGCAAAAACCTGCAAGCCCATATGGCAACAGACAAATGAGACCGGGACAGTTCTTCCTTGTGGTAGAATGCCAACCAATAAATGGAGAACATGAAAAGGAGTTCGAAGATCATTATCTTGCAACCACCATAGTAATAATTGACTCAGGCAAGAATTGCCAGTGGGTGCTAGAAAACAGTTGGGGGACAGGTCCTGAGGAGACGTTTATTTAGCCTCAGAGTTTCTCCCATGGGCTCCTTTATCATTGGCACAGGTGAGAACACCTGGCAGGCATCACCTTTGCCCAGGAGTGTTATGGGCCTTTGAAGAAGGACTTCATGTCACCCATAATGTGTGGCTATGAACATCTCATCTGGAAGAAATGGTCAGGCACACCAAGCAAAGGACATGATGCCAAGGTCAGGGACACAGGCAGGGCCAAAGGGCCACTCCAGACACCTGACCACAAAATTCAGGGCATGGTTCTGGATGGGAGAAAATAGCTAGAGAGAATATTCTTGGTATAACTAGTGAGATTAGAATATGGACTATGTATTCATAACAGTGTTTCATCAATGTTAAATGTCCTGAATTGAAGACTTAACAAAACCACAATGAGCTATCACCTCACACCTGTTAGAATGCTGCTACCAAAAAAGACCAGAAATAACAAGCGTTGCTGAGGATGTGGGGAAGAGGGAACCCTTCCGCACTGTTGGTAGGAATGTAAATTGGTTCAGCTCTGTGGAAAACAGCATGGAGTTCTCTCAAAAAATTAACATAGAACTACTATAAGATCCAGCAAACCCACTTTTGGGTATTTATCTGAAGAAAAAGAAAACACTGACTTGAAGAGTTATCTACACCCATATGTTAATTGCAGTGTTATTTACAATATCCAAGGAGTGGAAGCAAATTAAATGTTCATCGATGGATGAATGGATAAAACAATTATCGTATGTTCAGCCACGAGAAGGAGGGAAGTCCTGCCATTTGAGACAATACGGATGGAGCTTGAGGGCATTATGAGAAGTGAAATAAGTCAGACAGGGAATGAAATGTATGATCTCTCTAATATGTGGAATGTAAAACAAAAAATAATGAACTCATAGATACAGAGAACAGATGAATGGGTACCCAGAGGCAGAGGGGAAGGGAGGGCAGTGGGTGAAACGAGGGGAAAAATACTCGAGCTGAGTGTTCTTGCTCTTAAGTGAAACACACCGCAGTTTTAGGGCTGAAAAACCAGATTCCCCAACCTGCCCAGGAATAACACTCGTCAGCAGTGTGACAGTGATGGGGCCATGCATCTTGATACAGAAAGTGAGAAAGGAAATGAGACGAAAGAGAAACAGGTGGTCAGTGAGGTGAAGGGTTGAGGAGCTCATTGTACCTTCCTTTTCTGTAAGTTCCAGAATGCCCGAGGGAGCCTTTGGCCACTGGGGCAGTCTGGCCAGGAAGAGGGGAGGCTGTGACCCTGTGAATCTGCCATACCATTTGAGGTCCTTCACAGGAGACACCCAGCCCTCTGCTGGTGCGGATCAGGAAGAAGCTGACTTGACCATACAGGACACCAAGCTCAGGGAGGGACCGGGGATGAGACTCTCTGGCCAGCACTCAGCTCCATCTGCATTGCAGAGACCTCCTGGCCCAGGCACCTGTCCCCTCTGACGCAGCATGAGCCGGTTCCACTCTGACCCGTGAAGACTCAGCACCTTGGGCTGTAAACGTCGCACTTAATTAAGGACCAGACTGTGGTTTGGCCTTGCCAAGGGACGGCACTGACTGAAACAAGGTTCCAACCACACGTGATGGGCTGTGTTCAGTTGGAAACGTGCGATTGAGTAGGAACAGGGCAAGGGGTGTCGCATCAGAATCTGAGCCTCATCTGCACCATCATCTGCAGAAGCCGGGGTGGGGAGACACGTACACAGGATTTGTCCCCTGATCCGGGGAGACAGGACCTCTCTGACCTCAGGCACTGCCACTGTGACCCCTGACCCCTCCCACACCCATGAAGCAATACTGACCACTCCCAGCACCTGCTGCTTCCTCTTGCTGTAAGCCAGTCCCTGGCTGCCTGTGAGCAGAGGGTGGCCAGAGGAAGAGGAGCTGGCAAAGGAGTCCACAGAGAGCCCAGAGGGCACAGAGGCAAAAGCCAGTGTGTGGGTCTGGAGACAGACCGTTCTGGTGCACTGGGAGGGAGCAGGGCCCGAGGCCCAGGCGCTGAGGGCAAGGCTCTCAAAGCCCGACCCAGCACATCCATCCTGCCTCTGTCTTGGAAGCGTCGGTTCTGGGGGATGTGACATACCATGGAGCACCCTACAACAGCCAGCAAACCCAGCCAGAGAAGGCTGAGGCCCAGCAGACAGAGCACTTGGGAAGGGTTCTCAGTTCAGCACTTGAGCCTTGGAAAAGGAGGTTGGAGAAGGAGCATGTGGGGCCTGGGCTGAGGGGGTCAAGGGCCTGGGGCTATAACATGGCAAGACAGACCAGGGTGGTTCCAGGGTGCTTGGCATGAGCTGACCAAGGATTTAGGGGGAATAACATCGTTGTGGCAACAGCTCCCCATATCCTTGGGAGGCCGGGTGATGCCTGACGGCTGAGGCTGAGGGGCCAGTTAGAGAGAGAGTGGGCCGTTGCAGGCAGGGGCGGGGGGCGGTGGGCAATGAACCTGGAGGGAGGGCAGGAGAGCAGGAGGGCAGGGCAGGGATAGGTAGTGAGATGCAGAGAGAGGACACAGCATGAAGCGACCCCAGCAGCCGGATCCACTGAAGCTGGTCCTGCTGTGGTTTCTACACACGCTGGCTGCGACCATAAATTAAAAAGCCGACTGTAGACTCAAGGGCACTGTGGCTGAGGCACTCATTCCTCCAGTTTCCTGCCAGATGCCAGTCCGCTCAGCACGTTCCTGCGCCCGTGCACACCGGGCTCCACAGGCAGATGGCAGGTAGGGTCACTCTGCACAGGGCGTGGCTGTGATTCCAACACCCAGCCGTGGGGAGAGGAACTTGAGAGACAGGCTGGTGGCGTCGTGTGCGCTGGGATGCCAAGAGGCACCCTCCAGCCTCCCCAACAGGTTCCTGTGGCAGAAGGCCAGCCATCTCCCCAGATGTGTGGAAACACACGGGCCTGTGTTGCAACCCATTTCTTTAGCAAGTATGACCCAAGAGGGAGCCTGGCCCAAATGGAGGGCAGAAGATAAATGCGCTCCTTGACTAGGATGTCCTTGTCAAAGGTGGGGGGAAGATGCACTGCCTACCCTCTTGTGCAAGGTGAGGAGCCTCTGTGGGGACCCATGTGCCCTGCCGTTGCTTAGGGCGCTGTGGGGCCCAAGGAGAAGCCAGGCTCCGTGAGGGGAACCTGGAGGAGGAGGAGAGGCAAGCTTTGCAGGAATATGGAGGCCACATAGAGGAAGAGGCAGGGAGCAGAGCCCTGAGGGGACAGCAGTGGGGTGGGGACAGGGAGGGAGGAGCAGGGACTGAGCACAAAGGAATACTTGCCCCAGAGTGAGGCTTAAACGCTTTAAATACAAGGTCTGCTTATACTGCTGCACTAGAGCTCCTGATGGGGTCTCTCTGAGGGTAGCCCCCAATTCTAATTTCCAAAAACTGCAGATACTAGTTTATCGCTAGGCATGCAGTTAGGTGAACATCAGCTTCAAATTCTGCATACTTGGGATTTCTTCTGTGAGATCTGAATGACATATTGTTACCTGATCTGTACCTAAAAATTTTTTTTTGACATAATTATAGGTTGGCATTAAGTTGTAAGAAATAATACAGAGAGGTCCCCTTGCACACTTCCCCCAGTTCCTCCCAGTGGTAACATCTTGCAAAACTGTAACACAACATCAAAGCCCAGATATCGACATTGGTGGGGTCAGGTCACCACAGGCTCCCTCCTGTGGCCCTTTTGTTCCCACACCTACCCTCCTCCCGCCCCTAACTCCTGGCAACCACGAATCTGCTCTCCCTTCTGGTAATTTTGCCATTTCAACAATGTCATATAAAGAGAAATGAAAGTTTCTAGTATGTGACTTTTCAGGAGTGGATTTTTTCCCTAGACATAATCCTCTGGAGATTCATCTAGGTCGTTGTGCATATAGACAGCTCAGCTCTTTTTTCTTCTCTGTGTCCATATTCGGTGTATGTTTTGTTAGATTTACATCCAAGTTTTCACTTTTTTAGAATTTTATTTTATTATTATTTTTTAATGTTTATTTTTGAGAGAGAGAGAGCGTGCGAGCAAGTGGGGGAAGGGCAGAGAGAGAGAGAGAGCGTGCGAGCAAGTGGGGGAAGGGCAGAGAGAGAGGGAGACACAGAGTCTGAAGCAGGCTCCAGGCTCTGAGGTGTCAGCACAGAGCCTGATGTGGGGTTAGAACCCACGAACGGTGAGATCATGACCTGAGCTGAAGTCCGGTGCTTAACCAATTTAGCCACCCAGGTGTCCCTACACTTTTTGAGCATTTTAAATGGCATTGTATTTTTAAATTCCAGCCTCTATGTATTTATTGCCCGCATATAGAAATACAATTAATTTGGGGGGGATGTTTATGCTGGGTAACCTTGCTAAATTCATTTATTAGTTCTCAGAGGGTTTTTTGGTAGATTTCTTGAGATTTTCCCTGTAGACAGTTATGTCTTCTGTAAATAGGGGCATTTTTATTTCTTCCTTTCCTAACTTAGTGACTTTTATTTCCTTTTCTTGCGTTATTGCACTGGCTAGGACTTCTGGCACTTGGTTGAATAAGATTGGTGAGGGCAGACATCCTTGGCTTATTCCTGATCTTGGAGGAAGAACATTTAGTCTTAATGTTACTTGTAAGTATTTTGTAGATGCTCTTTATGAAGCTGAGGAAGTTCCCCCTTTATTCTTACTTTTAGAATTTTTATCATTAATGAGAGTCACATTTTCCCAAATGCTTTTTCTGATCATTTGATAGGATCATGTGAGTTTTCTTCTTTGCGTGTCAGTATGGTAGGATACTTTGGTAACTTTTTGAATGCTGAACCAGCCCGGTATCCCGAGAATAAACCCCACTTGTGCCTCGGCCTGCTCTGGCTGCCTCTCCATTAGCAGACACCTGAGAGGTTCCCAGTCTCTTAGACAACTGGGTCAATAGAGAATCACTTCCAGATCTAAGCTAAGAGTGTCTGTCAGGGCCTTGGGGATGGTCCACCTAAGGGGCTCAGTCCTGGACTAGAACTGGAGGCTCAGGGGACAGTAGTCTCCTGTAGGTTATACTGCCCCCTGGTGGCAGGGTCTGACTAGAAATGTGCGGAGGCCTTCTTAGGGCTCTAGGTCCTCAGGGATGTGGGCTGAGACCCAGGGAGCAGGTACTGGAGGTGGAGATGTATACAGAGAAAGTGCATATACTTTCTAGAAACCCTCCCCAAGGTTTTGTGATGTGTGAGGGAACCCCACTTGTTTCAGAGATTAATTATCCAGGTGGCAGGACTCCAGAGGGTCCAGATCTCAAAACACAGGGAGTGAGACCTGAGAGTGCCTTACTGGGCATTCGTTCCAGCTGGGGCCCAGGGAAGAGCATCTTGACATCCAGAGGCCAGACACTTGGGTGTCTGTGAACACATTCTGGGGGTCAAGACCTCTCTCAGAGAAGGGACCCTCCTTAGCAACCTGCCTCCAGCCCACTGGGCCTGGTGATGCTAGGAGGAGGCTCCTCCCTCCCAACACTACCCAGGAGCTTCTTCAATTTCCGCACCATCCTCCCCCCTCATTCCTCCACCAACCTCCTCGGACCCTGCACAGGGCCTGAAGAAGACCCAGTCTGGCCATAGCCCAGGATTGCTGAAAGGAACCCCTCCACTCATCCAGATAACTGGGAGCTTAGGTATAAGTGAACTTGAAGAAAAAATTCAAATAAGAAGCAAATAAGGTTGTCTAATCAACAGTGAAAGTTTTGTCTCACTGACTTTTTTTTTTTTTTTTTTTGCTGTGGTAAAATATACATAAGATTTATCATTTTAGCCATTTTTAAGTGTCCAGTTCAGTGGCACTAAGTTCACTTACATTGTTGTGGAACCATCACCCCTACCCATCTCCAGAACTCTTTTCATCTGGCAACACTGAAACTCTGTCCCTATTAAACAACATTGCCCCCTCCTCCTTTCTCCGGCTCCTGGCACCCACAATCCACTTTCTGTCTCTAGGAATTTGACTACTACTCCAGGGACCTCATGTAGTTGGAATCATACAGTATCGATCATTCTGTGACTAGCTTATTTCACTTAGCACTATATCCTCAAAGTTCATCCATCTGGTAGCGTGTTGGGACTCCCTTTGTTTTTAAGGCTGAATAATATTCCATTGTATGGATACATGTTTTGCTTATCCATTCTTCCGTCAATGGACATTTGGATCGTTTCTGCCTTTCGGCTATTGTGAATGATGTTGCTATGAGCATGGGTGTACAATTATCTGTTTGAGTCCTTGCTTTCGATTTCTTTGTGCATATACCCAGAAGTAAGATTGCTGGAGCAAATGGCAACTTTATGTGTAGCTTTTTAAGGAACCACCATACTGTTTCCCACAGTGGCCGCACCACTTTACATTCCCAATAGCAAAGAATCAGTTATCAAAAATCTCCCAACAAATACGAGTCCTGGACCAGATGGCTTCTCTGGGGAATTCTACCAGACATTTAAAGCAGAGTTAATACCTATGCCTCCCAAGCTGTTCCAAAAAATAGAAATGGAAGGAAAAGTTCCGGACTCATTCTACGAAGCCAGAATCACTTTGATTCCCAAACCAGATAGAGACCCAACAAAAAGGGAGAACTATAGGCCAATATCCCTGATGAATATGGATGCAACAATTCTCAACCAGATACTAGCAAATCGAATTAAACAACATATAAAAAGAATTATCCACCATGATCAAGTTTCATTTCTGGACTGCAGGGCTGGTTCAACATTCCCAAATCAACCAATGAGATACATAACATTAATAAAAGAAAGGATAAGAACCATATGATCCTGTCAATAGATGCAGAAAAAGCATTTGACAAAATACAGCATCTTTCTTAATAAAAACCCTCAAGAAAGTCGGGATAGACTTAAGCATCATAAAAGCCATAGATGAAAAGCCCACAGCTAATATCATCCTCAATGGGGAAAAACTGAGAGCTTTCTCCCTGGGATCAGGAACATGACAGGATTTCCACTCTCACTACTGTTGTTTAACATAGTGCTGGAAGTCCTAGTATCAGCAATGAGACAAAAAAAATGAAATAAAAGGCATCAAAATTGGCAAAGAAGAAGTCAAACTTTCACTTTTTGCAGATGACATGATACTCTACATGGAAAAACCTGACAGACTCCACCAAAAGTCTGCTAGAACTGATACATAAATTCAGCAAAGTCTCAGGGTACAAAATCAATGTACAGAAATCGGTTGCATTTTTATACACCAATAATGAAGCAACAGATAGAGAAATAAAGAAGCTGAACCCATGCACAATTGCACCAAGAACCATAAAATACCTAGGAATAAACCTAACCAAAGTTGTAAAAGATCTGTATGCTGAAAACTATAGAAAGCTTATGAAGGAACTTGAAAAAGACACAAAGAAATGGGAAAACATTCCATGCTCATGGACTGCAAGAATAAATATTGTTAAAATGTCAATACTACCCAAAGCAATGCAATCCCAATCAAAATTGCACTGGCATTCTTCTCAAAGCTAGAACAAACAATCCTAAAATTTGTATGGAACCACAAAAGACCCCGAATAGGCAAAGTAATACTGGAGAAGAAAACCAAAACGGAAGACATCACAATCCCAGACTTTAGCCTCTACTACAAAGCTGTCATCATCAAGACAGTATGGTATTGGCACAATTTCTCAACATTATCAACAACCTCCTCCTCCTCTTCTTCTTTCTCTCCTTCTTCCCCTCCGTCTCCTCTTCCTCCTCCTCTACCTCTTCCGCCTTCTCCTCCATCTCCTTATTATTATAATTGCCATTCTAATGGTGTGAAGTGGCCTCTTACTAATTTTTACAGACATATAAATTTAAACAATGTTGAGATACTTGGCCTATCCACATTAGAAACTTTTTAAAAACTAGAATACCCAAGGATGGACACTTTTCTCCCATGTGGGTGCAATTTTTTTTTGAAAGTGGTTGGTAACATGCCCAGGAACCTCCAAAGGCTCATGTCTTTGACCCTGTAATTTCCAGTGCAGAAAATCTAAGCCCAGAAAATACGTTCACATGAACAAAGATACACGTGTGCTTGATATTCTATGGAGTGTTATTCATATGAGCAGAGAGATGGTCATACTAGTCAATAAAATTGGGATAACTGACTAGCCCTTTGGAAAAAAATAAAGATTTGAGTCATATAACCCACATAAAACTGAACTGTAGACTAAAGAGCTCTAGGGACCTAGAAAAACTGTTAAACTAGTAGAAGAAATGACTGGAACTTCAGGTTTTAACATAGCTAGCTTTATCCTGACTCCATCCTTAACCCGCACTAAAATGACAGCAAGAGACTGAAGAAAGCAGATTTGGGCCACAGAGCGTGGGTGGCAGGGTAGGGCAAAGTAGTACCCAGAGCAAGTGGAGACCTCAGTCCTGGACATAGCGATGGGCACCAGGATTTGGAGGGAAGGCTGGGACAAGGTGGGGAGGCTAGGCTGGGTACTTTTCTGGGAATCAGCTGGTCCCGCCAGGCAGCAAGATGGATTCCTCACCTGGCAGAGGACAATGCGTTAAACAATGTCAGTGCTCGTGGAGTAATGGGGAGGCCTTACGGAGAACGTGTGTGTGTGTGTGTGTGTGTGTGTAAAGATCTGTATGAGAAATATACCAAAATATTATGTTATCTCTCTGTGCCTTAACATAATATTAAATTCTTAAAGTTTTTTTAAAGGTCAACATTTCCTGTAATCATTAGCATTTATTGCTGTTTTTAAAATATTATGCGGTGCCATTTCTTGCTTTAAAGCAAATATTCTCTGACAACACTTTTTGACGTTGTCGTTTGCAAATCCAGAACAGAAACATGAATATGTCTTTTTTTGCCTAAACTATAATTGGATTTCCAACAAAGACCCATTCCTTCATCTCGTTAAAGCAAGGACACCAGGAATAATTTGATCTACTTGTCATCCTCTAAATTTAAATTTATTCAAATCTATTGTCAGAGTTCTGTTGTTTACTAAGTTCAGGGTGAAAAAAGAAGAAGGGGAAAATGTCCAGTCAAAAGAGAATTTTGGCATGCCTAGGTTAATGATGAATAAATTGTGTTATGTTTCAGTCATTGTGTGCCTTTTAGGTTACAAAATACTCATGTTCATGCCCAAAGATTGGCATGACAACTGTCTACAAAAATATTTTGTGTCTGGGCTTAAGTATGCTTGTCAATTGCTGATATTTATAAATCAGTTAAGGGGATAAATCAAAGACCTAGAGATTTTCTTCTGGGTAATGACCAAATGAATCGCCAGTTGTGATTCTCTGTTCTGATAAAGTGAGTGATTATAATAGGTGAATCTGGGTCATTTAGTCTCACTGTGGACGGGGATTTTTGCTTGTTACTTACACTCAGCTCAAGGTTCCTGCTGTACTTGAAGGTCAGGAGTTGAGCCTGTGCAAGAGACATCATACAAGACTGTCCAGGGAACCTGTGACCAGTGCTGCCACAGGGCAGAGCCAGTATCACCACCATGGACCTGCATCTGGGGCATGGGTCCCGGGACCATATGGTCCATGGGAAGAGGACGGCATTAAGAATGCTCTCAACTCCTGCTGTGGGCTTCTCTACATGTTTCTGTTTTTTACTTTCTTGACCACTTCCCCTTCTCTGTTGATTCAGGTAATACATCACTTATGAACACTCCTATTCTTTAGTAATGGTGCTCCCAGGACCCTGGCCCTTGACAGGCACCAGGTATAGAACAAATTCTTCAAATGCTAACAAAGCTGAACAAACTATATTCAGACCAAAGGGACATCTAAAAATATCCAAATTGGGGTGCGTGGGTGGCTCAGTTGGTTGAAGGTCGGACTCTTGATTTCAGCTTGGGTCATCATCCCAGGGTCGTGAGATCAAACCCTGTGTTGGGTTCCACACTGAGTGTAGAGCTTGCTTAAGATTCTCTCTCCCTGCCCCACTGCCCCTCTCCCCTGCTCACACACACTCTCTCTCTCTCTGAAAGAAAGAAAGAAAGAAAGAAAGAAAGAAAGAAAGAAAGAAAGAAAGAAAAGCATTTAAAAATAAATAAATAAATAAATAAATAAATTAATTAATTAATTAAAAACATCCAAATCCATCATGGAATGCTGGAGACATGTGTCGTGCATTAATGAAGACCCTTGACTTGGTGCTTATCCATGTAGCCACCAGGTATGTGAGCTTCAGGGTCTGGAACACTGCTGTGTAGCTGCTGTCCCACCAAATGATCCAACAAGAGGAACAAGGGGCCACATGTGGCAGGCATCAGAATGGCTACCATTTTGACTTGACATGCAGATGAGCAGTGAGTGGTGCAGGTCTGAACTGATGGTGTGCCCAGAGGAGAATGGCCTGTTCTTCATCTTGGAAGACCAGGAGGGTGAGCTGGAGAGGGACCACTCGAGTTCTGCTGACATCCAGGCTCTTGGATGTTCTCTTGGGGGAACTGAGAGTTGAAACAGAAGCCATAGCTTACAACATGCCCTGACTCACAAAACAGATAACCTGTGCCAGACCAAGCCATGATGGGCATCACCGTTTAATGCCAGTTCATTCTGAACCATGTGTTCTAAGGTAAGACTTTGCCATGGCCTGGGGGCGCCTGGGTGGCTCAATTGGTCAAGAGTTTGACTTTGGCTCAGGTCATGATCTCACAGTTCATGGGTTCGACCCCCACATTGGGCTCTGTGCTGACAGCTCGGAGCCTGGAGCCTGCTTCGGATTCTGTGTTTCCCTCGCAAAAATAAATAAACATTAAAAAAAAAAAAAAAGACTTTGCCATGGCCTGAAAATTTGTGTCAAAATTCATAAGTTTGAAATCCTAACCCCAATGTAATGGTACTCAGAGGTGATTAGGTCATGAGGGTGAAGCCCTCATGAATGGGGTTAGCACCCTTATAAAGGAGGACCCAGAGAGCTCCCATACCCCTTCTGTATGAGAATACAATGAGAAGTCATCAGCTAGAAAGAGAAAACAGGCCCTCACCAGATGCCGAACTTACAGGAGTTTGATCCTGGGCTTCCAGCCTTCAGAACTGTACTAAATAAATTTCTGTTGTTTATAAGCCACCCAAGTCTATGATATTATGTCAGAGCAGCTTGAACAGACTGAAACAGCCCTTGGACAAACTGGTCCAACAGCGACTCCACATGAACTCACGTGTTCTAAAGACAGGACCACCCACTCGCTGTTCCAGCAACCCCTCAGTTTACAAACTCTGTCCAATCTCTGCCAAGACATCCTAACAATAGTCCTAACCTTGTAAGTGCCCTTCCATCCCCCCTAATCCCACCCTTGGAGACGCCCCTTCCTCCCCATGGCGTGTAGGCTGCCTCACTACAGCAGAGTGAAAAAGCTGACTTTGTTAGGTAGAGGTGGTCCCTACCATGTCCAGTAGGACATGGATGCTGGTGAGAGACAAAAGAAGAATAAGAAAACAGAAAAATCAGTTAGCTTTGAGAAGCCATAATGAAGATACCGGTAAATGAGACTAGATAAGTACTTAGACCTCTCTATGACAAAAGGCACCAAAACCAAAGTGACAAAACAATGAACAGACGGGCTGGGAGAAAAATGCTTGGAACATATATAACAGGCAAAGCATTGGCAGCAGAATCCATAAAGAATCTTCCCTGAGCAGCAAGAGGACTAAGTATCTAATAAAGGCAGACAATTCACACACAACAAAGGAAGCACAAATGATCAATAAATGTATTGTGGCAGAGTCCAAACTCAGTGAAATGTAAATTCAAGTGAGATACTCTGTCATCCATCAGATTATTGGACATTAAGAAATTTGAGCAAGGATGATGAGAAATGGTACTCAGATACATCACTGGTAAGAAGGTAATTAATACAGACATGCTGGAGGGCAATATGGTATTATTAATATGACCAAAATTCTAAATATGCATCTCCTGGGACCCAGCAATTCTGCTTCTTGACTTCCTCTACAGGAAGACTCGTGTGTGTGTGTATGTGTGTGTGTGTGTGTGTGTGTGAGAGAGAGAGAGAGAGAGAGAGAGAGAGAGAGAGAGAGAGAGTTGCTTATAAAAGCAAAATCTCTCTGGGTGCAATCTGAATGTTAACACATAGAGAGAGGCAAATGAAACACAGTGTGTCCATAGCTTGGAACATCATGAAGCAATGAAAAGAATGTGCATCAGCAACATGTCTGGTCACGGAAAGATACCAAGACATATTATCAAGTAGAAAACTGGTAAGCCACAGGATGCCGGGTGTGGCGGGATGCCATTTTTGTAAAAAAAATAAATCCAAAACTGTATTGTTATTAAACATGTAAGTACGGAAATACAGAGAAAAAGGCCTAGAATGCCATGTACCAATCTGATGACAGCAGTCTCACGTGGCGAGGGGCATGGGGTAAGTCAGAGTAATCCAAGTACCTGGAAAATGGTGTTGACATAACATTACCTGGGGGAGAGCAGACATAGAAAACACCCCAGGTTGCAGCCTCACCCACAAGTGATGATGCATTCACAGTGCTTTATGATCAGAGTGAAAGTCAGAGTCACCCCTGAGCTGTCCCAGCCCCTCCTGCCAAGCTCTGCCCCGTGAGGCTCCAGTGGGGCAGGTCTGGGTGGGCCCTGGCTATGACCTGGGATAGCTCACCCCACTCCACTATTCTGACTTACCCAGGCCAGCTCCCCATCTAGAGTTCTGCCACTAACCAATGTCACTTTCAAACTCAGATAAGATTTTTTTTAAAGAGAAACCAGAAAAATGTGTCTGTTCCTTCGTCATTTGATCTGTCCCTTCTCTGGACAGTGAGTGTGTGCAAGCAGTCAGACACCTTTATTCCTGAATAAAGTCTAGGCTAGGGCCTCTGATCTGCCCCTACTCCCCAGGAGCTGGAGTGGGTTTCAGAATCCAAACATTCTGAAGGAATCCTAGTGTATTTCTTGTTACCAAAGACTTCAAACAGGGCTTTGCCCCCATTGTATCAACAGGAAGCTCATTTATTCATTCAGCAAGAATTTCTGGGTGCCTGCTATGAGTCAGCTGCCTTGACCAGCTCTTTAATGCTTGATGCTTATCACATCAAATCTAAAACTGTCACAAAATGGTGCGACAGTTGCTATGATCCCCATTCTAAAGAGGGAGAGACTGAGGGTCAGAGTGGTTAAGTGGATTGCTAGAGGGTCCTGATTTAGGACTTCTTCCTTGGTGCTCCCGCCTCTGGATGAGGAGCCAAAGCACTTTCTGCAAAGGTTACCACTTACCACACCCATGAGAAGAATACACGCACCAGCGAAGGGTATGACCATTTTTACATTCTGTTGTGGCAGACACTAAGATGGCCCCATGATTCCCCCTCCTGGAATGCATGGCCAGTGCAATCCCTGATCCTTGAATAACTCCCCTCTAACCAACAGAATGAAGCAATGTTGAGGATGTCACTCTGGGATTAGATTACAAAAGTCTCGGGGCGCCTGGGTGGCTCAGTCGGTTGAGCATCTGGCTTCGGTTCAGGTCATGATCTCGCCGTTCATGGGTGCGAGCCCCGCGTCAGGCTCTGTGCTGACAGCTAGCTCAGAGCCTGGAGCCTGTCTTCAGATTCTGT
>CM053566.1:25190096-25293893 GCA_028646485.1 Cryptoprocta ferox | reverse complement strand
TATATGAGAATTCCATTTAATATTTTCTCACATAGATATAGAAATCTAATCTATAGATATGGATATATCTGTATCCATATCTATATTTATGGTACCTATATGGATATAGATATTAGCTACATAGTTAGAGATATATGGATATTAATCGTCTATCATCTATCTTATCTATGAGAAAACATTAAATGGAGCCCCATATACTCGTCAGCTAGATTTTAAAAGTATTAGCATTTTGTCATATCTGCTTTATCTCTTTTTTTCCTTTGTTCAAGTGTTTTCCAGCAGAGCCCAGACACATTTTATACCTAAATATTCTAGGAGATATTAAACGATAACAATTTTAAAATATTACCCTAATCCGGTCATCCCATCTGACAGTGTAACAAACCATAGAACACAATTCCTTTAGGTCATCCGACATGAGCTGGCCTTAGCTTTTCCCTGAGGGTTCCAGAGACGCCCCTCTGCCACAGGGGGGCAAATGCTTTGAATCTCACTCTGGGACCAGGCCCACCTCCCAGCCCCCAGCAGGGAGTGTGGGCAGCAGTGGCAGACAGACACTGCCCCCGTGTGGCTCCTTCCAGGCCCGGAGAAAGGGCCCTGGAAGGGGCACCTTTACCCCACCAGGCACAAATACACTCCAGTAAACCTATTCGTAACTAAAAAGACATTTATTTTGCTTTGGAAGGGTTTAGAAAGAAATACAAAGCATTTCAACCAAACTGCTTTTTATGTTACTGATCTTTTATTTATAAGGAAAATGGTCCGTTATCTATTGTTAGGACCCTCACTCTGCAACGCACACCTGCGATAGGGGCTCCCTGATGAACAGACTTCCCTCACTTCTTCAGCTGCACCACCACCGCACACCCACGATCCTTCTAGGCAGCAGGATCGAGTCTGTCTCCCTTTCTCAATTTTTGATTTGGATTTCTGGTGTGTGTGTGTGTGTGTGTGTGTGTGTGTGTTTTAATGTCATGTAATTCTTACACAGTAAGATTCACCCTTTTAAAGTGTATGATTTAGTGGTTGTTAGTATATTTTAAAAGCTGTGCAACATCATCAGCTATCTGGTTCCAGAATCTTTTCATTACATCCCCCCAAAACTCCGTACCCCATCAGCAGTCACTCCCCATCACCCTCCTTCCCAACCGTCTCCCCCCACAACTCCTAATCTACTTTATGTCTCTGTAGTTTTTCTTATTCTGGATATTCAATAAATGGAGTCATATGATATGTGGTCTTTTGTGTCTGACTTCTTCCACTTTGCATAATGTTTTCAAGGTTCATCCATTTATAGCATAAATCAGAACTCAATTCATTTTTATAGCAGAATAATATTCCATTGTATGTATATACAACATTTTGTTTATCCACACTTCAGTGGATTGGCATCTGGGTCATGTCCATCTTTTGGCTATTATGAACAATGCTGCTAAGAACAGCATATGATTTCAGTTCTCTTGGGTGTATCTATAGGCGTTGAATTGCTGAGTTTTATGGTGACTCAGTGTTTAGCTTTTTGAGTAACTGCCAGGCTGTTTTCCACAGCAGCTGCCCCCCTTACATTCTCCTTAGCAATAAAGATTCTCATTTCCCCATGTCCTTGTTATGGTATATCTTTTTGATTATAGCGATCCTAATGGGTGTAAAGTAATATCTCATTGTGGCTTTGATCTCATTTGTTAAGCATCTTCATGTGTGCTTATTGCCCATTTTTATATCTCTTTGGAAAAATATTTATTCAAGTCCTTTGCTTATTTTTAAACTGGATTATTTGGCTTTTTATTGTTGATTGCAAAATCTCTTTGCATATTTTGGATACCAGTCCCTCATCAGATACATAATTTGCAAGTATTTTCTCCCATCTTGTGGGTTGTCTTTTCATTTTCTTGATGGTGTCCTTTGAAATACAGAAGTATTTCAATTCTGATGACGTCCAATTTATCTTTTTTCTTCTTTGGTTGCTTGAGCTTTTGGTGTCATTTATCTAGAAACCATTGCCAAATTCAAGGTCATGAAGATTTATATTTATGTTTTCTTTGAACAATTTTATAGTTTTAGTTCTTATTCTAGTTCAAAGTTCTTTCTTTAGTTCTTACCAGTCCTGCTCAATTTTGAGTTAATTTTTGTATAGGGTTTGAGATGGGGATCCAACTTCATTCTTTTGCATGTGAATATATTCAGTTCTTCCAGCATGATTTGTTGAAAAGACTTCTCTTCCCCCCCATCCCATTGAATTATCTGGCACCTCTATAAAAAATCTGATTAACCATAAATGTGAGGGTTTATTTGTGGACTCTTGATTCTATCCCATTAATCTATACGTCTATCTTTATGCCAGTAACTCAGAGTCTTGATTATTGTAGCTTTGAAATAAATTTTGACATCATAAAGTATGAATCCTCCAACTTTTTTCTTCTATTTCAAAATTTTTGGTTATTCTGGGCCCCTTTAATTTCCATATACATTTTAGGATCAGCTTGTCAATTTCCTCAACAAGGTCAGATTTCATTGGATCTGTAAATCAGTCTGGGGTATTGCCAATGTTACAATATTATGTCTTCTAATCCACAAATACAAGATGTCTTCCCATTTACTTATGTCTTCTTTAATCTCTTCAACACTGTTTTGTGCAAAAGCACTTGTTTCCATGTGTAAAGAGCTAGTACTAGTGTGAGAGCACTTCTTTGGTTAAATGTATTCCAAGTATTTTATTATTTTCATGCTATCATACATGGAACTGTTTGCTTATTTTCATTTTCAGATTGCTTATTGCTAGTGTGTAGACATAGAATGGATTTTTGTATATTGATCTTGTATCCTGCAACCTTGCTGAACTTATTAGCTCTAATCATTTTTTTAAAAATTCTTTAGGATTTTCTATATATGAGATCATGTTATTTGCAAATAGTTTCACTTTTTCTTTTCTAATCCGTCTGCCTTTTATTTAATTTTCTTTCTTTTTTTAAAAGATTTTATTTTTAATAATCTCTACACCTAGTGTGGTCTTCTAATTTATAACCCCAAGATCAAGAGCTGCATGCTCCACTAACTGAGCCAGCCAGGTGCTCCTCATTTTCTTTCTGAATTGCCCTGACTAGAGCTCAAGTACAATTTTGGATAGAGTGGCAACAGGGAACATCCTTGTCTTGTTCCTGATCTTAGGGGGAAAGCTTTTAGTCTCATGATGTAATCTGTGAGGCTTTTTGGTAGATACCCTTTATCAGGTTGAGGAAGTTCCCTTATATTCCTGGTTTGTTTGTTTGGTTGTTTGGTTTTTTTTTTTAATATAAAAGCTTGCCAGATTCTGTCAAATGCTTTTTTTCCCCTGCACTTATTGTGATGGTCATGCATTTTTTGGTCCTTTCGTCCATTAATATGGTTATTGCATTGTTTGATTATTGACCCAACATTCCTGATACAAATGTTACTTGGCCATGGTATATAATCCTTTTTTAGATATTGCTGGATTTGATTTACTAGTTTTGGTTGAAGATTTTAATATCTGTATTCTTAGAGGATATTGGCTTGTAGTTTTCTTTTTTTGTGTGTGTGATGGTTTTGTCTGGTTTTACAATCAAGGTAGTTCTGGCCTCGTAGCGTAAGTTAGGAGCTGTTCCCTTTTCTTCAGCTTTTTGGGAGAGTTTGGTGTATTCATGAGTTTCACCATCTGGCCCTGGGCTTTTCATATGGAAAGTTTTTGATTACTAATTCAATCTCTTTACTTGTAAGTCTATTTAAAATTTCTGTCTTCTTGAGTCAGTTTCAATAGTTTCTATCTTTCTAGAAACGTGTCTATTTCATCTGGGTTATCTAATGTGTTGGCATATATACTCCTTTCTTATTGCACTAAAATAAATGATCACAGATTTACTGGCTTAAAATAACACAAGTTTAATATCATTGAGCTCCTGAGGTTAGATATCTGAAATGAATTTTGCTGAGCTAAAATTAAGATGCCTGCAAGGCCACTTACCTCCTCCTCCTCCTCCTCCTCCTCCTCCTCCTCCTTCTTCTTTTTAGTTTATTTATTTATTTTGAGAAAGAGAGGGAGGGAGAGAGAATCCCAAGCAGGCTCCACACTGTCAGTGCAGAGCCTGACTTGGGGCTCGAACTCACGTACTGTGAGATCATGACCTGAGCCAAAATCAACAGTCAGATGCTTAACTGAACACTTAGTCGACTGAGTCACCCAGGTGCCACCACATACCTTCTGAAGTCTCCAGGGCACAATGTCTTTTCCAGCTTCCAAAGGTCACTTGTATTCTTTCAAAGCCAGCAGTGTAGTATCTTCAAATCTCTGACTCTCACCCTCCTGCCTCCTTTCTTTTGTAAGTATAAGGACCTACGTGATTGTATTAGCCCACTCAGATCACCCAAATTAAGATCCCCCCATAGCAAGATTCTTGATTTAATCATATCTTCAAAATTTCATTTGCTGTGTAAGACAACATATTCATGGATCGCAGGGGTTAAGACATTGATATTTTAGGGGGAGCATTATTCTGCCCACCATGGCATTCAGTTGTTAATAGTATCCTTTCCTAGTCTTTTTAAATTTCTCTTACATTGGCAATAATGTCCCCTCTTTCATTCCTGATTTGAGTAATTGATGCTTTCCCTTCTTTTTTGGTCAGTGTAGCAAAAGGTGATCAACTTTGTTGATCTCTTAAAAATTCAACCTTTGATTTTGTTGATTTCTCTATTGTTTTTCTATTCTTTTCAATGCATTTTCATTCTAATCTTTATTATTTCTTCCTTTGGCTTGCATTGGGTTTAGTTTGCCCTTTCTTTTCCAGTTTCTTAAGTTTCTTTAGGTGGAAATTTAGGTTATTGATTTGAAAATGTTCTTTTTTCTTAATATAGGTGCTTAGAGCTTTAAATTTCTTTCTGTGTACTGTTTTAGCTGCATCATGTAAGTTTTGGTATGTTGTATTTTTTATTTTCATATATTGCAAGGTATTTTCTAATTTTCTTTATCATTTCTTCTTTGACCCAATGTTTATTTAGCTCAATGTTGTTTAATTTCCACATGATTGTGCATTTCCCCAGTTTCCTTCTGATTATGGGTTTCTAACTTTATTCAATTGTGGTTGGGGAAGATGATTTGTATGATTTCTATCTTTTAAAAACTTATTGATATCTGTTTTATGGCCTCATAAAGGATCTATCCTGGAGAATGTTCCATGTGAACTTGAGAAGCACGTAATCACCTCTTTAAAGGTCACATCTCCTGGGGTGCCTTGGTGGCTCAGTTGGTTAAGTGTCCAGCTCGGTTTTGGCTCAGGTCATGATCTCACAGTTTTGTGGGCTTGACCCCTGCGTTGGACTCTGTGCTGACAGTGCAGAGTTGACTTGGGACTCTCTCTCTCTCTCCCTCTCTCTCGGTCCCTCCCCCACTCATGCTGTCTCTCTCTCTCAAAATAAATAAACTTAAAAAATTTTTTTTAATCTTAAAAGATAAATAAATAAAGTTCCCGTCTCCAAATAAAGTCACATTCCAAGGTACTGGGGATTAGGATGTATGAATGCTCAGAGCACACAACTCAGCCTGTAACAATGTGTAATTCATCTCATATGTCTATGGCACCTGGCACTACATGTACAGACTCACACATATGATCACAGTGTTATGCATGGAATCACTCAGCAGCCACAGCCTTTACTGGAGAACATATTCTGAGACACAGCATGTCCTGCTTCCATCTCACCACCAGAGGGAAGTAAGTGTCCACGAACTCAGAGCCCAGGACTCTCCCTAGGGAGGTGGCATTCTGAACCGTGCCTTCATCTCATGAGGACTGGGATGTTCTGTGGTTTCCTCTTTTCTCTGTGCCCTGCTGACCCAACATCATTAGGATGGGTCCGTGATCCTCTCATCCTCTGTGAGGGGAGAAAACCATCTGTCCCCAGGCTGCTTCTGTGTAAGATCACCTTCTGTGAACACGCCTTGAAGGACAGTCACCACCTTGTCCTAGAGCTGGATTGCAGGTACCTGAGACTCAGGACAGATTCTAGATGGATTTAGAGAAGCCAGTGAATTCAAGTGGTGGTATTACTGACTAGTAATCTCCTGCAATAAGACAGGGAAAGGGGCTTCTCTGTCACTCTCTTGAACCTCCTGTTCCAAGTTTCTGGTACTCGTAGGCACCCTTTCTCTCTAACCAAGGGCTCCTCGATGTCACCTCCCTCTCAATAACTGTACTGAGCCCTTAGCTCAGCTTTCCGCTGTGCACTTGAGGGTGGCCATTGCCCAGTGATGATTTGGGGGTTGAGTGGCATTGTATCTAATCCCTGTTTCTGTAAGAGGCCACTTTCCACCCTGGGCTGTCAGGGGAGCACACGCTTCACTTGAGAGTATCTGGCTGAGTTTTACTCTCTGGGTCTGTGATATAAGGTCTCCACAGCACCTTCATATGTCTGGCCTCTGCCTGGTGAGCTGGCAGACCACTGGCTGTGGATGGAGCACCGGCCCAAGTGAGCCCACAGGTTACTTCATTGGTGTCCCAGGTGACCAAGTGTGTTGGGAGCATGAGGAAAACTAAATGCAACCTTGGAGCTAAAATGACTTGGGGTTACTGCCAAACCTCTTTCAAGTGTAAAAAAATGTATAAAATGTTAACATTCATAAAAGCAGGAACGTTTCAAACCTCTGAAAGCACACCTTCCTGCACCTATGTTCACAGCAGCAATATTCACAATAGCCAAAAGGTGGACCAAAAGGTCCACCAACAGAGGAATGGACAGACACAATGTAGTATATCCATATGCTGGAATGGTATTCGACCTTAAAAAGGAAGGAAATCGTGACACCTTCTACAATATGGATGAAGCTTGAAGACATTATGCTCAGTGAAACAAGCCAGACGGAAAAGGACAAATACTGTATGATTCCATTTATGTGGGGTCCCCTAGAGTCATCAAATTCATAGAGACAGAAGGTAGAAGGTGGCTGCTGGGGGCTGCTGGAGAGAGGGAAGAATGGGGAGTTAGTACTTCATGGGATCAGGGTTTCAGCTTTGCAAGATAAAAGAGTTCTGGAGATGGATGGAGGTGGTTGCTCAATGTGAATGTACTTAATGCTACTGAACTGTACACTTAAAGATGGCTAAAATGATAACTTTTATGTTATCTATTTTACCATAGTCTGAAAACAACCATTCGCAGGAAGTACCCCTCTTAAGGCGGTGCTCCAATAGGAAGGGACCATGAGACCTAGGGTCTGGCATTGTCTTTCCCAGCTTGGGAGGGTGCTCTACAGGCCTGAGGGGAGACAGATGACCAGAAGCAGAAGTCCCAAGTCGTATGCTCACCATGGAAGGAGCATCATGCCCACCGCACGAGAGACAGTCTTCTCAACTCCAGGCCAGACTCCTTTCTTTCACAGAGGAGGGCTGAAGGCTGGTCTGGAGCCCATCTAGGGGGCCAGATGATTCTCCCAAGAGCCCGGGCTGGGAAGTCAGCTGTGTGTACACTCTCGCAGTGGCATTCAGTAGGATGGCAAATCTCAGGGGACTGGGGGGTGTCTTGCATGCTAGGTGGGACAGTGTTCCAGGGCGGAGAACCCCTCCTTCTATATTCCCCACTTAGGTCATGGGGCCAAGGAGAGGTGGCCGGAATGGGAGCAGGCGTGATGGCTTATCTGTACTGAGTTTGTTTGCAAAGGCGATCTGCCAGGCACAGGAGCAGAAGTCGCCCCTCAGCCCGGGGATCATGTGCTGGCCACTCAGGACCCCCAGAGCTTCCCTCTGAGACTCTCAGCCCTGGCCCCACTGCCAAGAGGAGAGCAGGGTTAAAGAGATAAGTGAGCAGGGAAGATAGGTGGCCCGTTCTGTGGCCAGTTCTCCTGGACAGCCCTGGAAGGTCATGGCCAGATCCTAGTGTGTTCCCACCCCAGGAGGGTCTTGGAGACCACATATACTCCTACATGCACTGTATCTTTAGTAGGAAAATACAAGTGGAAGCCAGACGAAAGCCATCCCTTCTGGACCCTGCTCTGCTGGTATGCTGTGTCACCTGGCCTGGAAAAAACAGGAAAAGTGGCCACACCCGAATCGGGAGGTGCTTCCGCCAAGCCCAGGCCAGTGGGTGTGACATTCAGGCTCTCAGATGCTGGTTCAGGGTGCAGGAGGCTGTGTGCAGCGGGGGTGTGTCATGGCCTCAGAAGCGCTGCCTGGGGTCCCCCCTCATATACTTTGGAGTCCTAGGGTGCTAGGAGCCTGCTGCCACCCACCAGTGTGGCCAGTGTGCCAGGCCCAGCTCTCAGGGTGGGCCTAGGCAGCTCCCCGGGCACCTGCTGCTGCCTCCACACACTGCTGTCTTGTTTGTCCTCAGGTGGTCGACCTGCTGTCGCTACTTTACAGGTGAGGTGCAGTCTGGGGTTCCTAGGCACGAGAAGGCTGGGACGAGCTTTATGTAGAAAATATGTGTTAGATGAACCTTGTCCAAGCCTAAGTGAGCCCTGTTGGCTATGAGTTTAATTGTAAAGAATCAACAATATAGGGGTGCCTGGGTGGGTCAGTCAGTTAACCTCAGGTCATGATCTCATGACTCGTGGGTTTGAGCTCCGTATTGGGCTCTGTGCTGACAGCTTGGAGTCTGGAGCCTCCTTCAGATTCTATGTCTCCCTCTCTCTCTCTGTCCCTCCTCCACTTGCGTGTGCACTCGAGCTCTCTCTCTAATATAAATAAACATTAAAAAAAGAATCAACAATATGTATTCAATACAGTGTCTTCACCGCAAATACACATATGCTATGTATTGATCGGTGAATGGATGTCATGACCAACAGCTCAGGAGAGGCCCTACTTTCCCTGGGAACAGTGTTCAGTACGTTCAGGTTTAAGGTTTGGGTAAGACAGTTCCAAACCAGGTTGGATTCCTGGAGCACTATGGCCTACATGCACTGTATCTTTAGGAGGAAAATAGAAGTGGAAGCCAGACCAAAGCCATTCCCCTGAACACGGCCCTCTCCCCAGCCCTCCCGGACCCCCAAACCCCCAAGAGCCCTGAGTGACCAAATTGACACTGCAGAGGGTCTTGTGCCCCAGCACGCCAGCCAGGGAGGATGTGACGCCTTTCTTTTCCCAAGATTAAAAGACAATCCCATGTTAACAAAAGCAGAGCATTGTTGACACTCATGACTACCACAAACAAGGACAACCTTTTCACGTGATAAATGCTCCTTCTAGATTAACTTAACCCTCCACACCATGTAGAGAGCATGTTAGAGTTGAACCTGGGACAGATGGTGGGTGGGGCTGCCAAGAGCTGTCTTAGGAGGTCTGTGGGGGGCAGACACACACATAAGCGTCAGGCTGGGGGTGTCAGGCAGATGCAGGAGGGGGCTTTCTGGGCTTCTTGTCAACGGAGGGCCTAGGCACCCCTGGATGACCCGTCTCAGGGAGGTTACAGAGGGATTAAAATGCTGAGACCCCCAAATCATTCATCTAGGTGTATATAGGCATATGTTTCTGATGTCACTATTCTCCGATTCAGAATCAAATCTCCCCCAGGCCGTGGTGACAGGACAGGAGGCCCCCTCCACTGACCCTGCAAGCAAACATCAGGGTGAAGGACTCGGGGGTTGGTCCCTGCTCCTTTGAGTTACCTAGACCGTTCCATCTGGGAGCTACTGGAGCAGAAAGGGGGCCCCACACCTCCTGCTTCCCATCCTCTTTCCTTGCCTGAACTTCCCCACTGTTGAACTTCTTCGCCCCAGTTCCCATGCATTTAACTGCGCTCTTGCACATGAAAGCATTTCAGTTCCATGGGTGATGCTCTTGGTCTCCTACCCCTGTCTTGGCATTCAAAGGCAGTGCCCCAAGGCCAGAATGCTGTCATTTCTGCCTGTGGTTGCATGTTTCTGTACAATAAATAAACACTTTCTCATGACCAGAGGCACAGGGCAGCCCAAGTGCTCACACACAGCAGCCCACTCCTTGCTGAACCCCCTCGCCCTCCATCGAGAAGCCCACAGGTGTAAAGACAGGCTTTTGATCCGTGGTGGATGCCCTCCTGCCCGCTGCCGGGCTCGGGAACGTGGAGCCGCTGCTGTCCTGTCCACACCCGAGCTGGTTCCAAGGGCCGCTCAAGGCCATTTGCAACATAAAAGGGTGGTGACGGGGCCACACACCATCACCCTCCGGGACTCTGGGCAGAGGCGGGTGGGCAGCTCAGTGGCAGGAACAAGTACATGAAACAAGAACGGCATTGAACTTGACACAGATCTCGGTGATAAAAAAGGCAGCTGGAACAATGGGGGGAAAGCCAGAACCAGGGGGTGCAAGAATAATCTACCAGGGCTCCTAACCCAGAGCTTTCCTGAAGGGAAAAAAGAAAAGCAATAAAAACAAACTGTAGTTCAAGATGGCAACAATGAAACAATCTCACTTCTCTTACCCCTCCATTTTATTGCCCTCCAGAGGTTCTGTGTTTCTACAGATTAACCTTCCCTTGGGAAACAATAAAAAACAAGAAGAAACGGCAAATACTAGTTCTCCTCTCATGAAGTCATTCTTTTGAGCGGGTTTGCTCAGGAATTCTATGTGGCACAGCTTGTGAAACTGTGTCCCAGGCCCTCTCAACTCAAGTGGGGGAAAAGGCTTAAAAAATATCTTTGAATTCCAGCGAGACAAAACAGGAATGGCCTCAAGCCGCGCTTCCTTCTGAAGCATTGCATGAGCTCCTGGGGCCCAGCCTGAAAGAATGGGACCCAGAGCTCCTGGACCCCCCCTCCAACGGCCCACCACTAGGCAGCCGCATCTCACGACAGCAGAGGGTCCAGCTGGGCCAGCAGGACATATGCTGATTTTTACTCCTGATTACTAATTGTGCGCGAGAGATGTTTTCAGCTGAAATAATATACAAGCGTTTCCCCAGAGAAAATATACACGCTCGCTTTTTGGAACCACTTAACACAACCCTGTAGCAAGAAACGTACATTTGGAACAACATAACACGTTTCTTAACTTGGAAGAACGGCCTGGTACAAATTGATGTCATCACAATAGAGATTAATGTGCCCGTTTTATTAGCCTCTCAGGCCGCAGGTGAATGGTGAGCCATTGTTATTCAACTGGTTAATATTATTTTTACATAAATCAAGGTAACGCCTAACAACGTCTTGAGTCTTTAAATCAACCCGCCTTTTCCTATTTGGAACATGAAATTGGGCCATTGCCAAGAACGCCGGGAAACAGTGGACTGAAAGTGGCATTTCAATAAGGAACGTACCCATTCAGGACAGGATGCTGGGCTCACAGCTCACAAGCATTTGCCAATATCACAAGTGACTCTTGGGAGAGTTTCACAGTAACACTGACAGTGGCATACGCCTGCTGGAGGTCGTAAGCGACTCATGCGGTTGTGCCAGGAGAAAGAAGGTATCACGGGTGGGTGCCCTGGCTTGCTTGGCTGCCAGGACCAAGTATCACAGGCTGCGTTACTTGCATAACAGAAATGTATTTCTCACAGTTCTGGAGACTGGAAGTCCCAGACCAAGATGGCGGCAGGATGGTTTCTCCTGAGGCCTCTCTCCTTGGCATGTGATGGCGGTTGTTCTCCTGTGTCCTCACATGGTCTTTCCTCTGTGTGTCTGTATCCTAATCTCCTCTTCTTATGAGGACCCCAAACAGATTGGATTAGGGTGCACCCTGATGATCTCGTTTTAACTTAACCACATCTTTAAAGACCCTGTGTCCAAATACAGTCACATTGTAAGGTACTGGGAATTAGGATGTCAATACCTGGGTTTTGGGGGGGGGCACAATTCAGCTCATACCAAGGGGACACAGAAAAACTTTGGGATCTTTTTGCTGTTGTAGAAGGGAATGGAAAGGAAGAAAGGAAAAAGAAAAGAATAGACGACACCCAGTTCCCTGCCGCTATTTCTACTATGGCTCAATTGACATGGCCAGGCTTGGATGGACAGATGTAAGGGAGCCTGGGGGAGGGTGATCTGCCTCTGAAACCCCCACTGAGGCCCTCTCATGCCAGCCAGATGAGCTGGACAAGAGGCTGTGAATTTCTTGCAGAGACAGAGGAGGTGTCCCAAGGGGTGAGGCCAGCCCCACGTGTGGCAGGGGAGGGGGACGTCCCACTGTAACTCACAATGGCAGCAACGCACTCTCCCCAACCCCTGGCTGCCCAGAACTCCCAGTCCAGGACCCAGAACAGAGCAGGGCTCCAAATGCCCTTTGAGTACAGAACAGAGACAGTTGGCAACCTCTGGAGTTTTTCTCTCAGACTAGTCAAAACTTTGTCTTCGTTTTTATTTTTAGCAAACCAATAATGCTTCCTTATTCAAAAAGGCTTTGCACTTTTTGGAGCTGATACTAGGATCTGCTCTCTCTGCACCGCCAACATGGATCCCAAAGAAAGACATCTAGGACCAACTGCTGACCCAAGCCTCCTCTGGTGAGGACATCAGCTTTGGCAAACACTGATTTTGCCATGAAAAACTTTCGTGAATTCTAAGTCTGAGAACTTCAGGCTGGAAGGAAATCAAGAAAAGTCCATCAAATGTGATCAGAGAATACCCTGGTTTGACATTGCATCACCAGAAATAAGGGAACCCCATACTGAGTTTTGGGCCCACAAAGGCATATAGTTACCAGAAACCAAGCCGTACAGGACTATTTCAAACCCCAAAACTTTTGTTCGTCAAAGGACACATTCAACAGAGTGAAAAAGAATAAAGGAAAATATTTACAAATATCTAATAAGGGGTCAATATCCAAACTGTATTAAGAATTCCTACAACTTAACAACAACAAAAATCAAATAGTCCAGTTAAAAAATGGGCAAAGGACTTGAATAGACATTTTTCCAAAGACGATGTGCAAATGGCCAAGAAACAAACGAAAAGATGCTTAACAGCACTAACCATAAGAGAAGTACCAATCAAAACCACAATGAGACATTACAATACCCATTAAGATGGCTACTATGAAATAACAGGTGTTGGCAAAAACACGCAGAAATTGGAACTTTTGTGCATTGCTGGTGGGAACGTAAATTAGTGCAGCTGCTATGGGAAACAGTATGGCATTTTCCCAAAAAACTAAAAATAGAACTACCATATGGTCCAACAATCCTACTTCTGGCTATATATCTAAAAGAACTGAAAACACAGTCTCTAAGAGATAATTTGTACACTCACGTTCATAGTGGCATTTTTTACAATAGCCAAGAGGTAGAAACAACCGAAGTATCCATCGACAGATAAATGGATGAAGAAACTGAGGTGTATACATACAATGGAATATTAGCCTTAAAAAGGAAGGAAATCCTGACACATGCTACCACATGGATGAAGTTTGAGGACTTTATGCTCAGTGAAATAAGCCAATCACAAAAGGACACATGCTGTATGATACCATTTATCTGAGATTCCTAGAGTCAAATTCATGGAGACAGAAAATAGGATGATCATTGTTGGGGGGCGGGAGGATTGGGGAATTATTATTTTATGGGGATGGAGTCTCAGTTCTACAAGGATAAAATTTTGAAGATCTGTTGCACAACAATGTAAGTATGCTTAACACTACTGAACTGTACATTTAAAATGATTAAGATGGAAAATACTATTATTTTGCTTTTTTAACACACACACACACACACACACACACACACACACACACACACAATCAAACCATAGTGGTCATGCCCCAATCCCCAATCCATTCCGATACCTCCCCGGTATCTGGGCAGTGTCTGGAATGCCAACACAGCTCCTTCTTACTTTCCTACTTTTAGATAAATAACAATACCAACTTCTTCCAGATGATATTAACTCCTCCAGGAATGCGGACAAAGTCAATAAAAATTTTTATCCCAGAAACCACTGCAATTGAGGTGGCCATCTGACGGCTTGGGAATGACTCCCTTTCCATTTCAGCTCATGGCATAGCTAGGGATTGCTGCTAACACCATCCCAAGAAGTGCCCCACCTCCAGCACATTAACCCCTCCCCCACTTCCCCACCCACGACCTTCCCAATTGCTGTGGGCTAGTCATCCAGAATGTGGCACCAGTGAGCTCGCCACAAAAGTATACTGCTAACACTGCCTGTGACACAAAGAAGGATGGTCCTGGGCAGTAGTGGGAGCAGAGACGTGGTTTGCACCCTCTGCCCATCTCAGCACACAGAGCAGGGAAGAGAAAAGAGGGCAACAGCAATAAGAAATTGTGTTCAGAAAAAAAAAAAGAAAAAAATTAGCTTAGGCTTGGGCATAAACTGCAAACACTAACTTTCTGGGCTGAACACACACTCCCCCTCCTTGTCTTGTTAAATGACAATGGCAGACAACATATAAGAAGACAGATGCCGTTCAGCTTGGGCCAGAGTGAAAAGAGACAGAAAGAAGATGTGATTTTTTTTTTAAATTTAAAACCTTTTGATAGGGGCAGACCCCGGATGCCCTCCTGTTGTCTGCTCTGTGGCCACCAGGCTGGTGACCCGGCTCTGGTGTAACTGGCTCAGGCTAGAATCCCAGATGTGTCTTTTTTCCTCCGCTACCCTACATTATTTTCCCTTATAAAAGGAAAAAGGTATCATGAAAATAATTGTAAAAAAACACAGCAAGGGAGCAAACAAATATGCTTGTTTCTTTTAGATTCAGATTTGGGAAATTCTATTTTTCTTGGGAAACTGTCTATTTCAATGAAATAGTCAAATGTATTAACACACAGTTGTGCATTGCATCCTCTTATTATTTAAAAATTTTTTTCTTTAAGTTTACTTATTTATTTTGAGAGAGAGAGAGTGCATCATGAGCAGGGGAAGGGCTGAGAGAGAATCCCAAGAAGGCTGTCAACGTAGAGCTTGACACGGGGCTTGATCTTAGGAACTGTGAGATCGTGACCTGAGCAGAAATCAAGAGTAGGAGGCTTAACAAACTGAGCCACCCAGGTGCCCCTTAACATTTCTGTTGTACCATGCCTGGTATCACCCCTACTTTTCAACATGGTGGTGAAGATCCTAGGTCATGTCAAATGTCAAGAGGAAGGTATGAGTGTCCAAAAGAGACAGATAGGTGGACTTGTGTAGCAGGTCATGGCTGAGTGATTGTCAGAGGGAGTGAAAGAACTGACTAGATCAGTACTGAAACTCAATTTTATCTGTACTCACTGGCTCAACAATTAGGAAATGTGATTTTAAAAAATATCCTTGACATAGTAACACAGTTAAAAAGTACTTAAGGATAAGTCTAAAAAATGTAAGGCCTTCACAAATAGAATCCTAACATTTCACTGGAAATATAAGGACCCTAATAATATTAAAAAAATAGCAAGACTCAATATTATAATTATGTCTGTGCTGTAGAAATTACTCCTAATTTCAAAGCAACTGTCACCCAAAGCTTGATAAGATTTTCATTGGGACTTCACAGGCTGATTCCAAAATGTGTGGTAAGAGAGCAAATTGCCCAGAATATCCTGCTCTATTCTGAAGAGCACGGCTGGGGGTCCCCACCCCTGGATATAAAGATGAATCAAAAAGTCAAACTAACTGAAGGCTTTCCTGGCTTAGGAGAGATGAGCTGTCTAATGATTGAGAACAGAGTCCATGACCAGACCCGATGGAACGTGAAAATGTGGTAGATGGCCATGAGACATTGCCCTGGGTAGGGGTGAGAAGGGATTTTCAATTCATGTCCTGGGAGAGTGGGTTATCCACATGAAGAAAAAAATAGAACTGAATCTCCACCTCATGTCTTACCACCAAACATCTAAAGATAAAGCCTTATACCTTGTAGAAGGAAATCCAGAAGGTGATCTTTATGACTTTAGGCGGAGTAGAACTTCTGAATTAAAACACTGAGAGTACAAAGCTCCAAATATTAAAACACAATTCAAGGTAATGAGAAGACAAGCCACAGACGGGGAAAAAAATATGTGCAGGAGGGCAGAGCCGACAACTCATTGTCAAACGCAGAGTCAAAGAATCCTTACACATGAGTCAGAAAAAAACCAATAACCCAACAGAAAAGGGGGAGAAGATGAAGTGACCATTCATCATCTGGAAACATAATGGCCAATAAATACAGCGGAAAGGCAGCTCTCACGCCTGCCAGTGGGGATGACCTGAAGCAGCTTTGGTGAGAAGCAGTATGGTGGCATCCAGGAGGACTGAGGACGTCCAAGCCGGGCATCACGGCAAGTCTTTGTTTAGTTTTACTTTTTTTCTTATATATTTTTCTCTCCAAGTTTTTATTTAAATTCCAGCTAGTTAACACAGAGTGCAATGTCAGTCTCAGGCATAGAATTTAGGGATTTATCACTTACATACAACACCCAGTGCTCATTACAACAAGTGCCTTCCTGAATCTCTCTCACCTGTTTAACCCATCCCCCCACCCACCTCCCCTCCAGGAACCCTTAGTTTGTTCTCTATAGTTAAGAGTCTGTTTCTTGGTTTGCCTCTTTTTCCTCCCTCTATGTTAATTTGTTTTGTTTCTTAAATTCCACAAATGAGTGAAGTCGCACGGTATTTGTCTTTCTCTGACTGACTTATCTAGCTCCATCCATGCCATTGCAAATGGCAAGATCTCATTCTTTTTGAATACTGAGTAGTATTCCATTATATATATATACCACATTCTGTTTATCCATTCATCATTCAATGGATATTTGGGCTCTTTCCAAAATTTGGCTATTGTAGATAATGCTGCTCTAAACATCGGTGTGCGTGTACACCTTCGAATGAGTATTTTTTTATCCTTTAGGTAAATACCTAGTAGTGCAATTGCTGGATCATAGGGTAGTTCTATTTTTAACTTTTTTTCTCTCCAAGTCCCTGTTTAAATATATATCCTTAGAAACCTCCATACCTGCCCCAGAGGTATTGAGTAGCTTTGCTATACGAAGAGAAAACTGAAAACCTCTGAAGGTCCACCAATAGGGAAATGAGTGAACAGCATTCCTGTTGGTAAAAAACAAAATCCAACTGAGTGCATTTTAAAGATCTTATTGGTTTTATTAAGCAATTCATGAATTGGACAGCATCCAGTCTGGCAGATAGAAAGGAGCCGCTGAACAGAATGAGGGACTTTTTTAGGCAGAACCAAGTGGGAACGAGGAAGTGATACTAGGAAAAAAAAAAAAAGCAGGTTGATTATTGCAAGGTAATTTTCCTTTAGAGGATGCAGGGTCTATCCGACAGATTACCTAAGGAGTCCTGGTCAGGCAATTCCTGACTGGCTGGTTTAAGATGACATTTCTGAAAGAACTGAAACCATAATTAAGTCTCTGTTTGGTGACACGGGGCTTAGCACAAGTGGTTTTATTTGAGGCCTGTTGTCTCATCTTGAACACTGTTGGACTCAACTCGGCACAGGCTTCCATCACATCCCCTGGGAGCCCAGCATCCGGTGGCTTTACCACCACACACAAATGACCTAGGGTGACACGTGTCTGCAGTGAACGTGATGGGCTCACACACTGTGAGTGAGGACAGGGAGTTGCAGGTCTTTGTCCTTTATTTCTTTTTGGTCCGAACTACTTCATAAAAATAATGATTTTTAAAAATACAACTGTTAGTGTGGGCTAACAGTTTTTTTTTAAGATGCTAGTATCATTTATTCTTTTATTTTTAAGCTCCCCCAGCTCTTCTCTTTTTGAAAAGGAGGGCAGCTCTACTGTGAATATAATCTCGGAGAGGAGAGGACCCAGTTCTCTGATTTACACAAAAGGACATAAATACACAGGTGGGCCTGGAGAACTTTTACGTTTCAACAAGGGGCGCAGCTGCTGCTTCTGGCAAAGCAAAAAACCAGGGGAAGTGAAACAGGAGCAGATCGCCAGTGGCCATCATTTTTCCTTCATCAGGCCCATGAGGTCATCTTGTATCCCCTTCTCACTCAGCTCATCCAAGCTGTAGTACTGGTGAATGATTTTCTCGGTGGTGACCACAATGACTTGGAGCCCATGGGTGTCCTGGCCCAGCTGGCATCCTATAGCAGACGACTTTCTTTACTCCTGAACGTGATGGTCTGTCCATTGTCATTCTAGGACCACAGGCAGCAGCCAGCCTTCGGAAAGCAGGGTGGGCAGAGGGAGGGAACAAGAAGAGGCAGAGGAGAGCTCAGGGAGGAGAGGGGAACACAAGATGAAGGCCTTGGAGGTCAGTGGCCAGGCAAGGTCCTGGGAGGGGGAAACCCAGAATCAGGAGAGGGAAGGTCTAAAACAAGGGCCCTGGGAGACAGAATGGAGAGCCAGCCACCACCTCAATGGGTGATGAGGGCATCGGAAAGAAGTGCAGAGGGGGATCGCCCTTGGCACTGAGCTGTCAACCTGGTGCCAAGGACACCTGGCTTCCCCAGGGCTACCTCTTACCAGTGAGTCCAGCTCTCTCCAAACTGGCAGGTTTATGGCAGACCTCTCAAGACCCTACAGATGTTGCATCTTCTCCTGCTGCATCTTCTTTGGCAGAGCTGGAGGGCTGGGGACCAAGCCTCACAACCTGGTGTGCCAACATCTTTCCTTTCTCTCTCTGGCCACTGGCTTCTGAAGTTTGAGGCATATGGTATTACTCTGTTTGTTGCTGCGGGTGGATTTTTGGAAAGTTTATTTTACTGGTTATTACTCATTTTATTAGATATTAGGGAAGAGGGGCCCCTGGATGGCTTAGTTGGTTGAACGTGGGACTTTGGTTCAGGTCATGATCTAGCAGTCCGTGAGTTCAAGCCCCATGTCAGGCTCTGTGCAGACAGCTCAGAGCCTGGAGCCTGCTTTGAATTCAGTGTCTCCCTCTCTCTCTGCCCCCACTCACATTGCGTCTCTGTCTCTCTCTTTCTCTCAAAAATAAATAAATAAACTTTAAAAAAAGGCATTAGGAAAGAGATTTTATACTGTTGACCCTTGAACAATAGAGGGGCTAGGGGCGCCAACACCCACACAGTTGAAAATCCATGTATAACTGTTGACCCCCCCAGAACTTAACTACTAATAGCCTACCGTTGACTGGAAGCCTTAGCGATAATAGTCAATTAATATACATTTTGTGTTATATGTATTATATACTGTATTCTTATCATAACACCCAACGTTTTCTTAATTCTTTCAGTATTCCTAGGCTCTGCGGTTCATCTGCAAGTTTTTTCAAATTGTGAAAAAATCTCAAAACATTTTTTGGTACATTGATTGAAAAAAATAAATGGACCTATGTCATTCAGATCTGTGTTGTTCAAGGGCCAACTGTGCTTCCCGCCAACATGTTAACCTGAAAATCTTTTCCCCTCCGAAAGGTACAGCCTTCTACATTTGCCTGGCAAGCACATCCTACCTTCAAATGTTAAACAGCGTCACCACCCCCCACCCCAGCCTGAGGTTCTGAGCTGGACTCCCCGGTGTGAGCTCACCTCACAGGCACTCAGCAAGGTGGGGGACCCAGCCTCTGCCCCCTCTGAGAGGTGTCTGTGCAGCTCAGAAGGGGTTTGAAACTGGGCTGCATGGATCGGAGGAGGAGCCTCAGGGGCAAGGGGTGCCCTAGCATGGGAAGCACCAGTCCTATCAACCAGAGACCTTTTGCTTGTTTCTCCTTTGACACCATTGCCAGGAAAATTTTCTTTAAAGAAAGGTTTTGCTGGGGTGCCTGGGTGGTTCAGTGGGTTGGATGTCCAGCTCAGGTCATGATCTCACAGCTAGTGAGTTCGAGTCCCGCATCGGGCTCTGTGCTGACAGCTCAGAGCCTGGAGCTGGCTGTGGATTGTGTCTCCCTCTCTCTCTGCCCCTCCCCCCTCATGTTCTCTCTCTCTCTCTCTCTCTCTCTCTCTCTCAAAAATAAACATTAAAATTATTTTTTAAAGAAAGATTTTGCTATTAAATATCAAAACAAACTGCAAGCCACGGTTTCACTGCATCCCCCTGCCACCCCACCCCCGATTTACAATGAGTGGAAAAACAACAAAATGAAAGTACTGATATCACCAATCAACACAGGCCTCAACTTTTCCGGCTTGCCAGCCCAAATTGACCATCCAGCCCACTGTGAAACAGAGTGCAGAATTACGGATACGTTAGGGACCAGAAGTGGGGAGCCCTGCTAGCAGCTGGGTGTGGAGGGTCCCCCGCCATACACCGAGCTTTCCCAAAGTGCTGGTGCTCGCTGGGTCTGTGTGGGCCCCGTGGAAGACCCAGGGCCATGACGGGCTACCATGGTGTATGTGAAGAGGGGCAGGAAGTGGCTAGGGAGAGGCAATGACAAGAAGAGAGTAAATGCTGGCTTCTGGCCGCTGATTTTTTTAAATGTTTATCTATTTTTGAGAGAAAGACAGACAGACAGAATGAATGGGGAGAGGCAGAGAGAGGGAGACACAGTCCGAAGCAGGCTCCAGGCTCTGAGCTGTCAGCACAGACCCCAATGTGGGGCTTGAACTCATGAACTGTGAGCTCATGACCTGAAGCAAAGTTGGATGCTTAACCGACTGAGCCGCCCAGGCACCCCTGGTCACTGATTTTTGAAAAGAGCACTGCTCTGTTTATTTTATTCCATTTTATTTTGTTTTTAAAACACCTAACATTCATGCAAGAAGAAAAGAGTTCTAGAGACTGGTCACCCAACAATGCATATATACTTAGTACTACTGAGTTTTGTACTTAAAAATGGTTAAGATGATAGATTTCATGTTGTGTATATTTTACCACAATTAAACAGAAAACGGGGTGGGAGATGCCGAAGATTGAAAGCAGAGCTCTGAAAGTCCACTGTTTCCTGCATTCCACCCCATTTTCAGTTGCTTTAGCACATTTCTATTTACTGACCCTCGCTTTGAAAATGAGATCTCAGGAATGCATGAGGTGGTCATCAGTCACCTTCCGAGGACATGAGGCAGCCTCAGAGCCAGGCTCGGAGGTGCCTGGGTACAGAAGGGATGCTGTGTGTGACAAGGTGAAAGGGGCAGCATGCCCAGGGTGAAGCCAGTGAGTGGGGACAGAGTCCACCAACAAGGCCTACTGCTGCCTCAGATCTTGGCATCACACACACAGACAGTGACCCCTGCCCCCTGAACAGTCCAGATGTGAGTCCCACCTGGCATCTTTCCAGAAAAGGAGCCATAAAACCCGGTAAAGTCATCAAAACCAGTGTCAGAAAAGTTGATTTTAGGGAAGAGAACCAAAATAGATATTTTAATCTCTTCCTGCCAAGCTAACAAAGGCCCTAGGATCCCAGCCACTGAGGCTTGAAAAGACAATTCTGGGGGCGCCTGGGTGGCTCAGTCGGTTGAGTGTCTGACTCTTTGTTTTTTTAATTTTTTTAATGTTTATTTATTTTTGAGAGACAGAGAGACAGAGTGCGAGCAGGGGAGGGGCAGAAGAGAGAGGGAGACACAGAATCTGAAGCAGGATCCAGGCTCTGAGCTGTCAGCACAGAGTCTGACGCGGGGCTCGAACCCACAAACTGCGAGATCATGACGTGAGCCCAAGTCGGACGCTCAACCGACTGAGCCACCCAGGCGCCCCAAGTGTCTGACTCTTGATTTTGGCTCAGGTCATGATCCCAAGGTTGTGGGATTGAGCCCTGCATCTGGCTCCATTCTCTCTCTCCCCCACTCTGGACCTCCCCCCCACCATCCCGAAAGAAAAAGAAAAGACATTTCTGGTTCTGGGTCATATCACTGTTCCCATGAGCTCTCTCCCAGGCTGCTGGGTATATACTGCTCCCCCTCTCCCAAGAGCAGTGAGTGCGGGGCTGGAACCCCTCCCCTGTACTGTCCCTAAGTGTCCCTGTGCTGTCCCTTTGCTGTCCCTGAGCTGTCCAGTGGCTGTGCAGAGAGGCCTGCCTGCCAAGCCCTTCCACACCCATCACCTTGGAGATGACTGTATCCTGAGACCCAAGACTCAGACACCTCCGCTTGTGTCACTGGTAGATCCTACCCATCCTTCAGGTGTGACTTCCTCCCAGGGATCCTCTCTGACCACCCCCGATCTGAATGTCGCCCCTTCACCACACTTCTGTAGATATATAGGTATTGTGCTATCATCTGTTCATGTCTCTCGCCCCCACCATCTGTCCTGCTCAGTTCCGTGAGACAAGTGCCTGGCAGAAATCATCGTGTGTTGAAGTATCAATGAAAAAGCAAAGTCCTGAAAGAGGGAAGGACTCGTCCACTGTCACTCAGCAAATCCATGGTGACACAGGACCTAGTTCACCTCCAGGCAGCAGCCTGGACATGGGAATGGCAGCTTTTCAGGAACGTGCTGTTCATAAAAATCTCACTGTTTTCAAAGTTGAGCGTATTTGGGGAAAAGCTATTGTGAGCATGACATGTCGTCGCTGATATGTCGTCAAGCTCAGTAGTCCAGCCCTGTCTTCGGGAACCTTCCCCCCAGCCCTGCCCGGGAAGCACCTGGGCTGACCTCACTCTCCTGTCATCCAGCAGAGGATTGTGCATCCTGTGCTGAGTCCTCCAAAAGCAAACACAGCTCTGCTCCCCGAGAGGCCAGGAGCTGGGGGCCAGCCCTGAGCTGACAGAGACTCTGCTTGCTGCAAAGACCCTCCCCTGGCTCCTGATGGCACAGTGGCCACTTTTCCCACGACTTTTTCCCCCAGAGAGGAGACTGGCCCTGACCCCACCGGGCACAGGGAGGCGTGCTTGGGTCAACAAAACCCGCCACAGTCCCCACCATGTGGGTCCAGCTACATCAAGTTGGAGGATGGGCACACACTTCCTTGGTGACAGCAACTTGCAGGTGGAGTGGAAGGGACTGACTGGAAAGGCAGAGAAGGAAGCTTCTGAGCACTGGAAATGTCCTTTCTCTTTTTTTAAAAAAAATTTTTAATGTTTTATTTATTTTTGAGAGAGAGAGAGAGAGAGAGACAGAGTATGAGCAGGGGAGGGGCAGAGAGAGAGGGAGACACAGACTCAGAAGCAGGCTCCAGGCTCTGAACTGTCGGCACAGAGTCTGATGCAGGGCTCGAACCCATGAACTGCGAGATCATGACCCAAGCATAAGTTGGATGCTTAACTGACTGAGCCACCCAGAGGCCCCAAAATGTCCTTTCTCTTGATGGGAGGTGGATTTCATGAGGGTATTCATCTATCCAAGCTCCTCTAATAGGAAACAAGACATGTGCATTTCATTGGATGAAAATTATGCCTTAGTTAACAACAAAACAAAATAACTCCACCCCACCCCCGTTAGGATAGCTACTATAAAAAAAAACAAAAACAGAAATAGCACGTATTGGCAAGGGTGTGGTGAAAATGGAACCCTTGGGCACCGTTGGTGGGAATGTAAAATGGTACAGCTGCTGTGAAAATTTTTTCCTTCCTCAAAAATTAAAAATAGAAATACCATAGGATCTAGCACTTGTACTTCCTGGTATAAACCCCAAATAATTGAAAGCAGGATCTTAAAGACATATTTGTACACCCATGTTCATAGCATCATTATTCACAACAGCCAAGAATGGGAAGCCACTCAAATGTCCATCAATGGATGAATGAAGCAGCAACATGTGGCTTTATGATAAGCAATATATATATATATATATATATGATGGCATATTATTCAGTCTTAAAAAGGAAGGAAATTCTGATACACGCTATGAAGTGGATGAACCTTGAAGACATTATACTAAGTGAAAGAAGCCAACCACAAAAAGACAAATACTGTGTGATTCTACTTATGTGAGGTCCCTGGAGTAGTCAAATTCATTGAACAGTGGTTTCCAGGGTCTGGGGAGAGGGAGAGGGAGCTGGTGTTTAATGGGGACAGAGTCTCAGTTTGGGAAGGTGACAAAGTTCTGGAGATGGGTGGGGGCTATGGCTGCACAACAGTGTGAATGTGCTTCATGCCACAGAACTGTGCCCTCAAAAATGGGTAAGATGGGAAATTTCATGCTACGCGTATTTCACCACAATAAAAAAATGGGAAAAAAGTACAAACGAAAACCCAACACCAAACAAAGAAAACCACAGTGATGGCAAACAGATGTCTATGAACAGTGTGGGCATTTTGTTCTGCTGCCAATGAGCGGCCCCGATGAACTATGGTATTCCAGCGTATGAAACATTTGTTAAAAGTTTTCTCCTACCCATTAGGTTGCCTTTTTCATTTCGTTGACAAAGGGGGAGGGTTTTTTTTAATGTTTATTTATTTTGGGGAGAGAGAGCAAGTGCGAGTGGGGGAGGGGTAAAGAGAGAGGGAGCGAGAGAATCTCCAACAGGCTCTGTACTGTCTGTGCAGAAGCCAATGCGGGACTCAAGTCTCACGAACCGTTAGATCATGACCTGAGCCTAAATCAGTAGTCAGATGTTTAACCGACTGAGCCACCCACAGGCGCCCTCAAGTGTAGGAATATTTTTTTATTTCAAAAAAATGTTTAATGTTTATTTAGTTTTTGAGAGAGACAGACACAGCACGAGTGGTGGAGGGGCAGAGAGGGAGACACAGAATCAGAAGCAGGCTCCAGGCTCCGAGCTGTCAGCATAGAGCCCGATGAGGGGCTCAAACTCACAAGCCGAAGTTGGACGTTCAACCCACTGAGCCACCCGGGAGCCCCAGGAATATTTTTTAAAGAAAGAATATTTTAACAGAATAGTGTTCAGACAGAGGGATGGCAAAGCTTGAAAGTTTGACTGCATTTCTGGCTGGATCCTGTTCAAGTGTGTATTTTAATACCTTACTAAGTTAATTTCTAAGTAGACTCTTCTATTGAGGAGATAATTCTACAATCAGCCTGGGATACCTGTGAAGTAATAAGCTTGTGTCATGATTTTTGGTCCTATTTAAGATTTCAGATATTCTGAACTTGAAACAAGTACACTTCTTGGTCTGAGCAGATGCTGGACTTTTCCCGCCAACTTTAACGGTAAGCATTCCATAATTACTCTGGGAAATCTGTCTGTCACATAATAGTTGTTGTTTTTGTATCTCTGGTGCCTGACATACTGCCTGATATACAGTAGGCACTCGATAAACATTTGTCAAAGGGGAAAAATGGTTAAGATGGTAAATTTTATGTGTATGTATTTTATCACTATTTTTTTAAAAACTGCCCAGTGAGAGGGGGCAAAGGGTCTTTGCAAAGCCCACCGTGTCCTCACCATCAATTTTTGCATGAATGCTGAGTGGGCACGGAAATGCCGCATGGCTCTGGCCCTTCCACGTGAGTCCGGCTTTCAGAGGAGCTACAAGTCACCAAGGGCTGATTCCAAGCCTGCTTCCCCACCAATTAGGCTCAGGGCCTGGCCAGCCCCTTGGTGCTTTCTCAGCTCTTCCTGCCATCTTGAGAAGTGGCTTCCCAGGGCAAATCTAGAACTGCTCCCTTAGGAGCAGAAAGTGCTGTGAAAGACATGGAGCCATCGTCACATGGGTAGACTGTTTACACAAAAACACATGCACACACACAAACAGATAGGTCGGGACAGGCGGTTCTGTTGGGATCATTCTGGCAACACAGGGAAGTCTCCCCATTCAGAGTCCCTTTGAAGAGCATCCCATGAGCTCTGGACACAGGCCTGACTGCCTGCTAAGGCCCTCCAGCAGAGCCCGGTCCTCTCAGTGAAATACATGTGACCCTAATTGGTCTCAGACGACCCTGAGCAGTCAGAGGTGGGGACTATCAGGGCACCCATGAGCCCCGCCCTCTCTCTGGAAACCCAGAGGTTCACCCTCCCCACACTTTCCACTTTTTTCCACTCTAATTTAGAGCCAGAGATTTGAGCTGACCATGTGAAATGCCACTACCAACCTGAATTTCTGTCATCACAGGAAGGAGGACTTTGCCTGGGGTTGGCAAACTTTGGAAAAGGCCAGAGAGGAAATATTTTTGGCTCTTCAGGCCACGCAGTCCCTAATTGTACTGAGGAAGCAGCCACAGGCAATCCCTAAATAAATTTTAGGGATGTGTTCCAATAAAGCTTTATCGTGGACACTGACATTGCAATTCCATATAATTTGCAGGGGTCATGAGATCTTAAGTTTTTCCAACCATTTAACAATGCAATGGCCATTTTCAGCTCCTGAGCCATTGCAGAGTGGTTGGGGGGATGGGGAGGACTTCAGCCGGCTGGTGTCCTGCAGTGGCCCTCATCACCCCTCTCCCCAGGGATCAGCCTAGGGCAAAATATGAAGTCACAATGACATCAGCGGCAGAGGAAGCAGAGTGGATAAACACAGAGACATCAGAGCCAGAGGGTCAAAGCCCACGCACACCGTGGCCTGGAGCCGTGCCCAGAGCTGACATTGTCACTCAGTCACTCAGAAAGTCAGCTGCTCCAGCCCCGCCCGAGATCTTCGACATCACTCTTTCCCTTTCCCGAAGCTGCTCACAAAACACACGTACTGATTCATGTCCCTGAAGACCTGTAGTGGATCTTTGCACTAGAAAATTAACCCAGAAATGACACATCAGTCACTCTCCCCCAGGAGGGAAAGCCGCTCTGAGCATACACTCTGGGTCTTGATGCTGATGGTTGGCCAGCCCTGACAACTCAGGAGTGACAAAGGCTCAGAGGCACTGTGGCACCGTCCACGGCTTGGGGCTGGCTCGCTTCTGCGCCAGACTCGCCTCCCTTCCTGCCATCCATCCACTCACACCTGTGGCAGGGGTAGCGGGACCTGAGACCACTGCACAGCCGCCGGCCCCCAGCTCACGCAGGAATCACCAAATGTGGAGGAATGCCCACTTCGACCCTTGTCCTGGTCAGGATCCAGAAATGCACCCTTAGATTTAACTTCTCGGTGCCTGTTTTCTCGGATGCAAAATGACAATGAGCTATCTCTGGTCCTCATAGGTCATTGTGGGATTGGGACTAAAACAGAACAAAATAAAACTCCAGCCTGGCCTCGGAGAGCCACTCCCTCTCCTTCACCCCACAGTGGAGGGTGTGGATTAGTGAAACTGGCTTCCTGCTGCATCTATTCTGTAAGGACTAGACCAAAGCTAGTTGAAAGACAAGAACTGTATGCAGAGGGCTTTAGGACAGTGCGTGGGAACGCAGGAGCTCCACGGGTGTCAGCTTTGACCTCTATGAACTGACATCTGACAGGTCCCCTTCCTTAAGCTGCAAACAGCTGTCCTCAGCTCCAGCCAGGGCCAGGACAACGGGTGGCCAGCCCAGACCAGGAGAATTTGGGGGCAGGACACAGGGCCACCCTGTATCCCACGCATGGCTGCAGAGACAGTACTTCAGCTGTAGCTCCTGGGTGCCTGGGTGGGAGGCAGCCCTCAGGCAGGCCCACCAGAGAAGAATGGGGATCCCGGAGTTCATGTGTAAGGGGGCAGTGTTTCCGCTGAAAAGATGAACAACTTCTGGAGATGGATGGAGGTGAGGGCTGCACAAGAGTGTGAATGTGCTTAATGCCACTGAATTGTGCCCTTAGAATGGGGAAAATGGTCAATTTTATGCTATGTATGTTTTACCACAACTAAAAATAAAACAAGAAGGAAAAATCACCTTGGGGGAAAAAATTAAAAAAGAATACTGTCTGGGAGCATTTCCAAGGTTATGCTTAATTTTTTTTTTCCTTCCTAAGCCAGGAAACATGTAACTTGGCGTTTGATTTATTCCGTTCCCATCTTATCAGCACTTCCAAAGAAGTGAAAACGGAATTGGAGCGCTCACAGCCTCTGAGCGAAGACAGGCAAAAGATGAAAGTGCCCAGCACTCGCCTGCCAACCCACTTCCTGTTAGGCCTGCCCCTGCCCAGTCCTGGGACCAGGACATGGCCAGCCCCTCAGTTCCCTGAGCAGATCGCAGGGGTTACGACTTTCACCCAGGGTCCTCATGGCCTCTCTCCAACTCACATTAGGTCAGATGGCAGCCCCGCTCAAAAGACACTGTCCATGCTGCACTCCTGAGTGGCGTGTGACACACATACTTTGCTAAGCCTGCACATCCAGGCGCTCTTGGTAGGAGGCCTCCTCCTGGCTCCCCCAGACCATGATGCTGGGCTCCTCTGGGCCACGTCCAGCCCAGGGGCATAACCTGTGTGTGCCCTGCACGGCAAGCACTGATTAGTGTCTGGCTGGCCCTGAGTAACCCCACCCCCACACACTCGCCCATGCTCTTCCCAGCAGGAGAAAAGAACTTCTTGCCTGGGTTCAGTGCGGCAGTGTGATGGCCACGTGCATACAGATCTTCCTCTGTTCCCTGCACCAGAATGCAACCAGCAGCAGAATGCATGAATGGCCGTCATGGCTGAGGGCGGAGAGCATGGCAGCACGGGCTTGGACGAGGAGGCTGAAGGGCCCCAGCAGAGCCCTGGGGGGCTGTTTGGTTGTTGTTGTTCTTGTTGCTTTTAATAAGTGAACTTGCTTTAGAATCTGGGTATGACAACATCTTTGCCCTAACAACTTGTGTGATGGGGATCTGCCCCGCGCATCCCTGGGAACACTGGATTCTGAAACCCACACACCCGCAGCCCTAGGAATCCGGTTCTGGGGAGAGATCCCGCCCGAAACAGCGGCTTGTCTAGGTGGAGTTTCCTAAACCCGATGAACCTGCAAGAAAACCAAGCGATGAGTATGTATTTAGTTTTCTTTCCACTGCTCGTTGCAACAACCTGCCATTTGTAATAAACATTTCAGAGAACAAGTTAAGCGGTGTTAGAGAAAACAGGAAAAATAAACTCCGAGTCTTTATATAAATATATATTCTACCAAAACCTAAATTTAATCTATAAACTAGCACAAGACAAATGTAAAGGTCACCTGGAGTTCTCTGCCGCTACTCACACAGAAAATAATATTCCAGTGTTGTACCAGTTGCTCCCTATACAATATGAAACTTTGAACTGTTTATAAAATAATACAACAGACGCCCAATCACTCAAGAACATAGTTACTCTGCCCTTTGAAGCCTGCAGCTCAAGTATTACACAGGCAGGAAGTAGAAATCTGTGCTTTGATTTGTTTAAAATAAATTAAACACAAATGGCAACCATATTTCCTCTTATTCAGAGGAAGTTACAAAAGGTACAGGAGACCAAAAATACCAGGTGACTTTGAAATGAAGAGCCAGTCTCTTCATGTGCAAAAACACCCCCAAATGCTACCAACTTTAGCATATATTGGAAGACCTTGCATGCACAAATTTTAAAGGGTTACTGCTGTTCAAACTTCGGAAATCATTCTGAGTTTCTTTCAGTTTTAAGAGTAAGTCATTCAGATAAATGTGCCTCAACATTTTAGAATCAAGTCTTTTTTTTCTCCTTTGAAATTCAAACCTATACTTTGTTTCATTCCGGTGGCCCTAGCCACTTCCAAACCTATGCATGGAGGAAACCGTGAGAATTTGGTGCTAGAGGCAGAGTGCAGGAGGCAGAACAAAGTGCCAGGGTCCAGCCTGAAAGCCTGCCCTCCAGGGACACTGGGGGGCATCTGCTTCTGAGCAGCATGGAGGCAGGCAGCCCTGGGGTAAGGGCCAGAAACCTGAGACCAGGGTTCTTTTCTTTGGCCCGTCCCGTACTCCACCTATTCGAGCAAGACAGATTCATCCATGCTGAGTGTGGGCAGCACAGCAAGGGGGGCCCGGACCTGGCCTTGAACCTACCTGTCCTGGGTGTGTGGCCTTGCTGGGTATCATGAGAAGCAGGCACAAGGTGCAAACCCCCAGGGACCTCCTGAGTCATTACTTTCATCATCCCGAGCGAGAGCAGCCAAGCATGGTATGGAAGGGCGTGGGCTCAAAGCCTAGCATCACTGTGCAGAATGTGGCTTCAGTTTTGTCATCTGTAAAATGGGGATAATTGTACCCACTTCAGAGAGGTGTGAGGGCAAAGTGATTTAATATTTATGAAGCTTTTAGAGTAGCATTTGGCACCTAGAAAGCCCTCCAGATGATGGTGGGGGAAAACCACATGGCAGTTCGGTTCCTTCCATGCCGAGCAGAAGGTGACAGTAGGCTGATGTGCGGCAGCCGCTGTTTGTACTTGTGCAGGTTCACGTTGTTTAGACGATCCAGGCCTTGCTCACCTGTCTTCCTCTTCTTTATCTCTGAGGCACCTACTTCTGCCTTTATTGCTCTCTGACCCTGCCTGTGCTTACGGGGAGTCCCTCCCCCACATATGTTCAGCATTAAATAAAGGCCTGTGTGTCTCTGCCTTGGATCCTTCATGGTCCGGTCAGCGTCTCTTTCCAGACTCAGAATGCCATCCCTGGCATTCTCCTCTATCTTCCTGCCAACTTGGGGTGGTTCTCACCTTTCCCACACTTCCACTTCCACCTCTAATTCAATGAATCCCCAAATTGTGTCTCTGCAGCCCAGAAGCCCTCCCTGAGTTTCAGACTATCCTTCTGACTGCCCTTAGATGTCCTGCAAAAACTTTCAAGCCAAAACAATCCATTCTCCACTGAACTGGCTTTATGCTTTGTCAGAAATTAAGTGTCCACACCTGTGTGGGGCTATTTCTGGACTCTGTATTCTGTTCCATTGATCTGTATGTCCATCCCCTCTGCAATGCCACCCAGTCTTGATGACTATAGCTCGAAATCAGATGCCATGCGTCCTTGGAAAGCCCCATGCAAACCCATAGAAAGGGTTGCTCTTCTCTGAAGTTGTCTTTCGGTGTGAATTTTAGAATCAGCTAGTTAATGTTTACAAAAAAGCCGGCTAAAATTTTGATTGGGACTCAGTTTACTCTCTACATCAATTTGGGAGAACAGACCTCTTAAAATATTGACTACTCCAACCCATGAACACAATATATCACTCCATTTATTTAAGGAGTTCTTTGATTTCTTTCAGCATTATTTTTAGTTTTCAGCAAAAAGCTTGTGCACCTATTTTGTAGGATTTATTCCTAAGTATTTCATGTTTTCTGGTGCTATTATAAATTGAAATGGTTTTTCTTAAGTTTATTTATTTATTTTAAGAGAGAGAGAGAGAGAGAGAGAGAGAGAGAGAGAGCACAAGTAGCGTAGGGGCAGAGAGAGAGGGGAGAGAGAGAATCCCAAGCAGCCTCCACAGTGCAGAGCCTGATGCAGGGCTTGGACTCACGAACCGTGAGATCATGAGCTGAAACCAAGAGTCAGATCCCTAACTGACTGAGCCACCCAGGTGCCCCTATAAATTAAAATATTTTAAATTTCAACCTCTGATAGTTCTTTGCTAGTACACAGCTAAATTCACTTGCTAGTCTTAGCTTTTGCATATATCCCACTGGGTTTTCTGCATAGAAAATCATGTCACCTGCAGATAAAAATGTTTTTATTTCTTCCTTTCCAATCCGTGTGCCTTTGATTTCTTTTTCTTGCCTTTGCCCTTGCCAGGACCTCCAGTACAATGGTGAATAGAAGCAATGAGGTCAGACATCCTTGCCTTGTTCCTGATCTTGAGGAAGAGCATCCAGTCTTACCGTTAAGCACGGGGCCAGCTGCAAGTGCTTGCTAGATGCTTTTACCAGATTAAGGAAAATCTCTTTTAATCCAGGATTGCTGGAGTTTCTTTTTTTTTTTTTTAATTACAAATGGATGTTGAATTTTGTTAAAGGCTGTTTCTAGATCTATCAAGATGATCATAAACTTTTCCTTCTCGAGTCTGTTGATATGAAGAATTCTGTTGATTGACTTTCAAATGTTGAACCAACCTTTTATTCCTGGGATAAACTCTACAGACCATGATGTATTATCCTTTTTATACATGGCTGAGTTAAGTATCGATAATATCTTACTGAGGATTTCACATCTGTATTCACGACAGACCTTGATCTATAGTGTTCCTTTCTTCTGTGTCTCTTTAGGTGGGCATTTGAGTCCCTTGCAGATTATTTTTTAAATTAATTTATTTATTTTGAGAGAGACAGAGAGAGAGAGCACAAGCAGGGGAGGGGCAGAGAGAGAGAGGGACAGAAGATCCGAAGCTGGCTCTGTGCTGACAGCAAAGAACCCAATGCGGGGTTCGAACTCACAGACCCTGAGATCGTGACCTGAGCCAAAGTCAGTCGCTTAACTGACTGAGCCACCCAGGCGCCCCACACCCCTTACAGATTATTAGCTTGACCCTTTCAAGACTTGCTTTTAAGCTTTGTTGGGGAGGTTCAACATACACTCACTCTAGGGCTTGTTCACCCCACTCCTAAGGTAGAACCCTTTGGGAGTCTCTACAGGATGCCTGTGGATCACTGAAAGCTGTCCACTGAGACTGAGCTCCTGGAGTTGGCCTCCTTGTAGCTCCCTGGCATTTGGTCTTGGTGCGTCTCCATGGCGTCTCACACTGCACGTGCACAGCTCAGGAACTCACGAATGCTCAAAGCACCCGGAGGATTTCTGGAGCTCCTTCCCTGCAGAATTCCCTTCTCTGCAGGACTCTGTCCCACAAACCACAGCTGAGTCCCTGCAGTCCCATCTCCACTCCTCCAAGCGGCTAAGCTACCAGACACCCCTTGGGTCCTTGATCCCCAGCTGTGGTCCATTCAGTAGCCCCAGGCAGAAATCTAGGGCAACATTAGCACTTTCTTCTTTTTCTTTTCTAAGGGATCACAGCCCTGTGCTGCTTAGTGTTCAATGTCTGAAAATAGCTGATTCATGAATTTTGTCCAGGTTTCCAGTTGCTTAGGGCAGCAGGGTACACGTGGGATGGTCACCCCAGACTGTGGACCTGACTTTGGTATGGCCAATACCAGGACAGTCTAGTCATGGACCGGTGCTTGACCAGGCTCATGGCAGGCACCGCCCCAGAGAGCCATGTGTGTGACCCTCACTAAAGGGGTGTCTTTCCAAAATGCTGCCTCGGGGGCACTCCTTGCTGGTGGCTCTGTCTAGAGGTCTGATACAACAGGGACGAAGGACGATGGCAACACCCAGGCTAAAATTCTGTGACATGACCTACTTAGAAAAGTTTCAAAGGATAAATTATGAAAAATGATGTGCATTATTCAAAAAAGATGTCAGTAGAATCATGTCAGTCATTTGAATACAATTGAGTCTGGGGCCCATTTTAATTAGTTTTTTAAAAAGATTTGTAATGTTTATTTTTGAGATAGACAGACAGAGTGTGAGCAGGGGAGGGGCGGAGAGAGAAAGGGAGACACAGGATCCAAAGCAGGCTCCAGGCTCTGAGCTGTCAGCACACAGCCCAATGTGGGACTCGAACTCACAAATGGTGAGATCGTTACCTGAGCTGAAGTCGGTTGCTTAACCAACTGAGCCCCCCAGGTGCCCCATCATTTGACAATTTAAATCTAAGCCTATATTTGTTACTCACTGCATAAAACCAATGATAGGTAAACACAATAAAATTCATGATTGTGGAAGACTGGAAAAAATTAAATGCCAGTTAGAGAAGAATTTCTAAATAAATGATGATATATTAACCCAGTAGATTATCATACAGCTTTTAAAAATAAGTAATGTGACATGAAAAAGATATTTATGAGCTGGGCAGAAAGAACTTAAATTTCCCATGTGCAGTGATTGCAACAATGTAAAATATATGTCAGTAAGAGAAAAGACTTGAAGAAAGTCTGGAGAAATGAAGGCAGCTATTGTGCTATGATGGTGGAAATATGAGTGACATGTCCTTTTTTTTCACCTTTTTTCAAAAGCTGTAATAAATTTTAATAATTAAAAAGGTTTTAGAAAAACTACCTAACGTCCAGCCAGCAGTCCTATTCAAACTTAGCTAACAATAATATAGGAAAGAACCAGGAAGTGACCCACCAGATCCCACGAGGGTGAGAGCCGAGCCCTTGTTGGCAGACTTCCTGTGTACCCGGCGGGCAAAGCCCATGCTGCCCTGTGGCCTCAGCAGGACCCAGAACACACAGCAGACGCATTAGGAGTGCAGAGCTGCAAAAGAACCGGTCAGATCCCCCGAAACACAACACACATATTTTTGCCTTGTAAATGCCAGCTTTTAAAAAGTGAAAATTTACACTGTTACGGAGTTGGAAGTTTACCATTTGAGGACTTTCTATAACATATGAACAGGCTACAGATCTTCACTGGAGACAAGCCCGAAGGAATAGCAGTGACAATTGGGTGTCAGCACCAAGCAACATAGAGCACTCACTCTTGTTCAAGAGACCTTGAGAGAATATGCATATACTGTGACCACAGTCATCACATTGCTGAAAACAATCCTGAGGAAAAACGAGGTATGTGAACCCCATGTTCAGGTCATGTTCAGGAACACCTGCATCATCGTGGGCTTGCTCTCACCATTAAGGTGATTCCACTGGGCTCTTTGCACGCACCTGGCACGCATGGGAAGCAATGTGCCTTGCTGCCTGCTGTGATTTCTAAAGCACTTGTGAAAAGAGAAGGACAGGAACCAGGACCACTCAGCCTCTGTGAGCCTCCCCTTCCTGCCTCATGAGAGGAAGGGATGTACAGCCACTCCCCTGCGCTATGCGGCCCCTTCCATGAAGTCCACACCTCCCGTCTGTTCATTGTGCACATCTCCAGGGGTTCGTCTGACTCACCCCCACCTTCCGGCCCCTGGCCCACTGTGCTGCTTTTCTGCTACAGTCTCCATGGAGCCCTAGGAGACCCAGGGAAGGGGCATGGATTGTTGAAGATTTCAGCCATACTGATCTTCGTTAGTAGTGATGATGATGATGATACCAGCTAGCATTTATTATAGCATTCACGTTTATAGGCCCTAAGTCATTTACATACATTTGTGGTTTTGTTTAGTTTTTTAATTTTTTAATGTTTGTTTTATTTTTGACACAGAGAGAGAGAACGAGTAGGGGAGGGGCAGAGAGAGAAGGGACAGAGGGTCCAAAGCGGGCTCTGTGCTGACAGCTCTATGTAAGGCTTGAACTCAAGAAATGTGAGATCATGACCTGGGCTAAAATCGGACGATTAACCGACTAAGCCGTCCAGGTGCCCCTACATACATATGTTCATTTAAATTTCTTAACCACACTAGATGACAATATTAGCATTTTCTGCATTTTAGAATTGAAGAAAACAAAGTGTAGAGAGCTTAAGTTGCCTAAAAGTGTTTTTCACCAGATCAGAGATTTTGGAAAGATTGGAACCCTCCTGTGCTGCTGGTGGGAATGTAAAATGGTTCAAACTGCTGTGGAAAACAGTTGGGTGGTTCCTCAAAAAGTCAAACACAGAATTTACTACATGGGCCAGCAACTCCACTCCTAGGTGTACATGCAAAATAATTAAAAGCAAGGACTTGAAAAACTGCTTGTACCCCAATGTTCACAGCAGCATTATTCGTAATTGCCAAAAGGTGGAAATAATCAATTGTCCATCAGTAGATACATGGATTGACAAAATGTGGTCTACCCATACAATGGAATATTATTCAGCCACAAAAAGGAAGTTCTAGCATGGATAAACTTGAAAAACATGCTAAATGAAATAAGTTAGACACAAAAGGACAACAACTGTATGATTCTACTTGTATGAGGTCCCTAGAACAGCTGAATTCATTCTGGTTTAAAGATGGAGAATGGATGGCAGTTCAAAACTAAAGCGAAATGGGTTTCTGCAGTAATGCGGGTGAGAAATGAAGAGTTGCTTACAACAGTGGCTGACAAGATCGATTTGAGAGAGATTAGGAGACTAAAACTGACCGACATGATGGTTCTTGGATTTGGAAAATAGAAGGAGGAACCAAAAATAATCCCTAGGTTTCTGGTTTGGTCAACTGGACAGGTCACTGCTCTGCTCACTGGTTTAACTATCCAGGAAGCTCCCATTCATTGCTTTCCAAGAGTTATTAGCAGGTAATGAGGAAGCAAGTAATGATTTTAAAAAATCATTTGAGGAATACTATACTGACTCAGCAACCAAAAGGAATGCAACATGGATTAATCTGAAGACTATTGTGTGAAAAAAGATGCCAGACAAGAAAAGGTATATATTGGATGACTCCATTTATGTGAAACTCTTGAAGAAGATAAATCTGATCCGCAGTATCACAAATTTGATCAGTGTTTGCCTGGGGCCTGAATGTGGAAGCTGAGGGACTGGGGCCCAATAAGCTTTCCAGGGTGATGGGAATGTTGTATATTTTGATGGTGATGGTGGTTACATTGGCCACTACCATTACAGTTTACTTAAAACAAATGCATTTTATTATATATAAATTGTACTTCAATAAATTTTATCTTAATTTTTTTTAAGAATCAGAACTTTAGGCAAATGTATTCTCTTCCTTTGGAGAAGGAATTATCCTAGAGAAGGTCATGGAATTGAACTAGTAACAAATCTTTGCAGTCACATGGATTTCTACTTCTTGAACCTATTACTTAATGAGTTTAAGGTTTAAAAAAACACATATATGCGGTTCTAAATCTGTGAGCTTTTCTTTACATCCCATTCACTAAAATAAGTTCAACTGTATTCTTGAAGTTACCAAAATTTCATTTCTTGGATAACTCTTGTTTTAGATTATACCGAGTGACCATACATGGGGATTACTGCATTGCAGCAAGCAATGTAAGGGGACAGATGGAACGTCTTGCTTTGAGAGGCACACAGCCTCTGCTTTCGTACACTCATTTTCAAACAAATTGGATTTCTGCTGTGACTTGGGTGTGTTTAGGAAAGTGTGCATGGGAGCGATAGGGGGCTGGCCAGGGCCACACCGCCTGTTGGTGGCAGTGCCAGGACACACACTGCCCCTGGCTCCCAGGCCCATGCACAGGAGGCCACTCCTGGTAAGACTCCCCCTCATTACTCAGACTTGAAGTCTAGGACTGCACTACCCAGCCCTTTGGTTTCCTTAACACTATTTCCAGGTAATTTATTTGTCAGTCCCAGACTGAATGGCACATTTTTTAGTGTCATCAACTGCAAATCAGAAGTTTTGGTTTCTGTTAGGAAACAGATGCACATAATGAAAAATTCAAGTTTCTCTCCCTCTCTACCTATTCCCCATTGCCAGGGGCAGTTGTGGGTTTTACAAGATTATATACACTGACATGGACAAGCGTATGGGTAAATAGAGCCTTTAAAAAATGGTAGCAATCTTCATGTACCATTCTGGGTCTATCCATATCTTTTTTCTGATATGAACTGTAGTTATTTTAGAAAATGCAGAGTAGAGGGGCACCTGGGTGGCTCAGTTGTTTAAGCATCTGACTTTTGATTTTGGCTCAGGTCATGGTCTCACTGTCTTGAGATCGAGCCCTGCATCAGGCTCTGCACTGGGCATGGAGCCTGCTTAAGAGTCTCTCTCAGAGGGAGGCAAATCATGAGAGACTCTTGAATACTGAAAACAAACTGAGGGCTGAAGGGGGAGAGGGGAAAGGGGAAGGGGGCTGATGGACATGGAGGAGGGCACTTGTGGGGAAGAGCACTGGGTGTTATATGGAAACCAACTTGACAATAAACTATAAAAAAATAAATAAAAATAAAAATGAAAAAAAGTCTCTCCCTTTTCCTCTTCCCCTCCCTCTCTCTCAAAAAGAAAGAAAGAAAGAAAGAAGATACAGAGTAAGTATACTGTATGACAGTTTTGTTTTTTTTTTTTTTACTTTGGTTACATACAGGATTTTTGTGAATCAACTTTATTAAGGTATCATTTACATCCAATAGAGGGCACTTAGTTTAAGTGCGTTTAATGAGTTCTGACAAGTGTGTATGCCTGTGTAAGTAACCACTGTCACAATCAAGACATAGAACACTTCCATGGCCCGAAAAGTTCCTTTGTGACTCTTCCGGGTCAGTCCCCTCACCTCCCAAACCAGGGCCTAAACCACTGATCTGTTTCCTGTTACTCCAGATTAGATTTGTCCTTTCTAAAGTTTTCTATAAATGGAACCACGCCATCTGTGGGGTTTTCTTTTTTACTTCTTTTATTCAACATAATGTCTGTGAAATTTATCCACTTGCGGCATCTTCAGTAGTTTCTCTTTTTTATTGCTGATAGTGTTCTGCTGCATGACCATACCACAGATGTTCATCACATGTTCAGGGACATTTAAGTTGTGTTCAGGGTTTTTAAAATTATTTTAATGGTTATTTATTTTTGAGAGGGAGAGAGAGACAGTGTGAACAGGGGAGAGACAGACAAAGGGGGAGACAGAATCCGAAGCAGGCTCCAGGCTCTGAGCTGTCAGCACAGAGCCCGACGCGGGGCTTGAAGTCACGAACCGCAAGATCATGACCTGAGCTGAAGTCGGACGCTTAACTGACTCAGCCACCCAGGCGCCCCAGTTTTTGACTATTGTTAAATAAAGCTACTGTTGTGAGTCTTTGCATGGACAGATGTTTTTTGTTATGCATTATGTAGCAGGGAATTGCTGAGTTGTAAACAGGACATAAATGTTTAAGAGTAAAGAAAACTGCCCAATTTTTCCAATCATACCATTTTTTTAAAATGTTTATTTATTTATTCATTGAGAGAGAAAGAGCTCAAGCACTGGAGGGACAGAAAGAGGGAGAGAGAAAAACCCCAAGCAGGCTCCATGCTGACAGCACAGAGCCCAAAGTGGCTCCATCCCACAAACCCATGAGATCATGACCTGAGCTGAAACCAAGAGTCGGACACTCAGCCAACAGAGGCACCCAGTAACCCCACCAACCATATCATTTTTAATTCTCAATAGTAATGTATATCACCTTGGCAACACTTGATATGGTTGGTCTTTTAAGTTTTAGTCATTTGAATGGATGTCTAGAGCTATCTCGTTGTGGTTTCAATTTGTATTTCCTTTATAACTAGAGATATTTAACATCTTTTCATGTGCTCATTGGCCACTGGTATATCTTTTGTAAAACATCGGCTCAAATCTTTTGCTTAATTCATAATGAAGTTTTGTCTTCTGATATTTGAGTTATACGTTCTTCATGGATTCTACATAAAAGTCCTTTGTCAAATGTACAGTTTTTGGCTCTTTTCCTTTTCTTAAGGGTGCTTTTAAAATAACTTTTTCATTTTGATAAAGTTCAATTAATCAATTTTTCGTCTTTTATGGTTTATGCTTTTTCATGTTCTAAGAAATCTGCCAAGGTGGCAAATATTTTCTTCTGTGTTTTCTTCTTCAAGTTTTATAATGTTAGCTTTTATATTTATTTAGCTTTATGATCCATTTCAGGTTAATTTTTGTATATCTAATCACATAGGGATCAAGATTCATTTCTTCCCATGTTGATATCCAACAGTCCCAGCATCAATTGTTGAAAAAAAAAACAACTGTCCTTTCCTCCACTGAATTCCCTGGGCAACGTTGTCAAAATCAATTGACTATGTATTTCTGAGTTTATTTCTGTTTCATTGATCTATATGTCCACCTTAATGCCAGTACCACACTGTCCTGATGATTATAACTTTGTGTGAGTTTTGAAATAAGATAGTGTAAATTTTCCAACTTTGTTTTTAATTTTCAAAATTGTTTTGATTAAAAAAACAACTTGGCTTCAGTCCTTTGCATTTCTACACACTTTTTAGAACAAACTTACCATTTTTTACATAAAAGCTGCTGGGATTTTTATTTGGGATTACATTGAATCTATAGATTAATATGAGTGGAATTGAAAACTTAACAATATTAAATTTTCTGGTTCATGAATTTGGCATATCTTTTCATTTATTTAAGTATTTTTAAGTTTCTCTCAGCAATATTTTGTAATTTTTATTGTACTTCTCTTGCATATATTTTGTTATATTCCCCCCTAAAGTGTGTTGTGTTTTTTGATGGTATTGTAAATGGTATTTTTAAAAATTTTAACTTCCAATTGCTTATTGCCAGCATTTGAAGAAAAAAACTGATTCTTGAATACTAACTTTGTATCCTTTGACTAGCTAAATTCACTTATTAGTTATAGTAGATTTTTGGTAGAGTCTTTGGAGTTTTCATGGTACATTATCATGTCCTATTTAAGATGGACATTTTGTTTATGAATAAAGATACTTTTACTTCTTTCCAGTTTGTATGCTTTTCTTTTTTTTGCCTTATTCCACTGGCTAGCATTGCCACTAAAATGTTGAATAAAAACAGCAAGAACATCCTTGTTTTGTTACTGACTACAAGAGGAAGTGTTCATTTCTGTCCTATGTTATTAGCTCTAAGTTTTTAGTATTTGCCCTCTACAAGGTTAATGGAAACTCTCTTCCCTCCTTAATTTGCTGAGTGTTTTTTTTGTTATTGTTTTCTTTTGATTTGATTTAATCATGAATAGGTGTTGAATTCTGTCAATGCCTTTTTTTGCAACTGTTGAGATGATCATGTTTTTTAAAATTATTATTCTGTTAATACAGTAAATTACATTGATTTTTTTAAATGTTAAATCAATCTTGGGGTGCCTGGGTGGTGCAGTTAGGTAAGCTTCCAACTCTTGATTTCCGCTCAGGTCATGATCTCATGGTTCATTAACTCGAGCCCCGCATTGGGCCCTGTGCTGATAGCACAGAACCTGATTGGGATTTTCTCTCTCTCTCTCTCTCTCTCTCTGCCCCTCCTCCACTTGTGCTCTTGCTCTCTCTCTCAAAAATAAAATAAACCAAAAAAAATCAATCTTGCCTTACTGAGATAAACTCCACTTATCCATAGTTAATAATCTTTTTTTATGTGTTGCTGGATTCAATCGGTGAATATTTTCAAAGAGTTTTAATGTCTGTTTACATACGAGATGGTGGCCTGTAGATTTCTCCTAATATTTTCCCCAGGTTTTGGTATTAGGGTAGTGCTAGCTTCATAGAATGAGTTGGGAAGTATTCTCTCCTCTTTTGTTCTCTCAGATATATTGTGTAAGATTGGCACTATTTCTTCCATAAATGTTGGGTAAAGCTCATCCTTGGAGCCACACGGGCTTGGAGTTTTCCTTGTGGGAAGGTTTTCAAATATAAATTTAATATCTTTAGTTCTTGTAGGGCTACTCAGACTTTCTCTTTCCTCTTGACTCCATTTTGGTAATTTGAGTATTTAAGTAGTTTATTTTATCCAATTTACTAGCGTAAAGTTGTTTATAATTTTCTCTTATTTCTCCTTTAATGTTTGTGGAATCATTTCCTGCATTATTGCCTACATTGGTAACTTATGTCTCTCTCTCTTTTTTTCTTAATCAATCTAACTAGAGATTTATCACTTGTATTGCTCTTTTAAAGAACCAGCTATTGTGGTGCCTGGGCGGCTTAGTTGTTTGAGTCTCCAACCTTAGCTCAGGTCATAATCTCATGGTTCATGGGTTCGAGCTCTGCATTGGGCTCTGTGCTGACCGCTCAAAGCCTAGAGCCTACTTTGGATTCTGTGACTCCCTCTCTTTCTGTTCCTCCCCCATTCATACTCTATCTCTGTCTCTCAAAAATAAATAGTCAATTTTTTTAAATTTAAAGAAACAACCATTGATTTCATTGATGTTTAGGTACTGTTTTTCTGTTTTATTTTATTGATTTTGGTTCTTTAATATTTTCTTCTATTTTGGGTTTTGTTTTTTTTTTTTTGCTTCTTAAATATGAGGCTTAGATTATGGTTTCTAAGGCCTTTCTTCCCTATATAAAAATTTAAAGTTATAAATCTCCCTCTAAATACTGTCTTAACTACATCCCATAAATTTTATTATTTTTTAAATCATCATTCAATTTAAAATATCTTTTAGTTTTCTTTGTGGCTTCTTTTAAGTTTTGGACTATTTGAAAAATGTCTTAATTTCCAGATATTTAGGTTTTTTTGCCAGATGTCCTTCTGTTATCGATTTCTAATTTTTGTTGTGGTCAGACAATATACCATGTCAATTAAGTCAAATTGATAAGGTTGCTCATGTATTCTGTATCCTTATACTGATTTTCTGCTTACTTGTTCTATCATTTACTGAAAGGTGTTGAAATCTCTAACCACAAGTGTGTATTTATCTACTCACCATTTTAGTTTGGTCAGTTTGTGCTTCATGTATTTTGAAGCTCCGTATTGGAGATATATATATATATATATATATATATATATATATATATATATATAATTATGTCTTCTTGGTGAGTGCTGATCCCTTAATATATATATATAAAATTATGTCTTCTTGGTGAGTGCTGACCCCTTATTAGTATGACAAATCCCCATCCCCTATTCCCCCTGCCCCTGGCAACCGTGATTCTACTTTCTGTCTCTATGAATTTGACTACTCTGGGGTCTGCGTATAAGTGGAATTATAAAGCATTTATCATTTTGTGTCTGGTTTAGTTCATTTAGCATAATGCATTCAAGTTTCATCCGTGTTGTAGCATGTGTCAGAATTTCCTTCCTTTTTATGGCTGAATTCCATTGTATGTATATACCATATTTTGTTGATCCATCCATCTGCTGATGGATATTTGGGTTGTTTCCACCTTTTGGCTATTGTACATCATGCTGTTGTTAACATAGGTGTACAAATATCTATTTGAGTCCTGCTTTCAATTCTTTTCAGTATATACCTAAGCATGGAATAGCTGAGTCATATGGTAATCCTATGTCTAACTTTTCAAGGAACTGCCAAACTTCCAATTTCTCCACATCTTCTGAACACTTGTTATTTTTTTATGTTTATTTATATATTTTTGAGAGAGAGGGAGAGAGCAGGAGAGGGACAGAGAGAAAGAGGGAGACAGAGAATCCCAAGCAGGCTCTGCACCTCTAGTGCACAGCCTAATGAGGGTCTGAAACTGTTGAGATCACAACCCAGGCCGAAATCAAGAGTTGGTAGCCTAACCAACTGAGCCACCCAGGCACCCCATTCTACGGGGTGTGAGGCTATATCTCATCTTAGTTTTGACTTGCATTTCCCTAGTGACTAGTGATGCTGAGCATTTTCCATGTGCTTATTCGCCACTTGCATGTCTTCTTTGGAGGAATGCCTATTCAAGTACCTTGTCTATTTTTCAATTAGGCTGTTTGGGTTTTTGTTGTTGAGCAACATTCTGTTTTTTAAAAACACATTTTAGGGGCACCTGGGTAGCTCAGTTGGTTAAGCATCTGACTCTTGATTTCAACTTAGGTTTGTTAGTTCAAGCCCTGCACTGACAGACTTTTGATACCGACTTAGGTTCGTTAGTTCGAGCCCTGCCATCTGGCTCAGCACAGACAGCGTAGAATCTGCTTGGGATTCTCTTTCTCCCTCTATCTCTGCTCTTCCCTCACTTCTTCTTCTTCTCTCTCTCTCTCTCTGTCTCTGTCTCTCTCTCTCTCAAAATAAATAAACATTTTTTAAAAACCCACATTTTATCTTGATTTGCTTTGCCAACTGAGAGATGTTTTATTCTGAGCCTCAGAAGCTCAAAATAGAAAAAAATTAATGTCATATTTGAGGCCACATTTTTTCCTCCCATTCAGCACCAAAATTTTTAACAATTATTGACAGTCCACTGAAGTGACTCAATGTGTAGAAATATGAGATTTACATTTCTCTCCATCATTCATGTAAGAATCCACATTTAGCAATGTGTCAGAAAACCTAAAAACATACCTGTTTGTATGCAACCTAAAAACAAAATCTGTTTGTTCCTGTCCTAATGGAACATCAGCATTCCTCACATTACTGATACTCATGATTTTGACCACACTAGCCTATAAATATGTGGCACCAACTCTGACAGTAAGTGAATGGTTATCAAATCGAGGTACCACTCTTCCTCTCTGTTTCAAACCATGACAGGAAATGGAAAAAGGAAAAAAAGGAAAATCCCTCAGAGTTTTTGAGCTTCTGACTGTGTCCCTGACCAGCACAGGAAGGAAATGACCATGGAGACACCTGTGCAGTGGCTAGAGCCAGGCTTGACTCTTTTGGATGTCATGCAAATAGCACACACCCCCACTCAGGGCGGGTAACATAATATGCTGGGCACCATCCCACTGGGCCAGCAGAACATGGGAATTAGCGGTTCATCTCTCCCTCAGACTTTCTATCTAGAAGCCTCATTTTGGATACAAACTGAAATACTTAAGGATGGCATATCTGTGGTTCACTTCTAATTAATCCAGGAGTGGGGACAGGGGGGCTGGATGAAACAGGATGGGTGTGAATTGGGACCTGTTAGGGCTGGGGCTGGATCATAGGAGGTCACTATGCTATTATTCAGTTTGTGCATATATTTGTATTTTTCTATAACTAAGTTGTTTTTAAAAAGGAAGCTTCCTCCCTTTTTTTTCTTCCTTGGGATTTTCTAAATAACCAAATGTTAATAACGCTCTCTATACAAAAACTAAAGAGTGATCAACTCAGCAGAAATGATTCAACCCTAATCTAGCCGAACTTAGCCAGAAGTCTTACAAGTGGGGGTGCCTAGGTGGCTCAGTTGGTTAAGTGTCCGACTTCAGCTCAGGTCAGGATCTCAGTTTGTGGGTTTGAGTACCGAGTTGGGCTCTGCGCTAACAGCTCAGAGGCTGGAGCCGGCTTCAGATCCTGGGTCTCCCTCTCTCTCTGCCCCTCCCCTGCTCGTGCTCTCTCTCAAAAACAAATAAACAACAACAACAACAACAACAACAAAAAGAAGTCTTACAAATGAACTCTATACATGTGTTCATTTGTTCACTCCATGTGTATTTATTGGGAAACTACACTATACCAGGTCCCCTTCTGTCACCGAGGAGCAGCATGGAGCGGGTGTCCCATGGAGGGGCATAAGGGACACAAAATGTGGGCAGAATGGAAAGCAGAGTCAAGTGAGGGTGGTCCTCAGGGGCTGAGGGTTCTGTGAAGCCACAGTGTGGCCAGGCCAGGCCAGGCCAGGCTGGGCTGCCTGGGTGGACCTGCAGTCCTGGAGCGACTGTGGTTTGTATCCAGGAGACGTGGACACCTGCCTTCACGCAGGCCTGACTAATCACTAACCACATCCTAACCACTATTTTACCAAAGGATAAAGAGGGACTCCACCCAGCTGGGATCTTGGGGCCCCAGGGAGAAGACAGGAAGAACCCAGCTCTGGCCCTCTCCACACCCTGGCAGCCAACAGGTGCCAAGCAACCGCCCCAAGGAAGGCAGTGACACAGGTCATGCTCGAAGTATGGGCACTGCAGTAGCGGAAGGCGAGCACTCAGCCTCCAATCCCCTGCATAGGCTCATACCCTATGAGAGGCCCCAGGGGGAGAGGCCAATTCTGAGGGTCCCCTTTCTCCTGGACTCCCTAATGTCAGAACTTCAGTGCATGAAGGAGCCAAACAGTCCTCTTGATGATAGAAACCCAAGACCCAGTGGGACCAGGGACTCTTCCATTGTGGCCCCGACTTTCCACATTCACACTAGAGCTATTGCCTTCTTCAAGCAGATACTTACTGGGTGCCTACTCATCACCAGGTCCTGTGCTAGGAACTGAGAAAGGAGACCTGGGAGAAGTGAGCTGGGGACAGGGCCCACTCCAAACAGCAGAGACAGTCCTCTGCAGCTTGTCCCCAATCTTAAGGGACCAAGAACAGAGTTGTCAAAATGCTTCAGAGGAGAGCAAGCAGGACCTGGTGACAACAGACACAGGGTGCTGGGCATGACACAGAAGGGGAGTTTCTCAGACTGCTGTTAGGTTGGGTGCATCCCTAGACTTGAGCTGTTAACTTAATATCCATATCATATAAAGAACTGTTACAGCTCAGTAGAAAAAGGAAAGTAACCCCACAGAAAAATGGGCAAAAGACACAATTTTCTCATGAAAACTGATGACAGTCAGTGAACATTTTAACGGAGACTTACATTTGCAAGCAATAGATGAAATATAAATTAAGGTATTGCTAAAATAAGCTTTTTACCCAACAGACTAGGAAAAAACTCAGAAAGATAAAATCCAGTAGTGGTTGGTTAAAGGGAAATGGGCCTTCTGGGGCAATTGGGCAACATCTGTTAAAACTCTGAAATGTGCAGTCTCTTTGACCCAGCGATTCGACCTGGAAGACTCCAGTCTGCCAAAATACTCACAAATGCACACAAATGAAAACATATCTTCAAGGACACTCACTGCAGCACTACTTTTTAAGAGCAGGAAATCTAGGTGTCCTGTAACAGAGGAACAATTAAATAAATAACAACGCATCCATATAATAAGATACCATACAAGCATAGAAGAAACGGAGGAATATGTCAACAGCGATGTCCTCTGGAACACAGGATTGTAGGAGGAGACTTTATAATACAAAACATCAGGAAAAAAATTTCAAAGCAAACAAGCTGTGGAGTTGGTGGCATGGGTAAATGTTGAGGTAAAATTTAGGTAAAATGGAAAGCCATGTGTGCACGCACATATGTCCATATGTGGAACGGCATTGGGTCTGTAAGCCTTTGCATCTGGATACCTGTGTCATGGCTTAACATTTTTACAACAAGCATCCTTACGCATAACTTGTTTGATTTAATTTTTTTAAGTCTACTTATTTTGAGAGAGAGAGACAGAGAGAGACAGAGACAGAGAGCAAGCAGGGGAGGGACAGAGAGAGAGAGGGAGAGAGAGAATCCCAAGCAGGCTCCTCCACACTGTCAGCACAGAGCCTGATGTGGGACTTGAACTCATAACTGTGAGATCATGACCTGAACCCAAACCAAGAGTCGGATGCTTAACTGACTGAGCCACCCAAAAGCTTCATAACTTTAATTTTAAAAAGGAAAATACCCAAGGTGGGCTGGAGCTGGCCACTGTTGTCCTGTCCCTAGTTTCTCACTGAGGGTGCCTCTCTCCAAGCAGCTCTGGCTCCCAGCACCATGCACATGTGAGGAGTCTCCAGCTTCTTCCCTCTGCCCACATCTCAGCCCTGAGCTCCAATGCCACGTGACCAGCTGTCTCAGCATTATCCCCCTCCACCTCTACCAGACCAAACACAGGACTTCTCTTCCACACCAGGGCCTCCCTTCTGGTGCCCGCATGACGGCCCATCCCTGTCACGTGACCCTCCCTCTCCCTGACCTACATCCATACGGTCAGCAGCTTAGATTCTAGCTGTTAGACACACCTTTGTCCCCACCTCCACCACAGGCAGCCTCAGTGTCTCACCTGCATGACAACTCCTGCTCCCCATTCACCCTCCACGTTGCAGCCAACATGGTGCCTGGGAAGGGGAGGTGGATCCACAGCTACTTCCTGCTTCAGCTGCTTACTAGCTGTCCATTGCTCCTAGGAGGGCAATTCTATAACAAGGCCTGGCAACATGCCCAGCCCACCTCCCAGCCACCATCCCCTCCTTCAGGGCTCCATCACCCTGACCCGCTTCAGGTCCCTGGCACTACACAAGCCAGTCCCACCTTCTAGAACTTTCTTCTCCCTTTCTCCATGGCATCCAGGTAGTCATGCTTCAGACCTCCGCTTGGTAAATCCTTCTGTGAAGGAAGCCTTCCTCCCCCTAGCAGTTTTCACTATTCAAAGGTTTCCTAATACCTCATCTCTGTGCTTCAAAGTATGCCTCTCTGTTTGACACTCAGTATTTGTGTGATGTTAGATTCATGTCTGTCGCCCATCGGCTCTGAGCACCGTGAAAGGAGAGGACTGTCACTGTCCCCAAACACCCAGCACAGCATTTGCAGTAAAACCGGAGTGCAGTGAGAATTGCACGGACCAAACATTTACACAAATGTTTAAATACTGCACATATTTTTAAACCTTTCTATTTTGGAATTTTCAAACATACACAAAAGCAGAGAGAAGAGTATGATGAATCCCTGTGTGGCCACCATCCGGCTTCACTGTCAACATGCTGCCATTTCTCTCCCCACCCCCCACCCTTTTTGCTTCTTTGTTCTTTTGTTTGTTCTACTCACAAAAACTTCACTAGGTATACAGTGACACTTTTACATGCGCACATGCATGGACAGGAGGAGCTCTGTGTATCTGCTCGGAACACACGCAGTGAGCGGCCATCACGCGGTCCACGGGGAGTGCCACGTCGGGCCGTTTGCTTCCTACATACTAGGTTTCTCAAGCAGCCGAGACTGGACCCCTCGGAAGAGCAGCCTCGTACCCCAGGTGGAAAAGTTATTTGGCCGTGAGCCGAGTATCTCCCAGTGCGCTGTCACACCCTTCCCGACCCGAACAAACACAAAGAGACGCGTCCCATCAAGTCACCTACTTGGCTGAACTGTGCACCTGGTCACCCTCTGAGAAGCTTCCTTCATGGGTATTTTTCTCCCCTACACAAAGCATGCCTACGAAGTAAACGGACATTGACAAAAACAGGAAAGCCCGATCTTGCAGAGAGTGAAGAGCCAAGGCCTCCCTGATAACGGGGCCCAAACTCGTAACTTGGATCCCAAAGAAAACAAACGATGCCATGGTTGTGTCCACTTCCAAAGACATACACTGCGGAGAATACATCACAGTGTTACAGATAGGAACTGCTAGCACTTACCGATCATATAATGAATAGGGACAAACGTGTTTATCCTTAACGGTCACAAATAATTTCACAGCTGTTAGTTTTGGCAGCCACCGCTTTGGAGGCAGTACGGGCTCGTGACACACGTCTTCATCACCGGCTCAGGCAAAAATCCCATACACCAAAGGTATGTAATTGTCCGGAGGAAAAAGAGGCTTACGTAATAAGATTTTTAATACTTAAGAGCGCCTGGGCAGCTCAGTTGGGCAAGCATCAGACTTCAGCTCATGTCACAATCTCACGGTTTGTGAGTTCAAGCCCTGCATTGGGCTTGCTGCTGGGGGTGCCAAGCCCACTTCGGAGCCTCTGTCTCCCTCTCTCTCTCTGCTCCTCCCCCAGGCGCGCGTTCTCTCTTTCTCAAAAATAAATAAACATTAAATTTTTTAAAAAGATTTTTAATAGCCAATATTTAAAAGCACATGAAAGTGTTTTTTTTTTTTTTAAGACCAATAGTAAATGCAGAGATGTATGAGGGTCAATGCTTTATCCACTTACCAATCCAGATCACATGGCCGCTTCCTACTGACTCTGTCAGGACACTACGCACAACACTACAGATAAGCCCAGGTTGATGGAGTCTGTGCTTCTCCTGTGGCCCCTACCAAACCAGCTTACCTCCAGCCCTTTTGCTCCAAATGCTGCACCGGACCCCCCCCCTTCCCCACCCCCTCACCGCAAGCCACCACTGGGCTCCATCTCTACCACCATTATTTATACCTGGCATGGGTATACAGCCATGTGGTCAGAGAGGGTAATAAAGGAGGGTGGCCCTCAGCCTTCCCAGATTAAGCCAGTAGCTGAGAAACTCAGAGGTGGTTGAGTCATTGGATCTTATTTTTCAGGAAAAAAAAAAAAAGGAATTTCAGAAAATTATCTTCTACACACATGCCAAATCTTTCTGAGTTTTCAAGCTAACACCATTTACACTGCTGCCCACCTTAGGATGCTGGCTTAGATGTTTCCCTCCCGAGAGCAGAGGCCAGCGCTCCTTACTGCCTCAGCTTCAGCAAACCCAAGGCTGCACAATCTGTGTGTGCCCTCAAATCCTCCAGCACATTCCCATTTCAGTTCAGTCAAGGAGAAAAGCTGCCCCTTATTTAACTTGAACAACAAAGAAGGATAAGAAGGCGTACCAAGATCTCACAAACAACAAAAACAACACAACAGTTTTGGCTACTGAATTATTGGTGTTCCTAGTTAAGATCTCACAGACAAATCATACTGGGGGTGATGTGCCTAGTGGTCAGGAGCTGAGGTTCTGAGCCTAATATCCTGAGTTCGGTAGCTGGTTCTACCTCTCACTAAGTGACTTGGACCAGTTACTCTACCTCAGTCTATTACTCCACTCACTCCGACCTTCCTCCACCTCACTCCAACCTTCCTCCACCTCACCCCAACCCTACTCCACATCACTCAAGTCTTACCATTGCCTTGATTCACCTTGTTCCAACCTCACTCTGACCTTATTCCACCTCACTCCAAACTTACCCGACCTCACTCCAACTTCACTCCATCTCATCATCCAACCTCCCCTCCCCACCTCACTCCCACCTCACTCTGCTGAATTCCAATCTTTTTCCAACTTTACTATCGGTAAAAATAATGATAATGATCACACCTAGCTTGTGAGGTGTTGTGAAGATTAAGTGAGAAAATACACATGAAGTACCTATGTACGCATAACCCCTGAACAATACCAGTTTGAACTGCATACGTCCACTTACACACAGATTTTTCTCGATAAATCCAGAAGTGTAAACGTATTTTCTCTTCCTTATGATTTTTTCTCTAGCCTACTTTCTTGCAAGAGTGCCATATACAATACATAATAACACACAAAATATATGTTAACTAAGTGTTCATGTTATCAGTAAGGCTTCTGGTCAACAGTACGCTATTTGTAATTAAGTTCTGGTGAGAGTCGGAAGTTATACGTAGATTTTAGACTATAGGGAGTTTGGTGTCTACCCCCATGTTGCTCAAGGGTTAACTGTACTATGTTTATGAAACACTCCATAAATATTAACCACTATTTTTATTATTCCTTGAAGATTTTAAATTTGGTTAAAAGTTATGAATAAAAACTCCTTCATTTATAAATTAATATACGATAAATCAGTATTGCTACTTCATTTTATTTTGTCTTTAAATGTTTATTTATTTAATTTAGAGAGAGAGAGAGAGAGAGAGAGAGAGAATCCCAACGAGATTCTGTGCTGTCAGCACAGAGCCCAATGCGGGGCTTGATCTCACAAACACTGAGATCATGACCTGAGCCAAAATCAAGAGTTGGACCTTAACCTAACTGACTGAGCCACCGAGGCGCCCCAAGCTACCTCACTTTAAACAAAACATTAATTTGTTATTTACATTGATCTGAGCAGAGCTTTGAAATACTTCCGGGATACAGATCAGATAGTCAAGAAAAAGACAAAGTCCCTCAGATAACTGTGTCACCTCTGGCAAAGTACCTAATCTCTTGATGTCTTAATCTTCTCAACTATAAAGCAGAACTAGTTAGCCTACTCTGAAGAGTGGTGATAGAAGTCAATATGCCCCCTCTTAATGCACCTAGCAAGTACCTATCTTTGGAAAACTGTGTTTTAAGAGAAGGCAGGCCCTGCCAGAGCTCCACAGAGCTGGGGTCCTCCCAGGAGACCCCTAGGATCTTGGTTCCATGTGGCTAAACTCTTAAGAGTCACCTCCTCCATGCATAGAACTGGAGGCACACAGGTGACCACCAGAAGTTATGACACGAGGCAAGAGTTTAGAGATTGCCTAGTCCCAAACCATTCTTTTAAAGATGGCCTTGCCAAGACCATTCAGGCATACACCAGTGCTTGGTGTCTTCCATGGCCAGCACACTGTCACCAGGCAGCCTCCATCTTGCCCTGCAACTGGGGGAATCTTATTCACTCCGTGCTCACTTGCCTCTTTTCTGGGAACAAAATGTGGATGACAGCCAAATCTGCTGTGCCCACCTCTAATTGTGCCCTCTTTTTTTTTTTTTTTAGCTTAATCTGTATGTATTTCCTGTGTATTTTATGCTGCAGCAGTCCAGCTGTATCCTGGGCATTTAGAACACTGGAAAGTGCTCAGTAAATATTTGTCAAATGAATCACCCCAACATCATGAAGTGAATACTGCCATCCTCACTTGGCATGTGAGGAGACAAGCTTACCAAGATTAAGTGAACCGCCATTCTGCGTAGCCAGTAAACTGCCATTAGGTATCTCTACTCCTCCTCCCCAGGGCCCCATGCACCACCCCCCTCCAACCTCCAGTTCCTACCCCACTGCCCCCACACCAGTCTTCTTCTTGCATGCCCCACAATAGCCCAGCTTCAGCCTCCACTCTAACTCACCAACACCTCCTCCACAGAGAATAAAACTCAAGCTCTACATCCCATCTCACACTCGAGCACCTAGTTCCACTAGTTCATCTAGTTTTATATTCCTGTATCTGCATCTAGTGCTCTAAGCATATCACAAATGGCCAGGCCTTCCCACCCATGCATCTTCTGTGCCTCAGATGCCCACAGTACGTAGGAACCCCTGTTTCCCTGAAGCACAGGTCTCCCTCCTCCAGGAAGCCCTCCCTGCCCTCACCCCCACCTCAGGCTCAGTAGGACATCTGCAATGCTCTACACCACATGGATAAAGATATAATCATCTAGTTATGTGTCCATTTTCTCTGTTCAACTACAAACACCTAGAAGGCAGAGACTAGGTATTTTTTGGTCTTGGATGTTGAATTACCAAAAGGCAAATGGCAAAAGGTCTGCACTTGGTAGAAACTCCAATGTCTTAATGACTCATTCCTCCCTGGTTTTCCAGACCCTGGAGTAGGCTGTACTGGGGAGACCCTGAAGCCTGTCAATTACTATCTTCAAAATCTCCCTGAAATCCTGCTTCTGTCTCCATCCCCACTGCGCTCCCAGGCTCAGGCCCTCATTACGCCCAGGACTATGAGATTAACTTCCTTCCTCCAACATCCCCTTTGTATAATTACAATTCCTGTCTGGTTCCTGCCAGAGATACTTTACTGAAATACACATCTGATGTCAGTTCCCTGCCTAAAGACCCTCTGCAGTCCTCCCTCCCCAGCCTGCAGGGGCTTTCGAGGCCCTCCACACTCCTTCTTTACCTTCCCCCTTCAAGCCCACCTATTCCCTTCCCACACCCAACACTGGTCTCGCGGCCATGCCCAGAACTCTCCAGACACATGGATAGCCTGCCTGTAGAGGCTTTCGGGCATCCCTGTGCCAGGCGCACTCCACTCCCATCTCATCCTTCAAGGCTCATTTCAGAGGTCATCCCCTGGGTGAAACCTGTGCTGACTCTCCCCCCTCCCACAAATGACTCACACCTGGTCGCCACCCTGTCCGCTACTGCACTTTCAACATTACTCGTGTCACCACAAGGTCCGGGCTATCTCGTCCCTCACGGGATCCCCGCAGGTAGGCCAGGTCAGACAACAGGCTGTGACATCCAATGCAAGCGCATGCATGAGTCGGTCAAACGGCCATCTCATTTCCTTCAATTAATAACGTGCGGTGTTCAACAGAGGCGCACCCTCCTCCTTTTAACAATGAGAATAAAGAGCTCAGGAATATGACGTGCCTGGCCCAAAGCCACGGTGTCGGGCAGAGCTGGGCCCTAGACCATCGAGTAGAAATCTTATTCACCAACAGTTAAAACCTCTGCACCGAAGGCGACGGGGACGGAGGGTGGCACCTGCGGCTTAGGAGTGGGGCCCCGCTGTTCCGCCCAGTGGGGACTCGAGTCCGCCCCTTTGCCGCTCCCTCGCCGCTGAACCCCGTGTTCCACCACCACACAAGTCTCCGCTTTCGCCAGAACTCGGGGGATAGTTGATTTATGGTCCCGCGCGCACAAAGACAAGACAGCGTAGAGCTGACCGCCCGGCACACCTGAGCTGGGGGCGTCTCGGGTCTCCGGCTGCGCTCGGAGCGCACGCACTGCCCACCGCCGAGTGTCCGTGTAAGCGCTGCCACGCACGCCACGCGCATGCGCAGCCCTCGCTCTGGCACGAGCCATGGGCTTTGTGGCCGCGGCCTGGAGGCGTGTAAAGGCTGGTGTCGTCGGGAACTGGCTCCCGGTCCGGGAAATGCCTTGGTCCCAGGAGGCTGGAGAGGCAGGCGCGGTCGCTGCGCATCCCCCCACCTCCGTCCCCCGGGGGAAGGTTGTGGACCCGTCGGGGCCCTGAGCGCCCTTAACAGGATGGGCGGGTGCGCCACTCGGGTAGGGGTGCTGGGCAGAGGGCGGGAGGTGAGCCGGCTGCGCAGCAGGAAGTGGGCCGAGTGCGGGGGCGGGGGGGGGGGGTGTGACGGGGAGAAGGATGGGGGGGGCGGTCAGGATGCGCTGGGGCTCCCCCTCCACCACAGTGGGCAAAGCAGAGCGACCAGCCGAGATTTGTACTTTCTTGCTCCCGACCATGGACTTCCTTGTTTATCTTTGACTTAGCCAAATACGCAGCTAAAACTTGAGCTTTGTGGGTACAGTTGTCTTCTGTCTTTTCTATGTGGAAGGCAGCACAGGTGGTGCCTGGCATTGTGGACCTGAGCCAGACTCCTCCCCGAGTCAGATTGCAGCTCTGTGGCTCACTAGCCCTGAGCCGTTGGCCAGTTTACCTCACCTCTTCTGTGCCTCAGTTTCCTCAGCTGGAAAAAAAGGGGTTAGGGATCGTACATCACAGGCCAGGCTGTTGTGAAGATCAAATGAGTTAGTGTAAGAATGAGATTGGTGTCTGGCAGGCACTGTATGAGCGTGTGGGTGTTATTATTACTGGTTTTTATTAGAGCTGTGTGTAACAGGATGTTTAATGGGCCTTTTCCTGTTACCCTAGAATTTATGAGTCAGGGCACAAAGATGACCCAGAGGTGTTTAGTAACCCACACAGTAAAGAGAATACCGGACATATAAGTAGCGCTTATTAAAGGGCTGTAGAACCAGACCTGCCAGGAGAGAGTATGGGAGAGTTTAGGAAAAGTGATGGGAATATTACATATCTTGATTGTTCCAGTAGATATGGTAGAACTCTAAACCTAAAACGAGTGTCACTTGTGCACATTAAACGTCAAGAAGCCTGAAGAAAATCAATTTTTTAAAAGACCCATTAAGACAATGAAAGACAAGCCACAGACTGGGAGGAAATCAAAACACATATCTGATAAAGAATACATAAAGAACTCACTCAATCCTGTAATAAAATTACAGATAGAACATAGTCCAACAAAGAAGATGGACAGATGGCAAATAAGCACATGAAGGGTGCTCAGTCACCATCGTTAGGGAAACAAAGCCACAGTGCGACACCACTGAATCATGACACATCCACTCAAATGGCCAAAATTGAAAAGCCTGACAACATCAAGTGTTACTGAGGATGCAGAGCAACTAGAATTCTAATACATTGTTGGTAAGAGTGCAAAATGGTACCATTTGGAAGCACTTTGGTAGTTTCTTATAAAGTTGCCCTACACTTACCATTCAGCACACCAATCCTATTCCTCGTTTACCCAACAGAGAAGAAACATGTCCATGCTAGACTTGTAGGTACTAGACTGTTCACGGAAGCAATATCACCAGTCAAAGCTAGAAATGACCTAAATGTTAATCAATTAGTGAACAGGTAAATTGTGATAGATCCATACTATAGGCTACTCCTCAGCAAAAGCAGGAGCAGACTACTGATACATGTAACAGCATGGACGAATCTGTAATTTGTTAGGCCAGACGGAAGAATCCAGACACCAAAAGGCTACAGACTGTAAAATTTCATTGATCAGGAAATTCTAAAGAGAAAACTATAGTGATAGAAAGCAGATCAGCAGTTAGGGTTGTGAATCAGGGGAGACAATTCTCTGCAAAGGAGCACAAAGTGAACTCTGAGAGTGGTAGGAATGTCCTACATCATAATTGTAGTGGTGGTGTTTATTGGACTTCATTTGTCAAAACTCATTGAGTTGTATGCCTAAAATTGGTGAGCTTTGTTGTAAACAAAGTATACCTGAATTTTTTAAAAAGCCAGTTAGTGCTGGCCTGAGAGGAAACTACAAGCAGTGGCCTTTAGGTAGAGAGATCTTTACTCTTTTCTGTAATTCATTCTCCATGACCCAACACCAGAGAAGTAAGATCCTAAGGCAGGTGGAGGGGAGAGATGGGTAATCAAGAGGCAGCCACATCCCACCCTTCCTCTTAAGGTTCTAAGCCATAAACCCAGCTGGCAAAGAGAGTGGGCAAAGGTTTATCTTGTATTCAAGATTGAAATAGCTGGACTTTGAATAATTGCTAGGCATTGGAAAGCTATACATTCTGCCCAAAATATGATTAAGGGGAAATGTGGGAAATTTGACGAGAATTGATTGAAGGCAACAATCAGAGCAATTTATATACCTCAGGAGATGAGAGAATTCAATCATTTGATTACATATGTCATTAAGTTAGTATAATAAACTATAGAACATATAGTGTGTGACTCATCATACATAATAATGCATCATTAACTAACAAGATTCAATGGAATAAATTTTGAAAATCTAATTGGTTTTATTAAGTGATTCAAAATTGAGCAGCATCTCAGCAAGTAGAGGGGGGCTCCAACGGGCCACAGAAAGGGAAAGGTTTTTAAAGGCAGGACAAGGAAGTCATAAACAGAAAAAAGGATTCTTTCAAGTGAGATCACCTTCCTTTGGGGAAAAAAAGGGTCTTAGTTGGATTACTTCGTCTTCCTTTGGGGGATGGACAGGGCCCATAGGACTGGTTACCTTACTGGTGCTGCAGAAAATTCCTGATGGACCAGTTAAGACTACATTTCTGGGAGAGGTTGAAATTGCAATGTGGTTAGGTATGTAAGCCCTGGTTTGGTGACATGGCGTAGCATAAATGACTCCATTTTGGGCATGTGGTTTTCTTTTTAATGGTATTTTTCAAGTATATGTAGGCACTGTTGCTGTTAATAAAATACAGAATCACTTAAAATATTACTGAACTCATCCCTTTATCATTATTTATTTTCTTGATCAGCAGATACTCAAAGTATAACTTCTATAAGGGGGAACCCATCCCCCAATTTTGTCTGTAAAAAGGAGTCCTTGTCCTTGAGAGTACTGGTACAGGAGAACCATCCCAGTCCTTTGGGAACAAGAATGAGAATGCATCCTGCTGGGGACTGGAGATATCAAGCAGGAGAAAAGAACGAGGATAGTGCCATGTTGTAGACATTGTAAGTGAAGAACTTTTCAAGAAATTGGGAGTTTGGGAGCCTAGCTATGATTCTGAGCACAGCCTGACCTTCCATCCTTCCATCCTAACAGGCTGCCCAGTCCCTGTGGCCGTGCAGCCGTATCCCCATACCTAGAACACTAGAAAGTGCTTGGTAAATATTTGCAGGTAAATAAACCCTTCAATGTTATGAAGTGGGTACTGCCATCCCCATTTTGCATGTAAGGAGACATGCTCACTAAGGCAAAGAGAATTGCATGTAGCTAATAAATGGTAGACTTGAGGGTGAGGTTGAACCTAGGTCTATTGAACTCGAGAGGCCAAGTTCGTAACTACTGTCCTCGCGGCCTCTGAGATATGAGCAGTGTGGCTGCTGCTCTGTGTTGAATGGGGATGCGCTTAATGTAGAAGCGGCAAGGACCCAGGGTGGGAGGGTGCCCTTAGAGCCAGGCTCCTCGCGAGCAGCGTGTGATGATGGCAGGTGTCTGGGACCAGGATACAGAAAAGGAAGATGACTCACCATCACCAGGGCCACACACACGCTTGGAGAGGAGGTTGAGTGGCAAAGGTGTGTAGCTGTCAGTGTTCCAAGGCCACAGGGCAGCAGCAGACCTGGTTCTACAGGGACTCTAAGGGGAAATCAAGGCTGTACAACCATCCACCAAGCACAGGACAAAAGCTGGCTCCTCCGATACACCCCAAAGACCACTTTCCAGCCAGTCTCCACTCTCCCTGCTGGCTGTGTGGCTGCTTCTCCACTTGAAGGCCACGATGAGGCACCTGTCCCACTTTTTAAATGAGGTGAAAAGGTTGGCCATGACTTTGGGCATGCCTACCCATAACGGTTTGTAGAATGTTTGCCCTAACACACTCCAGGGACACTCTTTAAGAGGGTTATACGGTTGACCTTTGAACAACACAGGTTTGAACTGCATGGGTCCACTTATATGCAGATTTTTTTACAAAGCAGTGCTGTAAATGTATTTGCTCTTTCTTAGGGTTTTCTTAATAACGTTTTCTTTTCTCTAGCTTACTTTATTGTAAGAATGCAGTATCTGTTGTGTATAACATATACAATATGTGTTCATCAACTGGTCATGTTATCATCAAGGCTTTTAGTCAACAGTAGGCTATCAGTAGTCAAGTTTTGGAGGGAGTCAAAAGTTATATATGGATTTTCAACCACACAGGGGTCAGTGCCCCAACTCTTGCCTTGTTAAGGGGTCCACTGTTTATTTGAGAAACAAAAATGAGCAATTTAAAAATACGTTTTTACTTCTACTTTCTTTGCTAATTCCCCGGCACATGATTCACCAAAATGGACTTATTTTCTGAAAGTTAAAACTTTTAAAATTAAGACTTGAAAATATGATACAGTGAAGACAAAACCTTGAATCTGAGAGCATCCTATTTTTGCCTTTAATTTTCCAGGACTCCCCCATTCCTCTTTACTGTGGATGCTAATCTGCTCCCTCCACCTTCAGTAGGCAGCCCCTCAGGCATGTTTCTCCTCCGTATTGCTGAGATACAGCTCCCTTTGCTCTAGTGGAGGCAGCGATGTTGGGAGATGGCAGCCATGCCCTGCCTCCACACTTCCAAATCATTGCACCACTCGGAATACCCTGCTCTTTCCCATTGTTAGGAAAGACTTATGCCACCTTCGTGGCCAGTGCTGGCTTTCTCTTTGGGGTGAGCAGCAACAGGTTTGTTACTGACAGCTCTCTCTCTGCATTTTTGTATTCTTTGGGTTCAGTTCCCAAAGGCATAACATGGCAGGCAGACCGAAGAAGGCAGACCCTCAAGATTCCCTTCCCCAGGCTATTCAATCAAACAGTACTCCTGGGACCCTTGTGAAAGGCCTCAGCAGATGGAGTGAAGGTTATAATCAGCTGACTTTAAATGACAGCTGTCACCCTGAATGGCTCGGGGCACGATGGAATCCCAAGAGCCCCTAGAAGCAGCAACAAGAGGCAGAAGATGCAGAACCAGAGCTGCAGTGGGAGGGAGGAGACAATCGGGGGTGAAAGAGAGCCACCAAAGGGTGGGAAGACTCCACCTGCCATTGGGGGTTTTGAGGGGACCATAAGTCAGGGAATTCGGGAAGCCTCTGGAAACTGATAGTGATGTCTAACTGACAGCCAGCAAGGAAACAGGGACCTCAGTCCTGCAACTTTATGAACTACATTTTGTCAACAACATGAATGAATATGGAAGGGGATGCATCCCAAAGCACCCAGAAAAGAGTGTGGCCCTGGCAACACCTTGATTTCATCCTAGTGAAACTTGAAGCTGAGAACCAGCTGTGCCTTTTGAGGGTTGACCAGGAGTAGAGTATGCCACTTTGACATGTGGATTATTTTGAGCTAAAGTCAATCAAGACCTAGCAGACTCAAGAAAAACTTTTACCTCTCCATAACTTAAAAGAATTTAGATAGGGGGCCTGCCTCAGAAAGAGAGCTACTACCAGAGAAAACTTTTTAGCTGAAAGACCAATTTGTTTGGCAGGACACACATCTAATTACCAAACATCTGCTCTTCTTACAGTCCTGTGAATTACCCTCCTCCCTTTTTTTAATATATGTATATTTAAAAAAATTGTTCTTTAATTTGAGAGAGTGTGTGTGAGTAGAGCAGGGGAGAGGTGCAGAGGGAAAGAGAGAGAATCTTAAGCAAGTTCCATGCTCAGAGCAGACCCTGACACAAGGCTTGATCCCATGTTCCTGGAATCATGACCTGAACTGAAATGAAGAGTCAGATGTTCAACTGACTGAGCCATCCAGGCGCCTCTACCCTCCTCCCTTTTGAAACCAGGCCACTATACCGTTCTTTAGCTCAGGATGGCAAATAAGCCTCAATTGTGCAACTTGCCCTTGAGTTTCATGCCTGTACACATGAAATTAAGTTTGTTTTTCTTCTGTTGGTCTGCCTTATGTCAACTTAATTAATAGACCAGCCAATGAACCTAGAAAGGAACAAGGGGAAAATTTTCCACCTCTGTAGTGTGCACACTGTTTCCAAATGTCTCACATTTTTATGCAGATCTCCAACTACACTCCAATGTAGTTGGTCACACTGACTCAAGCACTTGCAACCATTGTTTTATTGTGGCACCTGAGGACACATTGGTATCTTTCTATTAATTTTACTCATTTCCCTTGCCATTATAGTAACAGTCTATTTTATGTACTGGAGGTTTGTGGATACTCATTTCCATTCTTTGGTTAGATCCTGACAGTGCCATTTCCTAGCCCCATGACATGTCACTGTGTCCTCCTCTCAGTGGATGTGCTGATGGCTGTGCCCAAGGGTTAGAGCATCTGTGATATTGTGATTTATAATAAATGTTTATTTGGTCTTCACCTTGCGACTTGTTTCAGACACAGAGCTCCTAAAACTCTTGGAATTTTGTAAATAAGAGTACCAAAGATGTCTTTTGTTATGATACTGAGGTGACTTTTGGAAGCACCTAAGGATGGGAGCTGGTTGCCAAGGAAACCAACTCTGTAATTAGAGGGTTAGAACTTTCATCCCCATCCCCTTGACCTCCAGGGAGGGGAGAGGGATTGGAGATTGAGCTCAAGCACCAATAGCCAATGATTTAATCAGTTGTGCCTGTGTAATAAACCCACCATGAAACCTCTGAAAGACAAGATTCAAAGAACTTCAGGGTTGGTGAACACAAGGAAATTTGGGGGAAGTGGTGCATACAGAGGGCATGGAAACTCTATACCCCTTCTCCAGACCTTGATCTGTGCATCTCTTCCCATCTGGCTGTTCCTGATTTATATCCTTTTATAATAAACTGATAATCTGGTCAGTATAATGTTTCTCTGAGTTCAGCGAGCCACTCTAGCAAAATAATCAAACCTTGGGAGGGCGTTGTAGGAACCTCTGATTTATAGCTAGTGGGTCAGAAGCATAGGTGACAACCTGGACATGTGGTTGACATCTGAGAAGGGGGCAGTCTTGTAGGGCTGAGGCCCCAGCCTGTGGAATCCACCTGTCTCCAGGCAGATAACGTCAGAATTGAGTTAAACTGTAGGACACCTAGGAGAATTGCTTGGTGGTGGAGAAAACTCCACGTGTCAAAATTGGGAGCAGAATCAGAGAATCGTATATACACATCACTCTGAACAGTGCCTGGTGCATGACATATGCCAGGTGAGTATGCTTGTGGCTACTGTCATCATTAAGTCACTGGCCAGTTGGCTCAGATGGGTTTTGGCACTGAGCTGATGAAACCTGGGACACACCTATAGGTCCATTTGGCAGGTGGAAGCTGGAGGTGGAAGATGCCGACCACACCTTCTGAGAACTGCGGAGGAGCCAGAGCTGGTTCTCACCATCCTCAAAGCCAGAGGGGAGAGCAGAAGAACTAACATCAACAAAGACACGAATTCTTTTTAAAAATCATAGCATTTGGGGACACCTGACTGGCTCAGTTGGTAGAGCTTATGACTCTTGATCTCAGGGTCATGAGTTCACGCCTCACATTGGGCATGGAGCCTACCTTAAAAAGAGGGTGTGGGGCACCTGTCTGGCTCAGGGGGAAGAGCATGCAACTCTTGATCTCAGGATCCTGTGAGTTCAAGCCCCACGTTGGGTATAGAGATTACTTAAATAAATAAATAAATAAACTTAAACCTTTTAAAAAATGCTTTAAAAAAAAGAGAATTTGCCTTGTGGACTGGGAGCTGGCAGGGGCCTCTAGGAGGAGCCATATCTGGTGTTGCCTGTGGGGTTCTCTTGGCCTCCCTGAGCTCAATTCAGGAGGCCTGTAGAGCAAGAGTCAAGGTTGGCCTGAATGGCAAGCCACGTCATGTCACTATACCTTTCTGCCAGTTAAAGTAGGAGCACTCCTCTCCCTTCCTGCATCCAGAGCTTGGCTGCCAGGCTCAGCTTACGTGCTGTTTCTTCTGAGAAGCCTCTCTGCTCCAGTGACCCTGCCCGACTTCTCACGGGGATCTGGGAAACCTCCAACACAAACTCCTCAAGTCTGTTGCTTAGCTCATCAGAGCATAGCATCACCCTGGCTGGGAGTACAGAAGGCTCTGGTCCTGGTTTCACCTCCCATTGATCCCTCCCTCCCCATCCCTGCTCCTGAGTGCACTATAGCCTCCATCGAAAAGAGCTTTTTGACTTTTCTGTTTGGAGGTGCTTCCCACGCTAGCACAGGATGTTTGGGAAGGGAGAAACACCTCCACCATGGAAAGGACAACGAGTCTCTGGCATTTGCTTTGGACCGGAGGGCTTTGGGCTGGATGGTCTAGATAACCTTCACCCTGAAAACAACCCTGCAGAGCAGAGGTGCTGAGGGAGCCACATCCCGCCACTGTGCAGGGGCACAGCTGTCATCGCCCATCCCTTCCCCAGAAGCAGCCATCCCGCTTGGCTCCCCAGTATATCCTGTCAGGTGGCCCCCTGCCTAGGCCTCTGAAACAGTTGGCTGGTGAATCTATGGTGTAAGTTAAGCCAACTGCCCACAGCCAGCTTCCAAGCAAAGTTTGTTTTTGATTTTATGCTTATGTTTTTAAGCTCAGAGGCGACTGGTTCTGGGAAGGACTGGGTCACTATGTGATTTTGGGAAGGTCCTTTGCAGCTTCTGTGACTCCAGGTTGTAACTCTTGGCTTCCTTGGATCATGGTGTTCTCCTCATCTTGTTGGCATGCACTTGCCACCACCCTTTTCTCTGAAACGAAGTGGTAAGGGCACAGCCCGTGCTAAAAGAGAGGAACCCTACTTCACGGCACTCTGCCTAAGGTGCCAGGACGGACGGTGCAGCTGCAGCCTCTGGCTGAGGGATGGTGGGCAGGACTGGGCTGGCTGAGGTACCAAGAAGGCAAGGCAGAGTTGTTGGCCAGTAGCCCCCTCCTACTGACTTCCCTGTTGCTTTTGTTTGTATCTGTTTTATTATAAAGAAAAGCAGTTGCATTTGAAAAAGGAAGTTCAAGGACACCTGGGTGGCTCATTCGGTAAGTGTCGACTTCAGCTCAGGGCATGATCTCTCGGTCTGTGAGTTTGTTGGGCTCTCTGCTGTCAGCACAGAGTCTGCTTCGGATCCTCTGTTCCCCTCTTCTCTGCCCCTACCCCGCTTGAGTGTGCTCTCTCTCTCTCTCTTTCTCAAAAATAAATAAACATTTAAAAAAAAGTTCAAACTGTAAGGGAAAAAGTCAGAATTGCCCTGTCTCACTCCAGACCACTCCCTGAAGGCTGCCTCCCTTCACCATTTGTTTCCAGTTCTTACTATGGTTACCTCCGTAACTCTAACACATACACCCATGTCTTGATTTCTCACCTTTAGATGGTTTCTCTTGGCTGTGATCTATGAAAAATATGAAATGAACACATTTACATGACCCCTCTTCCCCTTTATCTTCCAACTAGTTTGTTATTACTTTTCATTCTTTGAATCCAGTGCTTCCCAAGGGCCCACTGAATGCCTGCCTAAAATGCAAACTCCCAGGCCTGGGACAAAATTATCTGAATGTGTGATGGGACCTAGGAATATACATTTACAATCCTCACCTCTAGTTAATTCTTATGTATGTTACAGTTTGAGAATCATCATCCTAATGCCTACCTCTATAACTAAATACATCTCTTATCAGTTGGGATGCTTTGTCTACTCTGTCAGAAACCCAACTAAGGAGTGACATCAGCAAAAATGGAGAAGTAGGGAACTCCACAGTCCACCATGCTATAAAACAATGATAACATAGGCAGAAATTTTCAGGATCAACTTTTTTGGAATTCTGAAGACTAACCAAAGGCTTGCAGCAACCTTGGAAAAACTTATTCCAGAAGAATAGCTGATGGAATGAATAAGTCACAAGGATGACAGGTACAGCATAGGAAATACAGTCAATGGTACTATAATAACATGGTTTGGTGCAGATGGTAGCTACACTTGTGGTGAGCACAGCATAACGTATAGAGTAGTTGAATTGCTATGTTTTACACCTGACACTAATGTAACATTGCATGTTAACTATACTTCAATGAAAAAAATCAAGGTTGAACTCTTCCAAAATTTGATGAATTTTAGTTAGTAATCAAAAAATGTCTAACAAGAAAAAGCCCAGGGCCAAATGATTCTAGTAGTGAAGTCTACCAAATGGCAGTACTCACCAAGTTGATCTTCAGATTCAGTGCACTCCCATCCAAACCCAACCTTAAAACAAAATAGACTGATTCTAAAATTCATTTGGAATTGTAAGGGATACAAAAGAGCCAAAGCAGTCTTGAACAATGTTAGAAGACTCATACTTTCTGATTCCAAAACTTAATACAAAACTACAGTAATCAAGGCTGTGGTACTGGCATTTAGACATATAGACCAGCAGAATAGAATTGAAAGTATAAAAATAAATCCATATACTTCTGGTCAGTTGATTTTTGACAGGGCTTTTAGTGGGGGGAAAAAAGAGTCTTTTCAACAAACAGCACTGGAACAACTGGATATCCACATACCATAGGATGAACTTGGACCCCTATCTCATACCATATATGAAAAATAACTCAAAATGGACTACATACCTAAATGTAAGAGCTAAATGATAAAACTCTTGGAAGAAAATATAGGTGAAAATCTGCATGACCTTTGATTAGACAGCAGCTCCTTAGACATGACATCAAAAAACATAAAGCAAAGAAAAACATAGATAAGTCTCACTTCACCAAAATTAAAAACTGTGCACCAAAGGAAATTGTCAAAAAAAAAAAGTGAAAAAACAACGCACAGAATGGGAAAAAATATTTGTAAATCATATATCTGGTAAGTGTCAAGTATACAGAATATAAAAAGTACACTTCCAACTCAGGAAAAAAAAAAAGAAAAGACAATTAAAAATGGGCAAGGAGCTTGAATTGACAGTTCTCCAAAGAAGAAACGCAAATGGCCAATAAATACATGTAAAGATACTCAACATCATTGATCATCAGGGAAATGCAAATCAAAGCCATGAGACACCACTTCATACCCACCTGACTGGGTAAAATTTAAAAGTAATGACAATAACAAGTGTTGATGAGGATGTGGAGAAATTGGAACCTTTATACATAGCTAGTGGAACTGCAAAATGGTGCAGCTGCTATGGAAAAGTTTAGCAGGTCTACAAAAAGTTAAACATAGAATTACCATATGACCAAACAATTTCTCATCTAGCTATTTGAGAGAAATGAAATCGTATATCCACACAAACACTTGTACACAAATGTTCATAGCAACTTTATTCATAATAGCCAAAAAAGTGTAAATAAACCAAATGTCCATCAACTGATGAATGGATAACAAAACATGGTATAGTAGTCCCCCATTATCTGTGGTTTTGCTTTCTATGGTTTCAGTTACATGGTCACTTGCAGTCTGAAAGCGGTAGTGTCAGAAGGGCAGTAGTAGCCTAATGCTACGTCAAAATGCCTACATCATTGACTTGACTTCATCTTGTCACATAGGCATTTTATCAGCTTACATCATCACAAGGAGAAAAAAGGTGAGCACAGCACAATAAGATATTTGGAGAGAAATCACATTCACATAATTTTTATTATAGTATATTGTTATACTTGTTATATTTAATTATTAGTTACCATTATTCATCTCTTACTGCATCTAATTTATAAATTAAACTCTATCATAGGTATGTATGTACAGGAAAAAACATAGTATTTATAGGGTTTGGTATTTTCTACAGTTTCAAGCATCCACAGGGGGTCTTAGAACATATCCCCCATGGATAAGGCAGAACTACTGTACATCCATAGGGCGGAATAGTTTTCAGCCATAAAAAAAAAATATAATACGGACACAGGCTACAAGGTGGATGGACCTGGAAAACATGAGGCCAAGTGAAAGAAGCCAGACACAAAAGGCCACAGATTATATGATACCACTCATATGAAATGTCCAGAACAGGGAAATTCATAAGAGACAGAAAGTAGATTAGTGGCTGCCAGGGCTTTACTAGTATTTCATGTTGTCAAGCTTTGTAGTGTTTGCCTTTGTTCTCTTATTATCCGGCTTCCATCTGAGACTTCCAGATTGGCTATACAGTCATTGCGGTGGTTGGCATGGGTTTCCCTTGTGGTCATGCTGGCCTACCACTCCCAGCAGCTTGGGCCCTATATGGGAGGGTGGCTGTGGGATGTAGGGGTCCTGGGGAGGGCCAGGCTCCTCTGTAGGATGTATGCTGAGGGCTGCTGGTGGGGGGCCCACATCATCTAAGCCCGGAGAATCTTACTTTCTTTTTTCCTTTTTTTTCTGAATGTTTATTTTTGAGAGAGAGAGAGACAGACAGAAAGAGCGTGAGTGGGGGAGGGGCAGAGGGAGAGGGAAACAGAGAATCCCAGGCAGGTCCTACAGTCAGTGCAGAGCCTGACGAGGGGCTCAAAGTCAGGAACCATGAGATCATGACCTGAGCCGAAATCAGATGCTCAACCAACTGAGCCCCCCAGGCACCACTTGCCTTTCTTTAAAAAAAAAACAAACATACTTTTTTATTCTGAAAGATAACATTCAACATAAACAAACAGCTTCACAATTTATTATAAAACAAACATTCATGCAGTCACTCCCCAGGTATCACCTCAGCGTCTCCAATGTCCTTCCATTCATCTTTCCCCAGAGGTAAAGGCTATCCCCACTTTCATGGTAATCATTTCTTTGTTCCTTATAGTTTCACCATGTGTATATGCATTCCTAAACAATATAGTTTAATTTTGCCTGCTTTTAAACTTTATAGAAATAAAATCTCTGTTTATCTATCCCTGTGGAGCACATATCCCAAACCTCAGGAGCCTGAAACAAGGATAATTCTATTATTCTCTCTCAAGAGCTAGAGTTGATTGAGCTCAGGGTGGGTGATTCCTGCTCAAAACCTTGCATATGGTCATGGGGTGAGGGGCACCTTTGGAATGCCCTCCCTCTATCCCTGGTAGTTAATGCTAGCTGTTGACTGGGCCATTCACACATGGCCTCTATGTCTCATCTGAGCTTACTCACTACACAGCACCTGGGTTCCAAGAAGGAGCTGCTGAAGGGGACTGTGAGGAAGCTGTATCACCCTTTAGGACCTAGCCTGGAAGTCACACAGCATCATTCCTGTTGTGGCTTTCCCAGATCCTAGGGGAAGAAACATAGACACCCCACCTTTTAATGCCAGGGGCTGGGGGTGGGAAGTCAGCATCCTGTATAAGAGCATGCATGTGTACACGCATGTGCACACAGGCATATTGCAATAGCCTAAAGATGGAGGCAGCCCAAGTGTCCATTGATGGATGAATGGATGAACATAGTATGGTCCATCCATACACTGGAATATTATTCAGCCGTAAAGAGGAAGGAACTTCTGACACGTGCTACAACGTGGATGAATCTTGAGGGCATTATGATCAGTGAACTAAGCCCGTCACAAAAGGCCAAATCCTGTCTGATTCCATGTATATGAGGGAACTGGAGTCAAATTCATAGAGACAAAAAGCAGAATGGTGGTTGCCAGGGGCCGGAGGAGGAAGGAATAGGGAGTTAGTGTTTAATAGGTATAGTTTGAGTTTGAGACGATGAAAAAGTTCTGGAGATAGGTGGTGGTGATGGATCCACCATGTGAATGTACTTAACTTTGCTGAAATGCACACCTCAAAATTCAAGGCGGTATATGTTCTATGTGGATTTTACCACAACTTTTTAAAAATTAAGTTAAATTTCGGGGTGCCCGAGTGGTTCAGTTGGTTAAGCATCTGACTTCGGCCCAGGTCATAATCTCACAGTTCGTGAGTTCAAGCCCCGCATCGAGCTCTGTGCTGACAGCTCGGAGCCTGGAGCCTACCTCATAGTCTGTGTCTGCCTCTCTCTCTGCCCCTCCCCTGTTCACGCTCTGTCTCTCTCTCTCTCTCTCAAAAAATAAACATTAAAAAATTATTAAAAAATTAAGTTAAATTTCAAAAAGGAGAGAATGTGCGATAAACTAGATCTTTGGATATCCCTCCATTTATGGCATCTTTGGAAAATACAGTCTGCCACAGAACATACAACTTACAGTTTGGGGTCTTGTATCTCTTACCCAACATCGAGTCTGTAAAATTCCCACGAGTTGTGTGTTGCTAAGTTTTCGAGGCTGCATACTATTCCCCCAAGTGGATCTGCCACAATATTTATCCCATGTCCTGTGGATGGACATTTGGGGGCACTCTAGCTTGGGGCTAATAAAAACAGTGCTGCTACGGATATTCTGGCACATGGGCACTTGGTTCTCTGGCTCGTGGGACAGATGCTCATTTAACTTTTTGAGATAATAGCAAACCATTTGCTGAGGTGGTTGTACCAACTCACACCCCCATCAAGTGTGCGAGAGGGCCTGTTTCTTCATCTCCTCCCTGATATCCTAGAGGTGCCAGGAGACATTTAACTGACCCTGCTTCGTTTCTTTCCTGGCAGCGCTTGCTTTTCTCACCCCAGCTGCTCGGGGGTGGGCTGGCACTTACAGAGGTGCATGTCTGCATCCTTCCCAGCCACAGCCCACCCAGGGAGGCGTTCCCAGGACAAACTAGGATACACCTGGTTGCTGCAGCCATCTTTCCTGGCTCGTGGCTCTTGTCTGCACACAGGGATGGCATTTACCTCCATTGCAGTTTATCCTTCCATTTGATCCCATTTCCTTCCTCTCTTTCAAAAATTCTTCAAAGTTCCTCAAAATTTCTGGTCCACTGATGGAATTTTTAATTATTTTGCATTTTGCCATCAGCATGTTTATTAGCTCTCAATATCGTGACTGTTGTGCACAATGGGACACTCTATGGTGGGAGGGAGGGGAGCACGTGGGTGGGTTCTGTCTGCTGTCTTGAATCCCATCTTTAGCCCGGGGTCTGTGATTCACCCCTGCCTCTTGGGCTCTGAGCTTGTGAGACCTCAGAGCCCAGCATTCAATGGGGATGGTCGCTGTCCCCTGGGAAGAGGAGGCCTACTGAGTTTGCATCTACTCAGCTGAAAGACTACATCTCACCTTTCCCAGCAGCTAGATGTGACCTTGTGACTGTTGTGGAATGGCAGCTTCTGGAACCCTGGGCCCTTGGCTTTGTTCCCTTGAGTTCTCTTCCAGGCACCACCGAGGCGAAGTCCAGCCACACCGGTTCTTCCGTTGTTTTGCTGCTGTTTCCCCTAGCCCACCCCAATGGTGCTTGTTACTTCTCTGTTCCAGGTTCTCCCCTTGGAAAGCCTGTTCCCATCTTCACCCTAGCAAACTCCTACTCATTCCTCTAAACCCACGTAAAGGGCAGTTCTTCTCTACAACCTCCCAGGTAGTGGCCGCATCACCTCTGCCCAGCACTTCTCCACCCACTGTCACTCAGTTTATGGGTTCTGGGGAAGTGTCCTCGACTTGTGGATGTTCACTAGGCCAGCATGTGCTGTAAGGGTCAGGCCCAGCTAAGGCCAATCGCGCAAGACAGGGAATCCCCAGCTCTGCCTCTTTGGTGAGAGTATGCAGAGAAGGGGATCTGGAAGGGGCAAACAAGGCAAATGAGGGGTTAATTTGCATGCTCCTGGCCCTGTCAGAGTCCCTGGGCATGCTGGGTAGCAGGCAGGCTGGCAGGCACATCCTCCCAATCCTGGGAAGGCGGCAGGCTGGGAGAATGTCCCCATGTCCTTGGCATGGTCAGCCTGGCCCTGGATGTCCAGCCCTGACTCACTCCTTGTTTGGGCAAAATGCTGTCTTGGGTGCCAAGTCCTGAGAGCTTGACAAAGGCAAAGGGAGTAACAAGATAGGATCTGAGGGCCAGCTCCTGGGAACAGTGTGGGTACCCAGGCTGTGTTTACAGCTGCTTCCTGCTCTGGCTCTCCGTCTGGTGAGCTGGGTGTGGCCACCGTCTGAGGAGGTGGGGGACCCCCTCCCAGCCCTCCGGGTGGACCCCGAATGCCGGTCCTGAGTGTATGAAACAGTCACAGGGCAGTGAGGACAATAGCATGAGAGCTGGTGGCAGGTAACAGGGTTAAAACATTCTAAGGTTTTGGTGTTGGTGTTGGTAGGAGGAGAGCAAAGATAGAAAAGATATTAATTTTAAGTTTATTCCCTTCAGAAGGTGACTGCTGAAATAGGCAAAGAAGGTATCATTTGCACACAAGTAAAGGAAAAAAATATGAAAAATACAAAAACACTTAATCCAAAAGAAGACAGAAAGGAGGAGTAGAGAGAGGGATCTGGACATAAGCTGTTACAAATAAATCCAAATAAATCTGTAATCACAAAAAATGTAAAGGGACCAAATGCTCCAGATACAGAAAAAGATTGCCACATTATATGAAAAACAATCCAGTTTTCTTCAATTACAGGAGAGCCTCCAGAAGCATAAAGAAATACAATATTGAAGGTTAAGTGAGAGAAAGATAAACCATGCAAAGAGGAACCAAGAGTGAACTTGTGACCTACGTCAATATCAGATGAAATACAATTTAAGGCAGCAAAGCCCAAAGTTGCTTTGTTGGAAATACAAATATAAAGCTAAGCTTCTGGTAATATTAACAAGAAAAAGAGAAGACACTGAATAATAATAATAATAATAATAATAATAATAATACCAGTAGGAAAGAAAAGGAGACAACCATAGATGTTCCAGCAAGTAAAAAGAAATAATAAGGGGCTATTTGTCAACTGTATGGCAACACATTTGAAAACAGATGAACTGAATAATTTCTTGGAAAACACTATTTTCCAGAATGGAATCCAAAAGAAATAAAAAACCTTTAATTGTAATTCTTACAATTAAAGAAATATAATCAATAATTTAAAAACTAGCCCTCCTCCCTAAATATTTCAATAGCTTTATGAGAAAATTCTAACTTTCAAGAAACAGATAATTTCAATCCTGTACAAAGTATTTCAAAGAATAGAAAAATAGGAAATGCTCTCACCTCAGTTTTACAAGATGAATATAACCTTGATATACAAAATTAACAAGATTAGGATGAGAAAAAAATTACTAGTAAATCTCATTCATGAATACTGATGCAAACTTAATCTAATGATGTAACAAAAAGATAAATCATTGGGGTGGCTGGACGGCTTAATCAGTTGAGCATCCTTCTTCAGCTCAGGTCATGATCTTACAGTTCGTGGGTTCGAGCCCTGTTTTGGGCTTGCTGCTGTCATCCTGTCAGGGCAGAGCCTGCTCCGATTCTCTGTTCCCCTCTCTCTGTCCCTCCCCAGCTTGTGCTCTCCCAAAAATAAATACTCATTAAAAAAAAAAAAAGATAGGGACACCTGGGTGGCTCAGTTGGTTAAGCAGCCAACTTTGGCTCAGGTCATGATCTTGCAGTCCATGAATTCGAGCCCTGCGTCAGGCTCTGTGCTGACAGCTCAGAGCCTGGAGCCTGCTTTGAATTCTGTGTCACCCTCTCTCTGCCCTTCCCCTGCTCATATTCGCTTTCTCTCTCTCTCTCTCTCTCTCTCTCTCTCTCTCTCTCAAAAATAAATAAACATTAAAAAAAAGATAAATCATTATGGGCAAGTTGGGTTTATCCTCAAAATGCAAGGTTGGTATAAAATTATCTAATGTAAATCAACCCTGTTAACAGAATAAAGGAGAAAAACCACAGTAATATGTCAATAGATGCAAAACTGTCCAATGAAATTGATTACATTCATAATAAAAAAGTATAAAAGGAATGAAAATAGGAATAGAAGCTAATAAAGGGCTTCTCCCTTTAATCTCCCAAGAAACAATAGCAGACAACATAGCAATGACAAAATTCCCTACAAGACCAGAAACTTGACTTGATGCCCGCAATGAAGATTTCTTTATAATGAGCTACTGGACATCCTAACTGGTGCAGTAAAATAAGAAAAGGAAATAAAAAGTAATGGACTTAGAAAGAAAAACACAAAATTCTCATTATTTGCAGATGATATGACTATAAGGAAAACCCAAATGCATCTGCAAATAAATTATCGGGATTAAATAAGTTTGCTGGATTCAAAGCAAAATTCATTTACATTTCTAAACATTGGCAAAAACCTCTTAGAAAATACAATTTTATATTTATTTTATTTTATTTTATTTTATTTTAGAAAGAGCATGTAAGCAGGAGAGAGAGGCAGAGGGAGGGAAAGAAAGAATCCCAAGCAGGGTCCACGCTCAGCACTGAGCCTGATGTGGGGCTCGATCCCATGACCTGAGCCAAAATCAAGAGCGGGACACTCAACCGACTGAGCTACCCAGGTACCCCAAAAATACAATTTTAAAAAGATACAATCTAAAACAGTAGCAAAAGGGGCACCTGGGTGGTTCAGTCGGTTAAGCGTCTGACTTTGGATTTTGGCTCAGGTCATGATCTTATGGTTTGTGAATTCGAGCCCTACATCAGGCTCTGCATTGGCAGTGTGGATCCTGCTTATCATTCTCTCTCTCTCCCTCTCTCTGCCTCTCCCCTGCTTGCTCTCTCTCTCTCAAAATAAATAAACTTAAAAAATAATAAAATAACAAAAATATAAAGATTCCAGGAATGAAATATATATATATATATATAAAGTATAATCCTAAAATGTAGTAAAAATAACAAATGTGGCACTTCTTATGGGCCATTACTGCTCTAAGCACTTTAATCAATGAGCTGGTTTAATCCTCCCCATGTCCCAAGAAGAAGCTGTCCTTACCTTTCCACTTGGTAGGTGAGTGAACTGTCTACCACTAGCACTTGGGCACCTGGTGGGAGGATTTTAGCCCAGGCACACAACCTGGGCTCTAGCCACTATGCTTTCCTGCCTCTTGTTGGGATTCGTTGTTTCAGTGTAAACACAGTACACACAGACACTAGAAAAGTTAATAAAAGAAAAGTTAAAGAAAATAAGATCAACTCACCACCATTACCTTGTTCACATGCGTTCCTCTTGGCCTGCATTCTGGTTCATTTCCATATGGGGTGGGCCGCTCCAACTATGGGTCCCACAACCCCTCCTCAGAACCCAGGCAACCTTCACCCAAATTCTCTCAAGTCTGATCATTGAATGATGAGACTCTGGCCAATGGGATAAGACTTTCATTGGCTTGATGTTGCTTTAAATAAACTAATTCAAAATCAAAAATTTTTTCCACTTTACTACTATAAGACATACTCCCTGTCCTCAAAGATGCTTCCTGGGCCAGGCTGCTTGTTGTGGCGAAGTCCTCTCTGCCATTGACCCCCAGCTGCCTGCTATCTTTTGGCAGAGAAAAAGAGCTCTTCCCTTGGCCTCTTCCTGTTAGCAGAACTCTTGACTAATCTCCTTTGATGCTGTTGTGAATGTCCCAGGTGTTGTCAGAGTACCTCCCATTAGCTCCAGGGAATGAGCTCACCTTGGCTGTCTTCTGTTGCTATGTTGGGGGTTGGGAGACACTAGATGTGTGTCACCTACTTCTGGTGGGCGGGGGACATACAGTTTCCTGTCATTATGCTGCTCTTTCAGTTCTGGATCCCCAAACCACTTTCCTCTTACTACCTTTCAGAGTTTTCCTTTGGATGTCTCTTGAATTATTTCCAGAGTTTATAATTGTACTTGGTGGAGAGGAGTAGGGAGAGATGAATCTATGCCATCTTGTCCAGATCAGAAGCATCTTTTTACTTTGACCTATTTGGATTTTCTATTAATTTTTTTTAATCTCAAAAATAAATAATTGAGAGGGGGTGGGGCAGAAAGAGAGGGGGACACAGAACTGAAGCAGGCTTCAGGCTCTGAGCTGTCAGCACAGAGCCTGATGCGGGGCTCGAACTCACAAACCTCGAGATCATGAACTGAGCTGAAGTCAGATGCCCAACTGACTGAGCCACCCAGGTGCCCCATGTATTTTTCTATTTAGAATTAGTTTCTTGTAGACAGCATATAGTTGGATCTGCTTTTTAAATCCAATTGAACAATCTCTGTCTTCTAATTGGGATTTTTAGAGCATTAATATTTAATGGTTGGGCTTAAATATACCAGCTTGCTATTTGTTTTTTTAATTCATCCCATCTCTTATTTGTTCCCCTTTTCCTAATTTTTTTTGTCTTTTTGGGTTAAGTATCTTTTAAGATTCCATTTTATCTCCTTTGTTTATTAACTATATTTCTTTGGTCCATTTAGTTGATTTATTATTTGTCATATTGATTTTTTTACTTATCACAGTCTACATTCACATCATATCATATGATTTCCCATATGCGTTATAGATCTTATGATAATATACTCAGCTTGTATGTTGACAGATGGTAGCTACACTTATGGTGTACCCATATGGTGCACCCATATGGGGCAGCTACAGTACCCCTGCAACTACTGTAACATTGTATGTCAACTGTACTTCAATAATAATAATAATAATAATAATATATACTCAGCCTTTGTGCAAATATTACCATCCATTTTACCTGTTCATGCCCACAATGCATTGCTATAATTTTTGTGTTAAACAATGAAGTATTTTATTTTTTATTTTTAAATTTTTTTAAAGTTTGTTTATTCACTGTGAGAGAGAGAGAGAGAGCGCGCACGCGCGCACACAAGCTGGGGAGGGACATAGAAAGAGGGACAGAGAATCCCAAGCAGGTTCTGCACTGTTAGCACAAAGCTAATGCGGGGCTTGAACTCACCAACCATAAGATCATGACCTGAGCCAAAGTCAGAAGCTTAACCAACTGAGCCACCCAGGCATCCCAGCAACAAAGTACTTTAAAAGACGCCTTAAAACTATTTAAAATTTGTCAAATTGTCTCCCATATTTACCATTTCTGGTGCTTTTTATTCCTCTGTGCACATTCATATTCCCATCTGGTATCATTTACCCTGTGCCTAAAGGACTTCCTTTAGTATTTTTTGTAGTGCTGGTCTGTTGGTGATGAATTTTGTCAGCTCTTCTATGCTTCAAAAAGTCTTTATTTTTCTTTTAAAAACATTTTATTTTGAACTAATTATAGATTCTTAAGAATGTACAAATATAATAGAAAGGTCCTGTGTACTCTTCACTTAGTTATCCCCAGTGATTACATATTACATAATTATAGTGCAGTATCAAAATCAGGAATTTGACAGTGGTACAATGTGTGTGTGTGATTCTATATCACTATGTATGCCCAATGTGTATATGTAATTTTATACATGTAATTTATCAGATGTGTAGATTCACGTAACCACTGCTGAAATCAAGATATAGACTACTGCAGGGGCGCCTGGATGGCTCAGCCGGTTAAATATCTGACTTTAGCTCAGGTCATGATCTCACCGTTAATGAGTTCCAGCCCCACTCTGGGCTCTGCACTCTCTCTCCCTCTCTCTCTGTACCTCATGGGATTCTCTCTTTCTCCCTCTCTCTCTGCCCCCCTCTAAAAAAAAAAAAAAATATATATATATATATATATATATATATATATATATATAGACTACTCCATCACCACAAAGATCTGCCTTGTACTATTCCTTTATAACTATATCCACCCTCTCCCTCTGCCATAATCCCTAACACCTAGGAAACACTAATCTGTTTCCATCTCCGTAATTTTGTCATTTTATAGAAATGGAATCAGAGTATATAGCAAATGGGGTTGGTTTTTTTTCACTTAATACCCTTGAGACCAAAGTTATTGTTGATATCAATGGTTGGTCTCTTATTGCTGAGTACTATTCCACACTATGGTTGTGCCATAGTTTTTTTAGCCACTAACCTATTAAGGAACTTTTGTGCTGTTTCCAGTTTGTGGCTATTACAAATAAAGCTGCTGTTAACAATTATGTACAGGTTTTTGTGTCCTCATACATTTTTCTTTCTTTGGAATAAATGCCCAGAAGTGCAATTCTGGACTATATGGTAGACACTGTTTGCCCAAACTGTTTGCCCCAGTGGCCGTACCATTTTATGTTCCTACCAGCAATGCGTGAGAGATTTAGATTCTCTACATCTCTACTAGCATTTGGAGTTGTTATTTTTTTTTATTTTGGCTGTTTTAATAATTGTAATGATACCTCATTCTTAAATATGTAATGATCATGTCATACTTAAAATTTTAATTTTAATTTTAATTTCCCTAATAGTGATTTGAACATCTTTTCATTTGTTCACTTGCCGTCCTTTTTGGCAAAAGGTTTCCGTGTGTCTTTTACCCCATTTTTTAAATGTTTATTTATTTATTTATTTTGAGAGAGTAAGCATGAGTAGGCGAAGGGCAGAATGAGAGAGGGAGAGAGAGAATTCCAAGCAGGCTCTGCGCCATTAGCACAGAGCCCGATGCAAGGGGTTGACCCCATAAACTGTGAGCTCATGACCTGAGCTGAAATCAGGAATTGGAGGCTTAGCCAACTGAGCCACCCAGGTGCCCCTGCCCCATTTCTAATTTGATTGCTTGGGGTTTTTTTAATTAAATATTTTCATTTTTTAAATTAATTAATTAATTAATTAATTAATTTTGAGACACAGAGAGAGAGGGGACACAAGTAAGCAAGGGGCAGAGAGAGAGAGAGAGAGAGAGAGAGAAAGAGAAATGAGGCTCACCTGAATATGGGGCTCAAGCACACTCATTGTGGGACCTTAACACATGAATGGTGAAATCATGACCTGAGCTGAAGTTAGATGCTTACAGACTAAGCCACCCAAACGTCCTTTTTAAAATTTATTTTAAAGGTAGTTCAGTTGGTTAAGCGTCCGACTTTGGCTCAGGTCATGATCTCGCAATTTGTGAGTTTAGCCCCGCATTGGGCTCTGTGCCAACAGCTCAAAGCCTGGAGCCTCCCCTTCCTCTGCCTCTCCCATGCTAATGCTCTGTCTCTCTCTTTTTCTCAATTATAAATAAAAACATTAAAAAATTATTTTAGAGCAAGTGAGATCGAGCATGCACGAGTGGGGGAGAGAGGCAAAGAGAGAGAGAGAATCTTAAGCAGGCTCCACACTCAGCACAGAGCCCAAATGGGGAAGGGGGGCTCGATCCGACAACCCTGGGATCATGACCTGAAATGCAGTCCAATGTGCAACCGACCGAGCTACCCAGGTGCCTCTGGATTACTTGGCTTTTTTAACGATGAATTTTTAGAGTTCTTGACACATTGTAGATATTAGCCCTTTGTTGAATATGTGGAATGCAAATATTTTCTCCCACTGTGTAGCTTGTCTTTTCATCCTTTTAAAAGTATCTCTGGGTGCCTGGGTGGCTCAGTCAGTTGAACGTCTGACTCTCGATTTTGGATCAGGTCATGACAGCACGGAGCCTGCTTGGTATTCTCTCTCCCTCCCTCTCTCTCTCTCTGCCCCTCCCATATGTGCACACATGTTCTCTCTCTCCCAAAATAAATAATTTTTAAAGTGTCTCACAAAGAAAAAGTTAATTTTGGTAACGTTAATTGATCATTTTCTCCATTTATGAGCGTGCTTTTGGTATCATGTCTATGTCCCAAAGATTTTCTCCCGAGTTCCTTTCCTTTTTTTCCCCTCCCTGAGTTACCGTCTAAAAGTTCTTTAGTTTTACGTTTTACATTTAAATCGGGATTCATTTTGAGATTTTTTTTTATGGTGTGAGGTTTAGATTGAGGTTGGTTCCCCGCTCCTTATTGATATCTAATTTCTCTAGCATATTGTTGAAAAGATTATCCTTCCTCCATTGAGTTCCTTTTGATTTTATGGTGGTAAAATTTACAATCACATTAAAGTCATCATTTTAACAATTTTTACAGTTCAGTGGCATTAAGTACATTCGTATTGCTGTGTAACCATCACCACAATCCATCTCCAGAACGTTTTCTTCTTCCCAAACTGAAACTCTGTCCCCATTAAACAACAACTCCCCATTCCTTCCTCCCCCTGCCCCTGGCAACCACCATTCTGCTTTCTGTCTCTATTAATCTGACTATACTAGGTACCTCCTGTAGTAGAATTGTGCAATATTCTGCCCTTGTGTCTGGCTTAGTTCACTTAATGTAATGTTCTCAGGCATGCTGTAGCGTGTTGCAGAATTTCCACATTTTGGCTGTTTTGAATAATGCTGCTATGAATATTTGTGTACAAATATCTGTTCAAGCCCCTGCTTTCAAGTTTTTTGGCCCATTGAATTGCTTTTGCATGCTTGTCAAAAAATCAGTTAACTGTATTTGTGTGAGGCTGTTTCTGGGTTTTCTGTTCTGTTCCGCCAAACAATGTCTCTGTCCCATAATAAGCAATATATTAACATCTATATCCTGTCTCGAAATCAAATAGAGTGATTCTTCCCACTTTATTCTTATTCTTCAGAATTGTTTTAGCTATTTTAATTTCTTTTCCTTTCAAGTTTTAGAACAATCCTGTCTATATCTATAAGGAATCTTGCTGGGATTTTGAAGGGAATTGCATTATAACTATCTATCACATGGAGTCTTCCAAGCAATGAACACAGAATGCCTCTCTGTGTATTTAGATCTTTGATTCTTTTTATCAGTGTTTTGCTGTTTCCAGCATACAACTTTTGTACATATTTTGTTAGATTTACAGCTATGTATTTCGGTTTTGGAGTGATTGTGAATGATGTTGTATTTTTAGTTTTGGTTTTCATGTGTTCATTGCTAGTGCATAGAAGTGGAAATTGATTTTTGTACTTTGATCTTGAATCTTTGTATTTTGCTGAATTCATTTATTAGTTCTAAGGCCTTTTTTAAAAAGTTTATTATTTTGAGAGAGAGAGAGAGAGAGAGAGAACATGCAAGGTCTGGGGAGAGGCAGAGAAGAGAGAGTCATGAGCGCAGAGCCTGATGTGGGGCTCCATCCCACAACCATGAGATCATGACCTGAGCCAAAACCAAGAGTCGGATGCTTAACTGACTGAGCCATTCAGGCACCCCTAGGTCTTTTTTTTTTTTTTAAGTTTATTTATCTTGAGAGAGAGTGTATGCATGAGCAAACATGAGCGGGGGAGGAAGAGAGAGAATCTCAAGCAGGCTCTGAGGTGTCAGTGCAGAGCGTGATGCGGGGCTCGATCCCACAAATGATGAGATCATGACTGGAGCTGAAATCAAGAGTGGGAGGCCCAACCAACTAAGCCACTCAGGCATCCCTGTCTAGGACTTCCCTAGCTGGAGAAGAGGTTGTTGTTGTTGTTGTTGTTGTTGTTGTTGTTGTTTTAAATGGCTCAGAATATGGTGGTTCTCTGGGCACTTGAAAAGAATGTATATTCTGCTTTGTTGGGCAGTACTATATAAATGTTGATAAGATCCTGTTGTTTAATAGTGTCGTTGAATTCTTCTATCTTCTTTCTGATTTTATGTCCATTTGTTCTATCAATTGTTGAGAGAGGAGTTTTGAAGCTTCAACTGTAATTATTTTGTCTATTCCTCTACTCAGTTTTATCAGTTTCACATTATTTTCCAGCTCTTTTGTTTGGTGCAAATGCATTTGTGATTGCTATGTCTTCTTGACGCATTGGCCCTTTTGTAACTAGGTAATATTTTCCTCTGTTTCTGGTAATTTTCCTAGTGAAGTCTACTTTATCTGATATTAATACAGCCACTCTGCATTTATTGGATTGATGTTTACTTAGTATATATTTTTCTATCATTTTGCTTTCAACCCACACATGGCATTGTATTTGAAATGAGTTAATTTTAAATAGCATATATTTAGGTCATGTTATTTTTGTCTGCTCTACCAATCTCTGTTGTTTAATTGTATTTAGGCCATATACATTTAAAGTAATGTAATTAGAGGGGTGCCTGGGTGGCTCAGTCAGTTAAACATGTGACTTCAGCTCAGGTCACGATCTTGTGGTTCGTGGGTTCAAGCCCCGCATCAGGCTCTGTGTTGACAGCTCTGTGCTGATGGCTTGGAGCCTGGAGCCTGCTTCAGATTCTGTGTCTCCCTCTCTCTCTGCCACTCCCCTGCTCGCACTCTGTCTTTCTCTCTCAAAAATAAACATCACAAAATTTAAAAAAATAATGTGATTATTGATGTGATAAAGCTTAAGTCTGCCACTTGATATATGTTTCTGTTTGCACTCTCTCTTTTTGTTTCTGTTTATTTTTCCTGCCTTCCTGTGGTTTACGTAAATATCTTTTAGATTCCATTTTGAATTATCTATAGTGGTTTTTTTTTGAGAGAGAGTGAGACAGAGAGACAGAGAGAGCGCAAGTGGGGAAGAGGGGGTGAGAGAGAGGGAGAGGGAGAGAGAAAATCTTAAGCAGACTCCACACCCAATGCAGATCCCGACATGGAGCTCAGTCTCATGACCCATGAAATCATGACCTGAGCCAAAATCAAGAGTTGGACACTTAACCAACTGAGCCACCCAGGTGCCCCTATAGTGTTTTTGCGTGTATCTCTTTGTATAGCTTTTTAATAGTTGATCTAGGGTTACACTATTATACACATAATTTATCAAAGTCTACTGGTGTCAATATTTACCAGTTGGAATGAAGGGTAGAAACCTACCTCCCTTTATGTCCCTTTATCCTCCCCTAATTATAGTATAAATATCTAGATATCTCCTCTACATAGACCGAAAACCACTTTAGGCAGTACGATAATTTTTGCTTCAAGTGCCAAACATAGCTGAGAAAATTCAAGAGGGGAAGGAATCTATTATATTTATCAGAATTTTGCTTATCATTTTATTCTTTCCTGATATTTCAAGATTCCTTCTTTTATCATTTCCTTTCTGTTTAAAGAACACCATTTAGCCATTCTTTTAGGGTATATCTGCTGGTGATAAATTTCTTAGTTTTTTGCATCTAAGAATATATTCATTTCCCTTGCATTCCTGAAGAATATATTCAGATATAGAATTCTGGGTTGACATCATTTTTCTTCCAGCACTTTAAAAAAAAAATTAATGGGGCTCCTGGGTGGCTCAGTCGGTTAAGCGTCCAACTTCAGCTCAGGTTATGATCTTGCGGTCTGTGAGTTCGAGCCCCATGTGAAGCTCTGTTCTGACAGCTCAGAGGCTGGAGCCTGCTTCAGATTCTGTGTCTCCCTCTTTCTGCATCTCCCCTGCTTGCTCTCTCTTTCTCTCTCTCTCTCTCTCAAAACTAAGTATTAAAAATTTTTTTGAAAAAAAAAAAAGTACTACTTATCCTGTTCTCCATGGTTTCTGATGAGGAATCTTTGGTCATTTGATTTGTTTTCAACCTATAGGTGAGGGTGTCCTTTTTCTCTGGTTCTTCTTTAGTTTTCAGAAATTTAATTATGATGTGTCTTGGTGTTGATTTCTTTGGGTTTATCCTGTTTGAAATTCAGGCAACATCTTGAATCTGTAGGATTTTTTGTTTTGTTTTGTTTGCTACATTTAGGAAATTTTCAGCTATTATTTCTTTGAGTAATTTTTTAAAAATCCCTACCCTCTTTGTCTTCCCCTTTTGGAACTACAATGGCTTGGATGTTAAATCTTTAGTTATCATCATACATTTCCCCAAGGCTTTTAAAAAATTTTTTTCCAGTCTACATTCTCTCTCTTGTTCAGATGAAATAATCCTATTGTTCAAATTTATTTATTCTTTCCTCTATCCCCTCCATTTTGCTGTTGAGCAAAACTCTATAATCTTAGTTTAGTCTCATCTACCTTGGTCAGAATAGGAAGCCATCCTTGGCATGAGGAGAAGCAGAATAAAACTATAAGAAACTATAATTTAACCTGTATCTTCTGTATATGGAAGGACTTTTTAACAGTTAAAAATAAAGATAGGAGCACCTGGGTGGCTTAGTGGGTTAAGCATCTGACTCTTGATTTCGGCTCAGGTCGTGATCTCATGGTTCATGGGTTTAAGCCCCATGTTGGGCTCTGCATTTATAGTGGGAGAGATTCTCTCTCTCTCTCTCTCTCTCTGCCCCTCCCCAGCTCAGTCTCACTCTATCTCCCTGAAAATAAATAAATAAACTTAAAAAAAAAAAGATAGAAGTCACACAGGGAAAACCTAAATAGATTCAAATACTCAAAAATTCAAGGGGCACCTGGGTGGCTCAGTGAGTTAAGCATCAGACTTTGGCTCAGGTCATGATCTCAGGGTTCCTGAGTTTGGGCCCCATATCAGGCTCTGTGCTGACAGCTCAGAACCTGGAGCCTGCTTTGGATTCTGTGTCTCCCTCTCTCCCTGCCCTTCCCTTCCCCCTAAAATAAAAAAACATTAAAACAAAAAAAAATTTTTTAATACTCAAAAATTCAAATTTCTGTAACATCCTGAAAAAAGTCAGTAACAGATTACGTAGCAAATGGCAAAAGGTATGTGCCACATATATGACAGCAAGTAATATTTCTAACATATAAAACGAGAAAAACATCAGTCACCAAAGAGGAATTCACCAAAGAGGAAATAAAAATAAGCAATATAAATTGAAAAACATTTTAACACATTGCTGTTCAAAGCAAATTAAAGATATTATTTTCTGGCATCCAATAGGTAAACTTTTAAAACTGTGGATACCCAATGCTTGTGACAGGCAATGAAAATACATACTCAGATAAGGGGTCTATGTGATACAACCTCCTGGATGTGCGCTAAAATTCTTGGAGGAATTTGTCCTTAGGAAATTATTCAAAATACCAAAGCTTACTTTTGCAGCAGAATTATTTATGACAGAAAAATCATCATTTATCAAAGTATGTCTTGAGGGATGGTTGTATAATCAATCATCATCATTAATGTTAATCCAGCATTCACCTTGAGCCAGGGAATGCTGTCCACTAAGCCCCTTGACAACACTTTGATGTTGAGTCCATTATCATCCCCATTTTACAGAACCTCAGAACAGATTTCCCTGGTCACATCCTGCTCCTGGAAATGGTGGAGAAAGATTCTATCCTGTCTCTGTCCAATCCCCAAAGCCATCTTCTGGGCAGTTAAAAACAATAGTAATCATGAGGGTGTTTTTAACAAAGTGTAGACATGCTTATTGTATGACGCTAAACAAAAAAAGGAGGATCTAGAATAACTGTATGATTTTAAGTGGAAAGAATATAAAACTGTTGTAAAATGCAGCATGCAGAGAAGGAGAGAATAGGAGAAGGAATAAGTTTAGGGAGAGAAGGTGGACAGAGAGGCCATGGAGGCAGTGGAGGCATGAGGGGTGAGGAGTGGGAGTGGGGTGGAGGACTACTTCTTGTCCCCGGGGGCACTACTGCCATGGACTAGCCTCCTCCACGCTCCCAAGGGTGCCGTGGACAATGCTGAGAGCACCATCTGGTACAGTCTATGAGGTTGCCAGGGGCCCACAGGACCCTGGGTCTCTGTCAACCAGAGCTCCCTGCCCCTCACTTCCCTATCCACTGGGGAAGTTAAAGCCACAATGTTCTCCAATTTGAACAAATAGCCAGTGGCACCTGCTCTGAGGACTGAAGTCAGATGAGCTGCAAAGGTCGAGGGAGCCAGGGAGGACATCTCAGGAACCCATAGAGTGATCAGGAATGGCAGCAGAGGACCCGGGATTGGTGACGGTCTCCCCTCCAAACTTGCAACCTCCATTATGAGGGCTTTGTTACCAATGAGGAAAGTAAGACAAGGAGAGGCCAATTCACTAGTCGGAATTGTGAATTCACTAGCTGTTTGTCAAAGGGTGCTCTGCACATCATCACAGGCCCCTGTGCCTCTCGTAGGCCCCCAGAGCAGGGCCGGATGATGTGGGGATTCATGCCGCTTCTGGAAGCACCCAGAAAGGGCACCAGGAGGTGTTCTGTGATCCAACACTCTACAAACATCTGCTGCACTGGAAGAAAACATCCTTAACTGTTTCAAAGCCAAAAGATAGAAGGAAGGTTGTTTTTCACTTCCTCTGCAATTAAATTGGCTACTAGGAGCTTCCCAAACCCCAGTCCCCAGGAATTGGGAGCCTAAATTTAGATTGTCCTTGGAAGGTCACCAGATCACCCCTGGCGCTGGGTCAGTCGGCAGCTGCTCAAGATAAACTTTGCTTTCTGCTGACTCAGGCCTTTCCCTCACACAATTAATGAGATCCTGCCGCACTTCCCTTGGGAAAGCAGAACAATAGCTGTAGATGAGCAGGTGGCCTTGGCTGGTGCGCTGGCCTGGGAGCCCCTCTCCAGAGATTTGGGATTCATGGCCCTGCCCAGGCCTGGACCCCTCTGACCTCAGCCTGCAGGCCCTGGCCCACTGTCTTGCCCCAGCCTCACTGCCCTCCATCTGCCCCCCCCGTCACCGTGCCCCTTCCCACCTCTAGACTATTGCATGGAACTTCATTCCTGGATCTTAGCTGAACTGTCACCTCCTCAGAGAGGGCTTTATCACTCTGCATCACACTGCCATCTCTTTATCCCATGGTCATGGCCACACCTGAAATGGCCCTACCCAGTTACTGATTGAGGGCAGGAGCTTGCTGGTTTCTCCACCCAGAGACAGTGCTTTGTACGCAGCAGGTGGTCAGAAGACCACCGTGAGTGGAAGGAAGGGCAGGTGCATCCTCATGCCCCTCCTAGGTCTAGGCTGGGTCTCTCTCTGGTGGCTCCGGTTTCGCTGAAGGCCTAGGCCACAACCAACACAGTGGTGTTGGGATAGAAATCAGACTGTGACAGGTGGAGATGGAAGCTTTTCCATCAAGTCTCCAAGATACCGTGAAGCTATCCCCAAAGAGACAAGGGTTCACTGGGGCCACCCTGAGGTGCCAGGCTGGAGGTGGACCCTAGAATAGTCCCATGGTGAGGGAGGCAGGTTGGCAGGCAAAGGGGGAGATCCTCAAGCTGGCTGCAGCTCCAAGCTGGCTTGAGTGGGTGGCAGTGGCCAGAGGTCAGCCACAGATTACAGGAAGCGCCTTGCCACGGACAGATGCATGAAGGTGGCCACTGTGTGCAGGCTCAGTCCTGTATACTGATGGGAAAACCAATAAATGGATGGACAGTTCCAACTTGAGCTTCTGAGAGTAAGCCTGGGGGACAGGGGCATGAAGGCATCTAAGGGCAAGTGATCTCAGCAGCACAACTTAGAAGATGAGCAGCCCCTACCTGAGGGACACACAGTGCAGCCAGAAGAGGCCACAAGTGAGAGCAAGATCAGCCGGAGAGCCCAGAGAAAGGCAAGTGTGGATGGAGCATGGAATGTGTGCTGCTGGACTGGCCAGGCTCAAGGGAGGCAGGCAGGCAAGCATCACCCAGGGGTCAGCACTTTGTCCACGGGTCGTGTGAGCCATGATGCAGGTTTCAGGCAGAATGTGACCCAGGAGAGGGGCCTGCAAGCATGGGCTGGCTGCCCTGAGGAGAACAGACTGAGTGGGCAAGGATGGGGCCCAGAGGGCCTGAGGAGGCTACAGCAGTCATCTTGGGAAAAGAGCAGTGTGGAGCATGGGCAAAGACCTTGGGCAAGGTCCCTGGACTCAGGCCCAGAGGGAGTGGGATTGGGAGGGTGGGTGGGATGGGTGGTGCAGCTGGGTCCCCTGGAGTGGACAAGAGGAGGGGGTGTCCAGGAAGGTCCGCAGGGTGGGGAGGGGAATGGCCAGGGAGTCTGCAGCAGGAGGGAAGCAGTGAGGTGATGGATGGGAGGAGGCAGTGGTCCTCAGAGTCCCATCCTGTGAAGGGATAAGTAGGTTGGGGGGTGGGGAAGGGGGTAAAACTCCTCCCCTCCCCCCGCCTTCATATACAGAGCCCAGTAAACTTGGCTTGGGTGCCTCTCCATGCTGGCTGAACAGGGTATTGGCCTTATCTCAGAACCACATGAGGAAGGAGAAGGAACCAGGTCCCAGGAAGGACAGATTTATCAAAACTCCTAGGCTGTGGCTGGCCTCAGTGCCAGGCCTTCTCTGTGGAGGGCCCTGTCCAGCAGCGTCAAGCATCTTGGACCAGAGGAAAGTACCCAGGTCCCAGCCACCTCAGTCCAAGACATTATAGATTTTGCTGGAAACAAAAGGGCTGATGGGGAATGGGGCGGGAGCTGCCAGAAAGGGGCAGGTGCCCCGATGGGGTTCTGGGCTGCAGGGTCTGGTGCCGCCACCTGAGTCTCAGGGGGGCCCAGTGTCCATCCCAGTGGGCCTTTCGAGAAACGGCTGGGCCATTGTGCAGAAGAATGCCCGGAAATCCCGAGCCTCCCGCCTCCAGCGAGGATGGGGGCTCTTCCTCCTGGCCAGGAAACTCCAAGTTAGCTTCCGGAGGGTGGCCTGGGGCCGTGGTGCCAGGGGTACCACTGTCACTGGTGGGAGGGCAGAGCACAGCACCTCTGTGTCCCTTGTGTTTCTCCTCTCTGAGGGCTTGAGGATGCCCCCAAGACTGGGGCCACAGGCTGTTCCTAGGAGGACAGCATGTTTGTCGAGTCACTGGAGAACACTGGGGACTTCCTGAAAGTGGTGTCGCCTGAGCTGGGCCTCAAAGAATGGGGGATGGGAAACATCTCAGGAAGAGCAGCAGCCCGCACAAAGGTTGGGAGGTCCGGGAATCCCCAGCGGTAGGGGCAGAGTGGGGGTCTCCGGAGGCAGTGGAAAGGCCCCCGTTCCACCTGTTTCATACTGGGGGAGGTGATAGGGTGGGCAGTGGTGCTGGGCAGGACCTTGGACTGAAGACCCACACATGCCTGCCTGGACTCTTGGCCTCTGGGAACACAGTGCCAGGACTGAGAGAGGAACTGCGCAGTAAAGGTGTGGAGAAGGGGCTGGGGATGGGACTGGACTGCAGGGCGAGATTCCTGGAGTAATAAAGAGGCCGAGCTGTTGGTGGACAAGAGTCCCCCACGCAAGCCTCTGCAAGGCGGTGATGGTGAGGGGTAGAGTAGACCTGGCTTGGGTGGTAGAGATTTTCAGGCTCATTCCTGGATGTAGTGGGAGAAGCTAGTGCAGTCATGCAGCTCCCTGAAATGGAGAGGCTGGGACACAGGGAGTGGGGGCCCGCAGAGCGCGAGCCCAGCTACCCCAGGTCAGTCCAGAACAAGCTCTGGACAAGAGTGGGTGAAAGGCTCGGGGGCGGCGGCCGGGAGAGGAGGGGGAGGGGTCCGGATCCTTCAGCTACCCCTGGGGGCATTTGTTTCCCTAACTCCGGGGGCCGGGGGCGCCTGTGATTGGCTGAGGGTCGATGGCCGGCGCACGGATTGGCTACTCGAGGACGAGGGGCCGGGCCCGCAGGGCAGAGTCCGCCCCCGAACCTTCAAATGGGAAGCCCCCCCCAGAGGCGCCTGCAGTTCTGAGGCGGTGCTGTAGACGTGTTGGAGCTGCGGACGGGGGTGGTGAGCCGGCAGTGAACCGGACGCAGAGGCACCAGGGCCCTCTCAGGGAGCAAAGCCGCTCCACCGAGGCACCGCCGCGCCTTCCCGGAGGCCCGGGGGCCGTCGGGCGTCCATCTCACCTCCAGCCATGGGGTCGGCCGCGCTGGAGATCCTCGGCCTGGTGCTGTGCCTGGTGGGCTGGGTGGGCCTGATCCTGGCGTGCGGGCTGCCCATGTGGCAGGTGACTGCCTTCCTGGACCACAACATCGTGACGGCGCAGACCACCTGGAAGGGGCTGTGGATGTCGTGCGTGGTGCAGAGCACCGGGCACATGCAATGCAAGGTGTATGATTCGGTGCTGGCGCTGAGCACCGAGGTGCAGGCGGCGCGGGCGCTCACCGTGGGCGCAGTGCTGCTGGCGCTCGTCGCGCTTTTCGTGACCCTGGCGGGCGCGCAGTGCACTACCTGCGTGGCCCCCGGCCCGGCCAAGGCGCGCGTGGCCCTCACGGGCGGCGCGCTCTACGCGCTGTGCGGGCTGCTGGCGCTCGTTCCGCTCTGCTGGTTCGCCAACATCGTGGTCCGTGAATTCTACGATCCGACCGTGCCCATGTCGCAGAAGTACGAGCTGGGCGCGGCGCTGTACATCGGATGGGCGGCTTCCGCGCTGCTCATGTGCGGCGGCGGCCTCGTGTGCTGCGGCGCCTGGGTCTGCGCTGGCCGCCCCGACTTCAGCTTCCCGGTCAAGTACTCCGCTCCGCGGCGGCCCACGGCCAGCGGCGACTATGACAAGAAGAACTACGTCTGAGAGCGCCGGACTCGGCGGGACCCCTTGCGCCGGCCACTCCCGCAAGCCGGATGACTGCCCAGGGGAACTCCGCATGGGCGGCAGCCTATGCCAGGTGGCTTGGCGCAGTCTCCGCGGAATGGCCAGCTCTGCGCCTGGACGCGGCGCATCGACCGACTGAGACCCTTCGCGCGCCCGCAGCCCGTTCTCTTCTACAGCCACTAGCCGGGCCCTGGGCCGCGCCCTGCCCTGAACAGGAGCCACGCACTTGGGAGGATTTGCTCGGTTTCTTTTTCGGTGCGCAGAACTTGCTCCGATGTGAGTGGGGTGCGGGTTCCTTAGGCTGAATGGACAATGGACTGAAATGCCACTTTCCTCCCCGACCCTCAGGGTCTTGGATGCTGCCATCCTCCCCAGCGGCTCCTGCTGATTCCAGCCGGGCAGATGGAAAGCACAGGGACCCCAGCCTGGACTGCCAGAGGGATGTATACAACTGGCCGTTACCCCAACAGCGGGGCCTGAGCCCAGGGGGCCTTGAAAGACTTGGCCTGGACCTCCCTGCCTCACCCCACAGCTCTCCAGGAGAGGCTTATGGGCACCAGATCCTGCCTGGGGAGCTAGGGCCCTGCCCTCCTTTGCAGCTTGTGGGGAGGGTAAGAATTTGCTTAGTAAATGGTTTGAATACCCTCCCACCTGTGTCCTGTCCTCTGTCCAGTCACCGCCAGTGCCCAGCAGCACCCCTCATCCACCCACCCACCAACTCCTCCCTGAAAGGCTTTTTTGGAAGACCTCCCGGGGCTGCCCCTGGGACCCAGAAGATGCATGGCCTTATCCCTGGTTCTCCCTGCCACTCAACCACCTTCCCACTGGGTGAGAAACACTCAGCTACAGCTCACAGCAACCCAGGAAGGTGAGATCTGTAGTCAGAAGAGCCTGGGGCAGGAGGGTGATGCAGACCCGGGAAGAGGATGCAGGTTGGAAATCACTCCACCACCCCAGGTCCCCCAGCCACTAGCCAGAGTGTGGCATTTTCAGATGCAGGAAGTGCTGAGGGTGGGCTGTCAGGCTGCTGGCTTTGAAAAGAGGCCAGGCTCCATGCACCATGGGTTGGGTGTTTTCCACCGCCCTCTCAGGGCTTGCCTATCTGTGAATCACAGCAAATGACCAGACATCTGTAAGATACTGACTGGGACCTTTCAGCCAACAGTGCAGCAGGAACTGGCGAATCCAGGATGTGTGCTGGGCTCCAGCAGAGCTAGCTGTAGGTCCACAGCACGTTGCTATGGGGAGGAGGCACTTGTGCAGGTTGCCCAGAGTTCCCCGGGCCAGGCTCCAGCCCCCTGTCTTGGCTCTTCTGCCAGTCTCAGTGCAGACTCTGTGCAGGGTCCGTGCTCATGTAGCTGGCCTGGCGGCCAGCCCAGACTTGTGCTGATCATTAGCACCTCTGTGCCCGCCCCTTCTGGGAGCACCCTGTGTAACCTTCCTCCTGTGAGTGGGACCCCTGGGAGCCAATGCTGGCCTGGGCCAGGAAGCCAGGGGTTGGAGGTCACAGGAGAACAGAGCACACCAGAGTTAGTTACAGTCGCTGAGAGTTCCTTGTTTCCAGCCCCATTCTAGGTGCTTTGAATGAATGCAGTTTTATTTCTGCCAAAGGCCAGGTCAAAAGAGCCATGGAGGGGGGTGGGGTATGTAGGGAGGAGCTCCAAGCCCAGGCAGCAGGGAAGGCTTGGCATCTGCCCCCAACCCTAGCCTTGGGGACCCTGTCCAGAAATGCTTGGGCCAAATCCAGTGGAAAGGAGTTTCCCAGGCCTGGCCAGACTCCCCACTGTGGGGAAGGGGAAGAACCCAAGGATATGGGCTCAGGACAGCTGTGATGGAACACTGCCCTGAAACCCAGGGTTTGCAGCAGAGCCAGTGAGTTGAGCTTCCAGGGAGGCTGAAATACTTAACTGGGTGGCCTGAGCTCCTTGCGATGGGATGAGCTGCAGCGGGATGGGTCCCATGGCATAGAGATCCTCAGCAGCTCCCCTGGGCCTGTGCAGCCAGGCCCACGAACAACCCTCAAATGCAAGAGTGTGTGATCCTGGGGTCTTGGCTCTTGTGAGGCTGCTGGAACAAAGGTCCTTAACTCCTGGAGCCAGCCAGGCTGGTTTCTGGCCAGAAGTGCTGGCCCAAGGCTACATCCCACACAAGCCCAGAGCTTTCTGACTCCTTTGGGCCCCAGGCATCAGCACAGTCCCAGTGAAGTGAATGGCCAAGGTGGGCAGCTTGAGGGCCCTGGGGAATCAGGCTGCTGCAGTTGGCCTCCAATGCAGCCAACCCATGTGTCCACTACCCCTTCCCAAGGTTCACCCTTAGACGTGGCCCCACCCATGTCCTCAGTTCCAGGCCACTGGGGCTTTCTACCAGCTTAAGGCCTACCCAAACCACTCTGCTTCCTCCTGCCCAGAGCCCCAGGCACCATACCCAGGTGGCCGTGTCGCTCCAGCCTACCTGCTTCCCTGACACCCTTGCTCCAGACAGAGCAGCCAGATGGCCTCGGCCACTTATGTTAACAGCCCTCTCTTCCCCCAAGGGCAGGAATGGCATCCTCCTTACCTCCAAATTCCCTTAGCCCTCACCAGGGCTCTGGGGACATCTGGGAGACTGGGACCCCAGCTGATCACACAGCTCCCCTGACTGAGAACTCTTGCTGTTCTGAAGACTCTGAGAGTTGCCAAGGTCCTATCCAGCTTGAACCTTCTGTGACCCAGATGCCAGTGCTGTCCAGGGCCCCTCAGCCAGCCCCACCCTTCCCAGGTGGGGACTGTGCCCTTGGTATCTGCTTGACTCTTTCAGCAGCCTACGGGTGCTGTGTGCCTGTGGGGGTGGGGGTGGGGCACTAGGACAGGAGGTGCTGGAGGCGGAGATGATGGCTGTGGGAGGGTGGGCCTGGGAGGGGGACACAGTCAAGAGATGCTGCCAAGGCCAAGTAGACAGGAAGAAGCAGTGGGAGAGCAGAGTGAGATCCTAGCTGGCATAGCTGGGCAGTGGTCAGCGCAGGAAGCGTGTAGAGGCTCAGGTGCTGAGGCACCAACATCCACCCCCCTGCTGTCCAGGGAGCCTGTAGGCCACCCCCCATGCTAACTTACTTCTGGGCCTTGACATTGCCAAGGGCACAGGAAAAGGTGCCTCCGCATCCACAGAAGGCTCAGGACAAAAACAAATGCTGGCCCTATGACCAGAGCCAAGACTGAGGCACCAAAGCTAAAATAAACATTTTATTCCATTAAAAACCAGCTGTGGGCATCTAAAACCATAGCCATAATTTATAGTCTAAATAAAACCCAGTTAATATAAATAAGGAGAAGGAGGTCACATCGGAAGAAATCAAACTCTAGAAAAGAAAAAAAAAAGTAAATTTCAAACAATTCTGATGTCTCTCCAAATTAAGTGAAGTGCTCAGACCTTGCCTCCGACATGCTGGGCTGGCTTCTGAGTAGCCTCCACCACTCACACAGGTGAGGAGTGGTGACCATGGGCAGAGGGTTACCCCAGAACAACTGAGGTGCCCTCTGGCCGGAGCCAGGCTGTCATTTGCTTGAGCACCTCCAAGGCCTCATGGCCCTCCACCACCACATTGCTGTGGGCATCTAACCACCCTGCCAGTGCCCTGTCCAGCCTCAGCCCCGTGGTGCCTTCACAAGGCTTCTCCCCTGGCCTGGAATGTCTCCCCGTACTGTCCCCCCACCCACCTTCCTGGTTGGCTCACCACGCACACTGTCAGGGTGGCAGAGCACACAGCAGTGCTGGCATCATCACTGAGCAGGCTGCAGGGGAGGGGTCTGCCTCCCAATACCAGCCCCCCGCCCGAGAACCCCCACTTGTAGCCTTTGATTTGGGTCATAACATATACCCTGCCCCCATCTGAAGGCTCAGTACTCATTGTCCAGGGGCTGTTAGCCCCGTTTCAGATGAGGAAACCGCCATAGCCTGGTGAGGTACCCAACAGACCTTGCTGAAGACCTGAAGGGTCTGAGCCCAAAGCTCCTCCCCAACACGAGCCCCTTTATGCCCTAGCCTACCCTGAAAGAGGGACTGTAGGATCCCTGAGACCCCCTATGTCCTTCTGAGCAGAGCCTACTGGGGCCCTGACAGGGGAAGGGTACATGCCCTCCACAGCTTCCAGCCCACTATGGATGGTGGGCGCATGGGAAGATCCTGGGCCAGAACAAGGGGACCCCCTACCTCAGAGCCTTGACAAGGCCTGTCTACCACAGCAGTGGCTCCAGCCCAGGGCTCAAGGAGATGAAAGGCTGGTGTGGGCATACACTGTGCAGGGGGGCCTTCAAGAGAGATGGCATGAGTGGCACTGGGGAGAGCCCTGGCTGGTGGGCATCACTGTGGACTTCCAGTGACAGCCTCACACGGGTGCAGGCCCACACAGATGACATTTTATAGTTATCGATGAGGAACTGCCAACAGCTTTGTTTTCTCCTAAGTCAAATGCACAAGAGCCTGGATAGAAGCCTCTGTGGGCTCTCGCCAGGGCCTGATACAACGCTGCAAAGGGCAGCAAGGCTCCAGGTACCCACCCACTCCCAGGCGTCACCCTCTTTCCTGGCAGTGCCAGGAGGCCTGCGTTTCGCTGATGTCCAGTCCACGGTGTGGTCAGGGGAGGGTAAATGCCAGCTCTTGCTGAAAGAGTCCCAGGAGCTTAATGAAATTAGCTCCTTCAAAAATGCCCCATTGTGGCACTGCCGCCAGCCAGGGACAGACATCCTTGGGAAAAATGTGTTGGTCCCAAATCTCAGGAACACCGCTTGGGTCTGAAACCCAAGTAGAAAAGCCTGGCTTGAGGAGGGAAAGAGCAGAGAACTCAAAGCAGGGAATGAGGGGCCCTCTTTACACTTCAACAGGGCTGGCTTTGTGGTGGGGCCACCCCCTCCCAGCCTCCTCCTCTGAGCCCCCCTGAACTCTCCAGCACCCTACCCGTCCCCCCACATCTCACCATCAGGACAGGAGGGAAACAAGTGCATCCAGAAACTTGCTCCGATCCTCTGCTTTCAGTTCAATTACTTAAGTAATGAAAGAAAAACACCTCGTGAGGTGGAGGAGTAGGGCTGAGGGTGAGGGAGCAGTAGGAAAAACAAGTCAGGGTGTTGAACTCCCTCTTCCCAGTCATCCAAGATGGGAACCACCCTCCAGCACATTTCAAAATGTACTCAGCTCCTTAGTGGCCTGAAAATTTTGAACTCAGAGGTTGTACTTCTGTGTATTTAATCTTCAGAAACTGCTGGCTGCCCTGTTAGTGAGGCTGGCTGGGATTATAATCTATGCGGAGGACCCTCTGGGCAGCTATGGGATCGGCAGGGACGGCCAATAAAGGGGACAAGGGATGTGATGGTTTAGAACAGATCTAGGCAGAAACAGGCCTTCCTGTCCTGCTGGACACAGAGCCCTGCCCCATCACGGGTTGCAGGAGGCCCTGCCCACCTGCAGTTTTGCTCTGACCAGTCTCTCTGCTTCAGGAACAGGGTTCTCTTCCGTACAAAGGGGACATGATGTGAACTGCCTCCATTTCTCAGGGGCCATCAGACTCAGACAAGCTGGTGGACCCTCATCAAACAGGGCAAAACTGGGCCAGCCTGGTCCTATGAGCTATCCGGAACCCCAGGCCCAGAGTACCCAGGTGGGTGCCGGCCTGGCTCCCTCTGCCATGCCCCTCCCCGCTGCTCTCTACCCAAGGGGGAAGCCGAGCAACTCTCAGCCCACAAATCTTCTCTGTGAGGAGGTGGGACATCCTGCAGGCCAGCCGGCACCAACCTCTCCCACATTGTGGGTGCTGTTGCTGGGGGTGAACCCACCCAACAGAGCCGCAGCCCGAGCAGGCCCAGCATGAAACAGCTGGCTCTAGACAACTGGGGCAGCTGGGGTAAATGCTGGCAGGGACTCACTGTAACAAATCAGCTAATGGTGATGAAAGACACTGTCCTTTCTAACAGATGGGGGTTATGAAGTATATTCTCCCCAAGTTCTTATGTGGAAGGCCTAGCCACCAGCGCCTCAGACAGCATGCGCTATATTTGAAGAGGAGGCTCTTGAAGGTGTTTAGGTTCAATGAGGTCATGTGGGGGAGCCCTAATCGGTGTGACTGGGGCCCTTGTAAGGAGACTAGAACACAGACGCAGAGGGACGACCATGAGAGGACACAGCCAGAAGACGGCCATCTGCAAACCAAGGAGAGAGGTCTCAAAAGAAACCAACCCCCTGGGTGGCTCAGTTGGTTAAGCCTCCAATATTGGCTCAGGCCATGATCTTGCGGTTCGTGCGTTTGAGCCCCACGTTGGGCTCTGTGCTGACAGCTCAGAGCCTGGAGCCTGCTTCGGATTCTGTGTCTCCCTCTCTCTCTCTCTGCCCCTCCCCCGCTGCTACTCTGTCTCTCTCTCTCTCTAAAATAGATAAACATTAAAAATATTAAAAAAAAAAAGAAGAAAGAAACAAACCCTGTGTACACTTTGATCTTGGACTTCAGCCTCTAGAATGGTGAGCAATACATTTCTGTTGTTTAAACTCCCTAGTCTATGTATGTTGTTACGGCAGCCTGAGCACACTAATACAAAGCATGAGGGTTCACTATGTGTTTTACTTAAAAATCTGTCAGTGAGAATAAAAAGCAAATATGGCTAAATGTGAACCATGTTCCATGCTCCCCTGTGGAGAAACCTTGCGGTGTTGTGGGAGGCACTGGCCAGGCTGCAAAGCCACCACCTGGACTGGGCTCTTCCATTCTCTGGATTCGTGCAACCTAAGGGTGGGGCCAGTACCTGGGTTGTCACAGGATCACGAGGCAACTGTAGGCAAGACCCTTCACAATAACACAGACAAGAGCTGCTGGCCTGCAGTGGTGGCCAGCACAGCCTTGCAGGCAGTGCCCTTGGGTTGCCATAGGCCCTGCTGTTTCCATACCCACAGAAGGGGCAGGTGACCCTGATGGGTGAGGCTGGCCCAGGAGGCTCTAGAGGCCAGTCCTCGGGACTCCTTGGTGAAGTGGTCTCAAGGGCTGGACTGTAAGGCTGAAGCCTGGCCTACGGCTCTATGGGCAACAGGCAGGGCCTGTTCCCTCTGCCCTGGGAGCCCACCAGGGGCATCCTAGAGCTCCCTGGGCCGGCTGGGCCGGGGATGGCTCCAGGACAATGAGAGGGCTGCTGGCAAGGTATATCTAGCAATGCCAGCTTCCCTAGTTCAAGGCCAGCGCTGACCTTGAAAGGGCCCCAGTGCATCGAACTCTTACCTGAGAGGTCAAAATGGTTGTGAAGCGTCCGAGAATTGGTGCCCTCCGCCGCCTTCTCAAACGCCCGCCCAAAAAAGCTGTAGACATATAAGAGGCCTGTTGGGCATCCATCCACTGTAATGGACCTTCCTAAGTCCCCGGGACCCAGGACAGACATTAGAATTGGCCCAGACTCTTCCCTGGCTGTTGGTTCTGCCTGTTGGCACTCATACTCCTTCCTGGGCCACTGTCCTCTGAGGTCTCACCGACACTCACTAGATAGTCACCTTCTCTCACTGCTATTCAGCAGCCAGCTGGACTCTGCTCAGCCCTCAGGGCACAACTGTCCCTGGGCACCTCCCAGGGTACGCCCTGACTGTAGCCTTTCTCGTGCCTGCCACCATGCTGGCAGCTGGGACAGGAGAAGCAGAGCCTCAATGGGAGCCGTGCTGGGATGGGAGTCTCAAGAGAGACTGGGTCACACACAGCAGGGTGGGGATGGGAGGAGCTTGCAGGGCTGCACAACGCAGCAGGGCAGGAGCATCCCAGGGTGTGGCCTAGCTGGGCTGCCAAGGGCACAGGTGTGGGGCAGGGAGGCACACCCAACCCCTGGGGGCTCAGGGCTGCTGCAGGGAGTAAGGGCTGGCAATGGAGGGAGAGCATCATGGGGAAGGGACTCTTGGGCTGGTCATAGTCATGGAAAACAGGCAGAGGGGCATGTGCTTCAAACCTCTATGGTGACTCTCATCAAAGACTGCATACCAGCCAGAGTGAACCACTGACCACAGCCACATACGGCAACAAATGGATGGCTAGAGTGAGGACGCAGGCAGCTGTGGTGGCCCGTTGAGGGAGTGCTTACTGGCTGCCTTGGGAACACAGCCCAGGAGCCCCTGGCCAGCTCCACCTCATATGACTGAATCCAAGACCCACGGCATAGCTTTGGAAAGCAGCCCAGCAACATGGAAGCACCTGTCTTAAAAAAGTCCATTGTCTCTCCCAACTTGCTACCTAAATGGCCTTTGCAGACACAGAAGGAGGTCAAAGCTCACAAACCCGAGCTACGAGTGATCAAGATCCAAGACCAGCGTCTTCTACAGCAGAGGCCAGTAAGAGCTAACTGGGAAAACTGAGGGGCACAAGACACTAAGTGGTCCTTGGCCCCCAAGCTGCCCCACTGGGAAGCTAGGTGTCTTGCTGCCAGCTGTCACTCAGTGTCTGACCAAGGTCACCTCTTGGGATGTGTTGGGGAGCACTGAGACTCTGCCAGCGAGGCAAAGAATGGTGACCCGCTGCCTTGGGATTAGTCACAGGGCTCTCTGGCCACACAGAGCATGAAGGGGGCAGCAAGGAGAACCAGGGAGCCCCTCAAGGCCCTGCCTGATGGCCGACACAGGACTGGATAGAGTGGGCAGGAGAAAACCTGACCTTGCTGCAGGGCAAGGGTGAGAACCCAGCCCAACAGCTGCAGGGAAGACATTTAGAAGACGGTGGGAGAAGCTTCTCAAAAGCGCAAGAAGATAAGCCTATGCATTCACAAACCCACCGGTACATTGTCCATAATACAAAAAGTTAAAAACAGCCTGAATGTCCAATAGGAGATGACAGGTAAACTGTCACCTTCATTTAACAGGTTTCCTACTGCTAGAAGTCACTTTCGAAAAAATGTACATAAAGGACTGATACTCAGTGAGAAAACAAAATGCAGAAGTACACCACTGACAAGAGCCTAAAACATTTCCTAGATGATAAAGAAAGAAAGGTTGAGGGAGGACAGGGAGCCACCACCCCGCAGTCTGGGTGACTACAGCAGTTTTGCAGGCTTCTGCCCGGGGAGGGGGTGGGTGCTAGATTCTCTACCTGGAGCCCAAACCACGGGGGTGCAAGTGAGCTCAGCTTTGGAATGGCAACCCACCAGGCAGTCTGGGTGTGCCTGTACACACTCTAGTGAATGGCCTTTGGTAGTTCAGCTCTTATAACTAAACTTTTAAAAGTGTTTGGAAAATGACTAAATTTGGGATTTAGTGAGCAGTGAATCTGACTCACTGGGGTAGGGGTACGGATGGGAAACACTGCCTGGCTTTCCTCAAAGGTTAGTGAGAGGCCCAAACAAGATGGTGATCATTCATGAGGGCTTCGAAGGCATTGCTGGTCTCAAGGAACCTCGCAGGTGGAGCCTAATTCCTGGGGTGACTGACCTGAAACCCCTCGGATTTTCAGTATAAACTGTTACCACCTCAAGAGGGTTCAGGCCCAGGAAGGGCTGGGGTTCCCACCCAAGGCCACACAGAGCCAGGATACCTTATCACACCTCACTATAGGTGTGGAGCCCATTCTGGCTCCTGGAGAAGCCAAATACCCTTGCTTGGGAGGCCCTGAACAAACTAAAAGAATTCAAAAGTCCAGTCAAGGGGTAAGGCAGAGGCTCAGTGGCTAACCTGAAGCCCACATATTTAAACCCTCATAGTCCCACCACGAGGTGGAAAAGGCTGTCTTTGGTGTGGCGTCAAGGGCAAAGATCACCCTACTCAGCAGAGCCCATGGGCCAATGACGTCCCTTGGGCTCCCGACTCCCAGGAGATGCAGAACCCGGCTCACTTCTTTCTGTCTGAGCTGTCGGTCTCTGGGGGGATGCCCACCACAGTCACTGTGCCCTGCTCCACACTCAGGGGTGCGGTCATCACCAAGGGCAGTAGCTTGCAGCGCCGGTTCTTTGTCTGCGGAGGTAAAGTGCACCCTTAGTCACGGCCCCATAGGGTGAGCGCACCACTTGGTGCCTAGAAGCCCTAACAGGGCTGGCCACCCAACTCCCCAAAAGCCTCCAGGGGCTTTCTCTCACCACAGATGTTCAAATCCCCATGCAACTGCCCCCAGGCTGTGACACCCTATTCCCAGCCTCCTTCTGTGCCAGCGTCCCTTGGCTGTTCCTTCCACTACTTCCTTTAGGTCCTGAAGCAGTTGTCACCTTCTCCAAGGGGAGCCCCCCCCAACCAACCCCTCTCTGTCATCCTGCTTCAGCTTCTCCATGGCATGTGTCACCATCCGACACCACACATAATCTTTCGTCATCTGTCCCCTTGGCAGCATGCATCTGCCTCATTAAAATGAGGAGACTCAAGTGTTTCCTTCACTGCTGCATCCATTGCACCCATACCCTATGCCAAAGGTGACCAACTGTCCTGATTTGTCCAGGACTGAAGGGCACCAGAGGACACAAACTAGGGTCGTTGGTCACCCTGTGATATCAGAGCCTGGCTAGTGGTGGTTGCTTAAGGAATGTCTGATAAATGATAGGTCCTGTGAAGTGGATATTCATTCACCCATTTTACAGATGAGGAAACTGAGGCTAGAGGTCAAATAATTCACCTCACATCACACAACTGGTAAACAAGGAGGCTGGGATTTAAAAGAAGCCTAGACAGGGGTGTCTGGGTGGCTCAGTTGGTTAAGCATCCGACTTGGGCTCGGGTTATGATCTCGCGGTTCATGAGTATGAGCCCTGCGTCAGGCTCTGTGCAGACAGCTCAGAGCCTGGAGCCTGCTTCAGATTCTGTGTTTCCCTCTCTCTCTCTGTCTCTCCACCACTCACGCTCTGCGTTAAAAAAAAAAAAAAATAAAAGAAGCTTAGACGACTTTAGAGCTCGTTTTGTCCCTAGTCCAACTTTTGTCATTATTTGACTGTCTTCACATAATACTCAGATGATCATTTTATAGGTCAGTTCAGCGTTATGAGATAACGTCAACCTCCTATTAAACGTTTTGTTTAAAGTAGCCCCCAGTATAAACTATCATCCAGGAAGCAGAGTAAGACTTTGATTGTTGACATGTGCAAAGGATCATTCCTTTTGTGATCACATCCAGGGGGTATGTTAGCCTGATGTTAGCTGGGTGGGGGGGGGGGTGTCTCAGGCCAAGGCAAAGAAGGGTGTTGGGCCATACGAAAGATGGAACCACATATGGAAAAGGGAAAGCCAGCCCAGAAAACAAACTTTTTCTGGGACGCAAGTCTGTGCTACAACCAACTTCATCTCTCCCTGATCTGCCACAGCTGAACATAAGCCCTAGCCTCACATTCTCCATGAGGTCCCTTCCTACTTGTCCAAGTGACCAGGATGGCCAAGTAACAAAATCAGAGCTTATAGGAACTGGATGAGCCTAAGAGTCAGCTGAGGAAATCACAGATCAGGAAAAGTGGGAGTTTTTCCTAGACCCCACAGCTGGTGCATGGCCACCAGTACCTCAAGGCCAGCCTCTAAGGCCTAGTCCAAGTTCTGCTCTGGGCGTCTACCTTCCGGCCCCCACCCACCCAGCTCCTCACCGAACACACAAAGGACTTGAGTAGGTGTCTGCTGAGCAGGCTCAGGGATGCTGGCTTGGAAAACAGCACAATGTCCGGAGTGCCCTGCAGGGGGAGGACACAGAGACAGTCAGACAGGGCTGCTGGCAGGCATGGCCTGGTGCCCAGCTGTCCACAGGAAGCCTGACCTCCATTAGGGAGCAGTAGAGGAAGGGCCCCTGGGAGATGACAAGGTTGGTGCAGAGGCAGCTGGCTATGATCTGCTGCGTGGCTCGCAGCTGCTTCTTGGCGAGTTCCAGGCCATGGTAGAGCTTATCCAGGTTACTCCTGTAACACGGCAGACACACAGCTTCAGCACAGAGTCACAAACAGAACACCTGGTTCCTGGGAGGGTATATGGGGATGAGAGTTTCTTTCTCTCCTGAGTTCCCTTTCATATAAAAGGAAGGAATAAAACATGTGTATAAACCCACAGTGACAAACATGAGATGTGGGCAGGGGTACTGGCATCAGAAGACCGGAAACTGAAAGCCAACAGAGGGAAGACACTGCACAGCAGGCCCTGGAAGGTGCCCAGAGGACTCTGCCAGAGGGGCCAGGGCAAGGGCCACCTGACTCCCAACCTGACAGATGGATTTTTACCCCCCCCCCCCAGAAAGGAGGATTTTCCTCTAAATACATTAAAATGAACTCTCTGTGGAGAAGTGTACCCAAAAGTTCAAAGTCCCAAAGTGTCATATTGGCTCTCCACCCACCAAGATGAAGCAATGCCTTCTAGCCTATAGGCTATGCCCAAAGACCCAGTGCCTCACCAGGCTTCCACAGCCCCCCTCTTGATCATGAGGACCACCAGAGATATGAGAAATGCCTGTGCCCTGAAAAAATGACCCTAGATGAAACAGAGATAATTTGGAGAACAAAAGAAAACTTAAAATAAATTCTAATGAATATCTTCAAAGAAATCTGGGTAACTAAGGTATTTATAAGCCAGGAACAGGATGTCATGAAAAAGGAACAGTCAGAAACTCAAAATGTTTGTGGAAAGTAAAGTGACTGCAAAAAAATAAAAAATTCATTCAAAGCCTAGAGGAGAAAGCCAAGAAGCTTCCTTAACACCAAGAACAGACAAACATGGAAAACATAGAGCAAAAACCAGAAACAGAGCACTATTCCAGGGAAGAAAGAATAAGAAAACACTTATGTATGTATGGGAAGAGTGATAAAGAAATAGTACAAAAGCATTCCTAAGGTGAAAACTCTGGGGCTCTGGATCAAAAGGGCTTTCCTAAGAACCCAGTACAATCCATGAAGCAAGATCCACCCTAGACACATCACTATGAAATCATAGAACACTGAAAATAAAAAGAAAAAATCCTGCCAGCTTCTTTAGGTGGGGTAGGGGTGCATTGATAAAGAAACAAGAACTAAGATAGCTCAGACCTCAATTAGCACCACTGGCTGCTAGAAGACAGGGGAGCAATAGAATCCACATTTAACAGGAAATTACCTTCAACCTTGAATTATATACAAGCTATACCAGGGACCAGATGAGAGTAAAATAAAGATATTGTCAGACATGCAAGAACTCAGAACATTTACTCCACATGTGCTCTTTCTTTAAAGAAAGAGAATTGTGCTCTAGCAAAATGAAAGAGTGAAAAAACTGAAGATCAGGATCCTAAGAAACACTGGCTCTAACCCAAGGCACAGTCAGTGCCTGTGGTTGGCATAGTCAGTGCCAAACATCAGTGGTGGCAGCAAATAGCAGGCTTAGAGAGCTGCAGATCCCGGTTGGTGTCAGAAGACAGAACCCCAGGCTCTCCTAGACAAAAGGGACTCAAGGAATACCTCCTGGAAGTAGAGCTGGGAAAAAACTGGATATGATAAAGAAAGCAATAAGAGCTCCAGGAAAAACAAAGAACAGTATCAGAAAGTAACATTAATCACTGTACATGAGGGCTTCTGGAACATTGATTTTCATCTTTTAGAATCAATCTATAGTCAAGGATGAGATGACTTGCAGTCTATTCTCTAACCAAGATTAAGTGTTATTAACCCTAAAAATGTAAAAGCATAGTTTCACAAAGTAGAAAGTATGAGGGAAGAGAAAAGTAAGAATGCTAATATCTTTTTCTTACAAAGTAGGGAGATAAGAGACAATGGTGATAGAACAAGATGTAAGTATGGTACAGTTACAAAGGAGCTAAAAATAGTGGCACAGGAGAGGAAAGGAGCACAAAAGAGGAATAAATGTTCTGTCATAGCAGGAAGTCAGTAAACAATGTCTAAAACGGCTCCATCAACTCTGGGATGAGGGCATCAACAGTTGATACTATAGTTTTGAGATTTCCTCATATTTCTAGGTAAAAATAGATAGAGCAACCACATTGTAAACCCAAAAGTCTAGGACTCTTCACTTACACCAAGAGAATGAGGGAACACTATAGACTCCCAAATATAAGCAGGGGGAATAGACTACCACCTGGCTGTAAGACTGGTGTATCGTTGGGAGTCAGTGTGGGAGACAGCAGAGAAGCAGTGAGAGCTAAGAATGATTAAAAACTCCAGGCAACTGGGGAACAGTGGTCCAAAGTGAGAGTTTTGCCCTGTCCAAGAGCAGGTGAGTGCAAGGAGCTGCGATAAAGTGCTAGGGGCCATGCTAAAGAATAGGGGGCCAGAGCAGTCTAGCTCTGACCAGCCAGAGCTCCTTTCCACACTGGGTCCCTCACTGAGGAGAAACTGCCAAGAATGAAATCAAAATTGAGTAAGACAGAGACAATATGAAAAAGGGAAAAAGAAGGTACAGATAAAAACGCATCTGGGATTGTAGTGGAAATTCTAGCAATTAGGTTGGAAAGGAAGAAGTAAAACCATTTCTATTTGCAGATAACGTAATCCTGTATATAGGAAATCCTAAGGAATACACTAAAATCTATTACAGCTAAAAAGAAAAAAAAAACTTTTAGAGCTAATAAACAAGTTCAGTACTGTTGCAAGACACAAGATCAATATACAAAAAATCAACTGTATTTCTATGCAACAGCAATTAGTAAACAAAATTAAAATTAAGAAAACAAGTCCACTTACAATAGTGTCAAAAAGAATAAAATATTTAAGAATAAATTTAAAAGGGCCACTTGGGTGGCTCAGTCGGCTAAGCATCCGACTCTTGATTTCAACTCAGGTGATGATCTCAAAGTTCATGAGATCGACCCCCACGTCAGGCTCTGTGCTGATGGTGTGGAGCCTGCTTGGGATTCTCTCTCTCCCCCCTCTCTGTTCCTCCCTTGCTTGTGCATGTGCTCTCAAAATAAATAAACATTTAAAACAAATAAATTTAACAAAAGAAGCACAAGAATTTATTCTCTGAAAAATACAAAACATTCTTGAAAAAAAGTAAAGAGGATCTGAGTTAATGGGAAAACATCCCATGTTCATGGACTGGAAGACTTCATATTGTTGAGACAACAACACTCCCCAAATTTATCTATAGGTTCAAAGCAATCTGACTTCTTTGCAGTATTGACAAGCTGATCCTAAAATTCATATGGAACTTCAAGGAACACAAAATAACCAAAACTTGCTATAAAGCTACAGTATTCAAAACTGTGTAGTATTGTCACAAGAACAGACACACAAATTGATAAAACAGAACTGAGGGTCTAGAAATAAATTTCCATTTTTATAGTCCACTGATATTTAACATGGGTGCCAAAATGATTCAGTGGGGGAAAGAAGTCTTTTCAACAAATGGTATTAAAAACAATTTGGATGTCCACATGCAAAAGAATTAAGTTGGAGCTGTTCCTTGCACCAGACACAAAAATTAACCACAAATGAATCATACACATAATGTAAAGGCAAAAAATATAAAACTCTAAAGTGGTTTCTTAGATATGACATCAAAAACAAAAGAAAAAAGATAACCTGGGTATGACTGAAATTAAAACCTTGTGCTTCAAAGAACTGTGTCAAGAAAGTGAAAAGATAACCCTCAGGATGGGAGAAAATATTTACAAATCATGTATTTGGTAAGGGATTTATATTTAGAATATATGAAACAATTCTTACAGCTTCATAATAAAAAAGACAATTTAAAAATGGACAAAGGACTTGAATACACAGCTCTCCAAACGAGATCTACAAATAGCCAATAAGCACATAAAAAGCTGCTCAACATCATTAGCCATGAGGGAAATACAAATCAAAAACCACAATGAGATCCCACGTCACATCACTTCACACTAGGATGGCTGTCAATGAAAAAAACCGACAAGTGTTGTCGAGGGTGTGGAGAAATTCAAACTCATACATTGCTGATGGGATGTAAAATGATGTAATCACTTTGGAAAACAGTCTAGCCATTATTCAAAAGATAAAAGAGACTTACCATATGACCCAGAAATTCCATTCCTAGGCATATACGCCAAGAGTAATGAAAACATATCCACACAACTTATGTATGTGTATTTATGGCAGCATTATTCATAAGTCAAAAGGTAGAAATTACCACTGATCAATGGATGAATAAAATGTGGTATGTCCATATAATAGAGTCTTATTTGCAATAAAAAGGAAGGAAATTCCTTCATGTTGCAACATGAATGAACCTTGAGAATATTAGGCTAAGTGAAAGGAACCAGTCATAAAAGGGCCACGTATTGTCTGATTTGGTTTATATGAAATGTCCAAAATAGCAAATCTATGAAGACAGAAAGTGGATTAGTGATTGCCTAGGGCTTGGAGAGATGGGAAATTTGGGAGGTGATGGGAAAGGGGAACAGGGCTTCTTTCTGAGGCAACAAATATATTCTAAAATTAGGTAGTGGTGATATTTGCACAACCTTGTAAATATACTAAAAGCCATTGAACTGTACACTTTATTTTTTTTTTTAACTTTATAGTTTATTGTCAGGTTGGTTTCCATATAACACCCAGTGCTCTTCCCCACAAGTGACCTCCACCAAGACCATCAC